>JANAVB010021999.1:2086105-2686105 GCA_029216955.1 Iris pallida | reverse complement strand
TGACCCTACTAGGCATTGGATGAGAAAAACAGTTTCCTTAACGTATGGGTCCTCTATGCACTTTCCTATTACTAATCCTGCTGGCCTCTGGCATTCGAGGAATGTTATGCTTTGAGGTCCCTGGCATCCTGATGGGGCCATACCTGAGTTACTACTCCTGAGCCAGATGCCCATGCATTGAAGGTCTATTCTTAACTGCCTTATCACTGTAGAATAGGTAGGCACCCTATTGCATGCATCCCCTTTTACTCTCTATTATATATCACAGATTATATGGAATGTTCTTTATGTATCTTGTTACGTCCCTCTGAGACCCTGGTTATCTCTCCAGGTGTGTGCTTTGTGACTTTTCGC
The DNA here is from genome assembly GCA_029216955.1 of Iris pallida. Classification (NCBI taxonomy): domain Eukaryota; kingdom Viridiplantae; phylum Streptophyta; class Magnoliopsida; order Asparagales; family Iridaceae; genus Iris; species Iris pallida. Next base: position 2,685,751 of record JANAVB010021999.1, on the reverse strand, counting down.
AGGTATTCTAGCCAAGGCCGTGATCTTCTCTATTTCTTCGATGATGATTGCTCTTGGTTCATCTTGCCATTTTATCGATTATTTCCTTGTATATCTTCTTTTATTTAAATTGGTTGGTAGTAGATTTGTCTCCGTCCAACTACCTGTATAAATAAAAAAAATTGAGTTGATTATAATATTATTCTTTATTGTTGTGGATGAGATTTAGTTACCATGGTTTTACTGCATTTTACAGCTTATGTATACATACAGGTTTCCATACATTGGAGTATATTTCGTATGTATACAGCTGGCATATTTACTTACTTAGTCCTAAGTATTTTGGGACTGGGACGTTACATGTTTTTATGGTGGCCCATGCAGGTCGAGTTTGTCACATCGGTTACATTACTGTACCGATGTGATCCTGCATATAGGATTATGATATAAGAATCTCATCCACAAGCTTGACTTCCTCCCTCAATTCCAAATCTCGAACTCTCGTCCGATTATTTTGACTTCCTTCTGCTTGATTCCTTTCACTGTAAATCTTATCTTCTTTCATGCTAAATAGGGAGGTTAGGAGATAACTCATACGAGTATACGTGTTGTATTCCTCAATTACTCTATTAGTCGACTTCATAAGTTGAGTAATATGACTACAACCTACCATCCGTATCCTTTTAACCTAGTATTAAAGTGTAACAGAGTGATAATGAATATATGCTAGTGTAGGAGAGATGTTTACCTAGAATATAGAGATTTCGTAGCCCATACCCATTGGTCAAGTAAGGCCTGATACAAGAACCAGTAGGATGACTATATACGCAAGCACACCGGATAAGACTTAGATCCTTGTGAAACTCAAACTATTTATTACTGCTTTTAATGTATTCTTCCGTACTTATACTTTAAACTACCATAAATGACGACGCTATTTATAGCCTAGTTTTGCAAGCCTATTCTTTGTCGAGCTTATTCAGGACATATGTATACTGGGGACGCCCACAAGCATATTGTCTAAGTAGAATCAATGTATTATGGTCTGATCAACCATAGTGAACTTGGTTCGCTCTTCATATGATTATCCCATGTGGATTGAGATATAAAGGTATCTAGGATCTCCTCTGCGACTGCATTGACAATTCTTCTTGAATTACACATTCGCCTTTGAATTACGTAATTGTATTTAATGACATCTTTCTTGAACTCTTTATTGCTTTTATCTTTCACTGATTGGAAAGACGAACGCTCGTATTTGATAGATAAATACAGAGTATCCCCATGGCCATGGTACTTATATGCACAAGTTTAGCAACCATCGGCCAAGCCATATAACTACAACCTTGCCTAAAGTTGCTCGTCCTTCCCTCGACCCTAATAGTAATATCGTGACCTTCTAGTCATTTGAGCTTGAAAAATGAGTAAGATCTTACCCTTGGGTAAACCACAAACCTATGAGACTATCTAATCTCTAGGAATCAATTATTGTGAGTCTCCAAATATTCATCTTGATTCTTGGCTTAGCTAGCAACTCGTATGCCTTAACTCAAACCTTACTTGACTAGGCCCCCACAGTTTAGACAGAGAAGAATAGACCAAAATAAGGACAACCATTGCAAGGACTGTGGTAGACACCCATTCCAAGATTAGAGATTCAGCAGATGTTACTCTAGGTACAAAATTCTATTATCAAAGAAGTGACATAATATTAGAACAACACATTCACCAGCTTAGCCAAAATATGTAGCATGACGCCCCATCATTATGTTGTATTAGTAATCAACAAGTGATGCATGAGCACTATTTTTAATACCTCTAGAATGCTTGGGACTATAGTCTGGCAGGTTTGACACAAATACAAATTCATGACTTAGTAGTTAGGGATCTTTCCCATGACGTGCTTTAGAGTTCGTTATTCCACCGATAGACTCTCGTATACCATAGACAAGCGGGTCATTCGACTCAGGTACCACTGTACGTGATCATTTCCATTTGTTAGTACTCGGGGTACAATCCTCGAAACTGATTCACAACTACCCTATCATGTTATCGATCACATCGTGACTTATTATTACCAAAGGTCAAGGTACGATGTCGCGACTCAAATATTCCTAACCTCATTATTCCTATAACTATATCCTAGTCTCTAGAGTGAATAGATTGTAAGCCATTCTTACTTTTAGGAATTTGGGGATCACCGATTGATTGAGATAAATTGGTTCTCACTAGGATGATAAATTAGTGACTCTTGGACTCCTACTTTCTTTTTAGATCTTTTGGTGTCCCTTACCGTGACTTTGATATTTGAAGTGTAATACTAGCTGTTACCTTTCAACAAAATTTATATGCAAAACTTAAAAGAGTCCACCTTCAAGTAGACATATCATGTCCCACTCAAACACATCTTCTTGGACTCTATTATTATGATACGACTTTCAGGTCAAAAGGGACTAGCGATAACCCTTACCATGACACCGATGTACTTTCGGACTGCAGTTAGAGATCCAACCTTGATTCAAATCTTTTAACCCAATATATGGTTGTGATCTACTCGAAGCCCTCTACGCACATGCCACTAGTGTGCCACTCAATAGAGGCCTTGTGTGCTACTTAAACACAAAAGTCACGGAAGGTGCATCTTATGACTTACAGAACCTATTCTACCAACCCGACGGGAAATTTGCCATACCACTTGAATTTGAACCTATTCTACATTACCCCAACCTAATAGGGATGGTTTAAAATTTTACAAAATTTTGTCCAGCAATTATAGATTAAAATCTAAAGTTCATGCAATAAAAGATTGAAGTCCAATTAGGGAACCTATTGAAAACTCAGTTAAACCCATCATAGCCCATCGCCATATTGGGACTATAAAACCAAACTTGATGAAATAGGCCCTCACCCCTATTATGTAGGTCCCACCTCTTGGCTCAATAATTCTTCTTCCATAGATTTCGTAACTGTATCTCTTCGTAGCGTATGTTATGCATCTCTCGGTACCAACTTGCTTTCGGATTTACTTGACCAAGACCTCTCATACTGTCTTGACCAAACATAATTAATTTATGGGCCATAATAAATAGATAATACCTAGACTTCCTATAGAGTCTGTGACTATGATTGGAAATACCTCATACTTCCTATGCCTCCTTGAAAATAGACCTTCATAAAAGCCCTATTACTGTGCTTTTCCCGAATAACCAACTTCAATAAGTTGGGTAGAATATTGAAGTTATTATACTCTACCTCTCAGAATGGGATTACAATCGTGACCGTTCTTCCGTTTGTATGGAATTTATGAAACGATATTTTATTTTGTATTTTATATTCCTTTGCTCGTGCGTTTAGATAACTACGGTAACAGATTGCAACCTAAATTCTTCAAGTCAAGCATAGAATCATTTTTTTTTAAATCAATAGCATAATTTTTGAGGCAAATTGATCGTAAGCCTCTCTAAGAAATATAAGATTTTGGAATTAGCAAGTGGTTGGAAATGATTGGTTCCAATTAGACTAATAATTCAATGGTTCATAACGTCGACCCATATTCGAATCATTTGATACCCTCGACCGTGATTTCGATAATTGAAGCACAACACTAGCCTTTTCCTTTCGACAAAGTTTACACTCACGAACTAGACTAGTCATGCTACTCACATGACATGCATGTCCCACGCAAACGAACTTTCCAGTGCTCCATTTAAATTACACCATGTGTATGACACATTGTTTCCTCAAAACAAACCATAGAGACTCAAATTCGATCTATGCGATTTCACCCATACAAATATCGACCCATTCCCTTAACTAAACTGAATACTCAAGATATATGCAAGACATATCACACCTATGACGTATGCCTTCCAACAAGCAAGCGCATGCCTCCTACACAACACCAAACATCAGCCCACACATATTAGTCGTTATGACTTAGATTTTTCAAAACACTTGCCTAATTATATTCTATAGCCTGGGTTCTTTAATTATCATTGATTCTCATCACTTGGCCAAAAATTTTCTTTCCTAAGTTTTCAAGCTCACTTCTTTGTTTTCCATGTTAGACGTAGAACGAATCCTTCTGAACCGACACACCTTAGTATATTCAAACAAGAGGTCGCTACTAGCTTGTCAAAAGCATGACCCCTAGAGTGACAATATTTGATCGTAGTAACTTTCTTATAGTTGTTATTGACCAAGAACGTCACGGTGTTATCGAGGCTCACTTATAATCAAAGACTGCGGTCATAAGTGTCCATTATTCTCGTGCCCCTCCCTAGAAATTATCCTCCTCAAAGTCTTGTAATGATGACGATCTTTACGGGTGGCCAACTTCTATAAGTTGGGTAGAGTCTGGAAGGAAGCATACCCCATCTTGTAGAATATGAGGTCAATTGGGATTTCTACGACAACCACCCCTCCATCCGTTCAAAAATTGAGCTACAATTTGACGTACCTACTCTCCCTCCGTACAAAATCTCGCAATTCTTGATATTATGATTATTTTTAATTTTGAGGATGAAATTGTCATAAGTTGGGTAGTATGTAAAACCCTTATAATTTAAAAGAATATTTAAATTATTTTTGGATTTTATTTAATTCTAATTTATTTTTATCTTATTTATATTAATATAAAAGGACTATAGCCATGGTTGAGTTTGAATATGCAAGACGACTAGAAAGTATGGCATGCCAAGCGTAGTCGGGTGCTTTAACTAGTATGCTAGCCATATTAGGAATGCCATAGTCATATTGTAATCTCTTGAATGTTAATCATTTAAATTATGGCACAAGTTATATTTTTATTTAATTAATTAGTTAAGAAAGCCTTTATGACTTTTTAGGAGACCCGGTTGCACCAAACCTTCCCAAACCTCTTCCAAGCCAAACCCAACCCTATGTAGGCATGTTGGGCATTAATAAATATTAATAATTATATTTATTTATATTTAATTCAGATTTTGTAGTGTAATTGCATAGATAGAATTAAATAGTTCTATATTAGGAAATCCCTTTTTAAATCCTCAATCCAATCAACTTGCCAACTCACCAAACAACCAAATCATGCGAAGTGGACCCCCACCATGATAATTTCAGCCAAGCAACCCCCACGGCCGAATGCATCAAATTAAATAGGATTTAAATCCAAGATTGCTTAAAATTTATTTAAGGATATGTTTAAATATACCAACTTATCCCAAACTTTAACCAAATCCTAATCTTTCTCTCCCTCACCTTTGGCCGACCAAAACCCCTCTCCCTCTCTATAATTTTGGCAGTAACAAACTTCCCATAGCCTCTCCACATCGTCCTTTTATTACACGTCTTCCCATCATTCACAAAAAAAACTCATCTCCTCCACCATACATCCATCCAACCCCTGAAAACAAATCCTAAAAAAACTCCATCTCCCCCATCCAATACTCTATAGCCATTATCAACTCTCCCATACTCACGAAGAGAGTATTAGCAAGCGAGGATAGCAGAAAAGATTGGAGCTTTGGTGAAGAGAAGTCATCATCAACCTTTATAGCAAGGATATTTGGTAAGAACCATAATCTTTTCTTCTAAAAACCTTTGCTAAATTTATGTAGAAAATATGTTATTAATTCTATAGAAATCATATTTTGATGGCTTTTGTTAGGTATAATCCGTGAAAGTTTCATGAAATATATGCGTAATATTCATGTGTCGGTAGGATCAAAATTAACCCTATTGTAAAGGAACTATGAGTTTTTGGTGCCTATTTTTGAAAATGAATTTTATGTATGTTCATATACATAAATTAGGATTTTTAATTATTTTTCCATGATTTTATCAACTCAAATCTGGTCGGGAAAATTGTAGGTCAAAACTAGCTAATTTCGGGTAACCCGCTGACCTAGAATGTTTCAAACTTGTAGTACAACTCAACCCTTGTACCTCTGATATTATTCTATGAAATAAAGTATTTTATTGCTATTTAAAATATTTTTTGATTATTTTAGCAATTTTGAGTCATTAACTATGTTCCGGACGAGTTTCGTGTAGACTAACAGACTTAGTAATCAATCAGTCGTAAATGTATTTAGAAATATCAATTCTGAAATTTTAGAGATAAATCTGTAGAAAATTAGTTTAAAAATTATTTTATATTTTTTGTATAATTTTTAAGTATGTTATTGAAGTAGGGGCATAACCGACTAATTAAAAGTTAGAAACCCAAAAACTGTGTTTCGATGTCTTATGGAACCTGTGTGTGATTGTATGGATCTAAATGGTTCCACGAGAGATTGAATATAATTTTAACACATTACTTTGAATAATTAAGTCGTATTGTAAGTTTCATAAGTAGTGATTTAATTTAGTTAATTAATTATCTAGGAGCGTCGGGTTCCGGAGGCGTGGACGCGAGAGCAGCGTTTCATATTTACAGCACGAAATCAGGCAAGATACAATGCCACTTACTCTATGATTTACATATTCTTATTTTTATTTGTTATTTTCAGCATTTCTTATTTGTTGTTATTATAAAACTGTGCGTCCAAGTCACACTTGGGTGCAAGCGACCTTGTTGGTCGTTTTTCTCGCTTTTTATTTATTTTTCTTACATTGACTTAGTCTAGTGACCACCCCTTTGTTGATGAGGTATTGGTATATCTCATGCAGCCTTGACACATACTTTATCACGTGATGTGAGCCACATGTAGGACACGTACTCGCGTAGTCGCCCGGCCATCGATACGTATGAGGCGTGCGATGGATAGGAGTAACAGCCAATAGTATTGCATGCTAGTAGACTTGGCAGTTACTAGAGGTTTCATGAGTCATGGATGTGACCCTACTAGACATTTGGTGGGGAGAACAGTTTCTGTAACGTATGGGTCCTCTATGCACTTTTCTATTACTGATCCTGCTGGCCTCTAACATTCGAGGAATATTTTGCTTTGAGGTCCCTGGTATCCTGATCGGGCCATACCTAAGTTACTGCTCCTGAGCTAGATGCCCATGCGTTGAAGGTCTGTTCTTAACTGTATTATCACTGTAGAATTGGTAGGCACCCTATTGCATGCATCCCCTTTTACTCTCTATTATATATCAGATTATATGGCATATTCTTTATGTATCTTGTTACGTTCCTCTGAGGACCTGGTTATCCTTCCAGGTGTGTGCTTTGTGACTTTTCGTAGGTGTTCCAGCCACGGCTGTGATCTTCTCTATTTCTTCGATGATGATTGCTCTTGGTTCATCTTGCCATTTTATCGATCATTTTCTTGTATATTTTCTTTTATTTAAATTAGTTGGTAGTGGATTTGTCTCCGCCCAACTACCTGTATAAATAAAAAAAATTAGTTGATTATAATATTATTCTTTGTTGTTGTGGATGAGATTTAGTTACCATGGTTTTACTGTATTTTAAAGCTTATGTATACATACGGGGTTCCATACATTAGAGTATACTTTATATGTATTGTAACGCCCCATTCCCAAAATACGTAGGACTAGGAATGTAGACATGCCAGCCGTATAATAAATATACGTAAGCTGTAAAATGCAGTAGAACCATAACTAATCTCATCCACACAAAAATAAATAAATAAAAGATGTCATATAATGAGAATAAATTGTCTTTATACAATATGTTGGGCAGAGACAAATCTACTACCAACAAGTAAAGGAAAATACATGAGAAAAGAAATAATTTTTGGCGAGTGAAGCAAAAATGATCCAAGTGCAATCATCGTCGAAGAAATAGCGATGATCACGGCTAGAGCTAGAATACATGCGAAAGACAAGAGTACACACCTGGAGAGATAACCAGGTCCTAAAAGGGACGTAACAAGACACATAATATCATGATGCCATATAAACTGAATAAATATTGCTCAAATAAATAAGTTGATTGAATTATAACATGGTCCAATACACACCTATTGAACTAGCTTACCATCCCCCCAACCAAACAAGGACAGGAGATGGTAAACTAATTCACGGTGATGTATCTTTCCATGCTATGAATCCAATATGGTATCCGGACCCCAACAAGGTTCAATACCTTCTCAACGGAGTAGTAAGTCACACCTACAACCAAACAAGGACAAGATGTGACGAACTAATCCGCGACAAGTTATTGTTCCAAGCCACGGTCAGATACAAGTACCCAAACCAAAGGTACTCGTACCTAACGGATAAAGGTGCCTAACCGTTCTAAGTAAAATGTAGTTAATAACAATCCTTCCTACGCATGGGCCCTAGCTAAATAGGATCGGCATGGTCCCCCCTTGGGGTACTAGAGGCCCCATCAGTAAGAGCATAACATTCCGCAGAACGTCAGTGGCCGTCAGTAATCATGGGTCATCAACCTCGTATCTTCAGCGGATCTTCCGGATCACAAGGGAAAGTGCATCGAAGCCCATACGCTAAGGAATTGTCCTCCCCGCCTAATGTCTACTATGTTGTATCCACAACAGAAACCTCTATAACCGCTAAGTCAACACTAGCTTGCAATTCTATTAGCGGTTAATCCTATCGCACGGCTTGTACGTACTGGTGGCCAGCCAATCACGCACGTCCGTGTTCTACATGAGACACACAACTTCGTGTTATGACGTGTCAAGGCCAATGAATGCAACACACAAGGTGGTCCCTTAAATCTAGGTTTAATGTGTAAGAAAATAATATATAGCAGGAAATATAAATGAACAATAAGTTCTAACAGGTTATGCCATGTATCACAGTTTATTTTGCATAAAAAAATATGAATAATACATAAAATATGTGCTAAAATAAATAAACAGCAAATGGCAAGGTATCTTGCCTGGTAGGATGCCTAGTGTGCTGCAATGGTCAAGCTGGCATGAACTGCAACTTCGGTGCAACAACTATGCATGGTGACCTCGGGTGGTGGCACAGACAGTCCCATTGAGTCCAGGACGTTCAATTTAGTTAGGTTGAACATAAAGTAGTACGAATTTGGTGACAGGATAGGAATAAGAGGATTGGTTACGGACATGAGAAATATCAAAGAATAATGAATAAATATAATATATACGAATCAGCACCCTAATTTTTAGGGTTGGCTGGTTGCTAGTTGTCCAACGGCCAATTTTTTGAAAATTCCTACCAGAATTCTGGCCGAATTCTGCCTGTTGAAAACCTATAAATAGGCCAAGAATTCTCTCATTTTCAATCATCCAATCTTCTCTTCTCTTCTCTCTTAAGCTCAATATAAGCCATACCCTTCTCATATACTAGCCACAAGTTTTCTAAGTCTCGAGTGCTCAGCATCTCTCAGTTAGGAGTCTTGTGCAAGAGTTCAAGAAGTATGTTGGAAAATTCCAACCATCGCCACTGCGATCTATTGTAAGAAGTTGACGTGCTCTTCTGAAGTAAAGGTACGGGTTGTAACTACTATTTCACAAATAGTAGATTTAATCCTGAGCTAGAGTTCTCAGGCCTGGACTAGTCCTCCACGAGGGAAACCAGGTTAAAATTGGCTGTGTTTGCTGTAGGAGCGTAAAAAGTGCTTCAAAGAAAGAGTCATCTCATTCATAAGTGATCTGCTTTACGCCTAGCAGAGCGGGTAATCTCTTTACGCCCAAGACTAGGCTAATCACTTTGCGCCTAAGCAGGCTGATCATTTTACGCTCGGGTCTACACCCATGATTTTACGCCAAGGACAGAGCAGCCACTTTTACGCTGGACAAAGCAGTCAAATCTCGCATTTAATGCAAACTCTGACATGGAGATATTAATGATGGCATATATCACAAAAGGATTTGTCTTTTACACAGAGACCAATGTTGTCGTTTAGTATGTGGATTGAGCTACTTTATGCTCACACTACGGCTTCTTTTACGCACGAAGATTATACGAGCCTTTACGCTCAACAGTCGACGTATGCATAAAGTCTATTTGAGCTGCTTTTACGCTCAAGGTTATTTAATAACCACTTTACGCGGGAAGTCTATGTCAAGGCCATTTTACGCCAAATCTACTGCTTTACGCTCAGAGTACATTGGAGCTATTTTTACGCCCTATTCTCCTCCACCAGTTTGGAACGTGGTTTGCTTACGTGGCTTTCATGCCACTCTTCTCGAAGAACGTGTGTACATGCATCCTACCCTTACTGAAGTGATGTGACACACGTCAACATATGCAGAGGATGGCTTCGATCATGGGTGGCAGTTGTTAGCGTAAAGATGGAACTTTTGCTGAGTTTTTATGCACAAGAGCCCAAGTCTATAAATAGACGTATTTTTCTCATAACGAAGGACAGGGACAGACAGGGAGAAGAGAGAGAGATAGGAGAGAATACAGAGATCAGAACTTAGAGATTTTGATTCTCCAGAGCATTCTTCTTCAACTTTTCTTTCAGAACAGAGTGAAGCAAAGCAGGAAAGCATTCGGCCTCACCATCAGTGCCCAAGTACGTCGTTTCCTTTCTGGTGACTTAGTTCTTCCAGTTGTTCTACTTCAAGAAGTGATCTTCATCATCATCCTATGGTCCAAGGAACAAAGTGATCATTTACGAATCAGACTTCTATAGCAATACTTCTCCAGAATCAAACTTGTACTTTTTGTACTTTTTCTCGTTTTATTTTCAAAAGCCAATTCCTTCAAGGCATTTTGTTAAGTGAAACAAAAATGGCGACTCTGCTGGGGACGACCTTCTCCTCTGACGAGGAGGCAATTGTTCAATATGATAATGTTTCGGTCGGTTCGACCAAGAAGACTCTGGTTGTGCACTTCGACCAGACTGCCTACGAAAAAATGCTCCGAACTGGGGGTGGTTCTTGCTGCTCCAATGTTCAAAAGTCTCGCAAAGCACGAAAAGTTTAGATTCCTAAATCCAAAATAGCTTCTGATCTCTCTGTTGCTAACAAGGGAATTCTTCCCTCTCCTGTCGTAGGGGCTCCCGTTCATAACGAGGCAGTCCTTATTTCGGCGTCGCTCTCTAAGAGTGATAATTTGTCTCCCGTCTATGACGGTGTAGATGATCGGGTTCCACGCCCACTGCATAAGGACCAGGTTTTACACCCACTGGGTAAAAACCAAGTTTTGCGCTCAAGGTATAAGAATGAGTCTCCCATTTGTAATGTGGCAGATTCTAATGCTTCTGAGTGTAAAAATAAGTCTCCCATCTGTTACGTGGTAGACACACACAAATTATGCTCCTCGCGTAAAACAAAATCTCCCGTCTGTGACGTGGTAGATAATCAATTTTTATGTTTTACACGTAAAGGCAAGTCTCCTGTCTGTGACAGTGTAGATAAAATTCACAACGATATTTGCACATCTAATGTGAATGTACCTAAACGCATACAGCGTAAAAATGATGTTGGTAAAACTTCTGTCCTACACCAACAACCTTCTTATACTTCTTTACGCAAAGTACCAAACTTGCAAATCACGCGCCATGAAGATGGAGTCCTTCATGCTAAAAAATCTCAAGATTTACGCACACAACTCCAAACGCGTAGAAATGTACAATTTGGTTCTACGAATGCTGCTAGTAATCTTCTTTATACATAGGGTACTAAACGTTTTTCTACCCCTAATATGATAAAGAAGAATACTCCCTCCACTCCTTCTGACTTACGTGAATTGCTCATACAAAAGCGTAATAATTCACAATCTCCGGTGACGCTCCCCCAAGAAAAATATCATTGTGAATATCACCAGGTTGTGATCAATTGTTGTTGTTTAGCTTCAAAACGGTCAGTTTTTGATCGATTGAGTTTTAATTCGCTTCAACATCAAGCTAAAGACCAAGAAGATGAGCTGTCATATGCATCAGTCAAGATGGCATCTCATACTAACAGAGGACGACGTCTGAGACGGAACATGTCCTAAACTCCAGGTCAACAACAGTTCAACAGACTTCTTGATTCCTTTGAAAGAGTATATCTGAATACTCGATCAAGAAGACAAAGGCAATTGCAGACTTCTGATTCAGAAGCTGGGGGCACTCAATCTTTTGAGTTTGATACCGATAGTGTGGATCCATACTTCTACACAAATCCTTCTGTATCCTCACGAGAGGTTGAATCCTATGCTGTTGGAGATGAACCAGAGACGTCATCTGCTAATATAGAACAACGTCTCACTGCCGTTGAGCAATTACTGAAAGATATGCTTAACATGGTGCAAAGTATGCATCAGATAATTTTGAATCAGCAAACTGCTCAGCCGACGGTAATAACACCAGTACCAGTAGCAGTACAAACTCAAAATAGTCAAGGGGCTGAAATACCTTTGAATACTCAAGAGCCGGCTGTTAATCAGAATTCTGTATCTCTAGATCCTATCATTCCTGAAGATATACCACCTCCAGTGGGGGTTACGATACATCCAACAACCATTCAATCAAATGTGCTTCCCCAAACCAGTGAAGCCATTCAAGCAGTGCGTGAGCTCAAAGCACAGTTTGAAGTTTTGAAGCACAAAGATCAACTCCAGAGGTTAGGGATCAAGCAACCTTATCCTCCTCATTGGAATGATGTACCCTTTCCACCGAAATTCAAGCCACAATCTATGGTTTTGTTCGATAGAAAAGTATCTCCCAGTCAATATATCAATTACTTTGATATTATGACTGTACATCTGCAGAAAGATGACGCTCTTCTCACTCGAGTGTTCATCGGGTGCCTGACGGGTTCGGCTTATGATTGGTAACGAAGTTTACCCGACAATTGCATTTCGTCTTTCGACGAATTTAAGGCAATGTTTCTCTCCCGATTCTATGAAGGTGGTATGGACATGAATATGTCCTCCTTGATAGAAATCAAACAAAAGAAGAAAGAAGATACTCGGACGTTCATCGAACGTTTCCGACAGGCTACTCTAAAGATGCCTCCTGGTATGCCAGATTCAGCGTTGATTGATACATGCAAGATGAATCTACGACCATCCATCGTTGTTTTCACAGGTTCCCAATTCTCAGATTGGGCTTCGTTTATCATAGCAGCAGTCTCTGCCGAGACCAATGGTAGGTTGGCTCGTGAACATGGGATGATTTTTGCCTCAGATGATAGAGAAAAGAAAAGTAATCCTAGTAATAACCCCGGTAATCGTAATGTGAAAGGAAAAGATACCCTCATAGTTAATCTTTCCAAGAACAAAACGATGCCGAATAGTCAGGAATCTTCCAGGCGAAAGGAAGAATACTCTTTTGATGAGAGTGATATCTCAGGGATATTTCAGTGTCTAGTGAAGAGTGGCAAACTTCAGATTCAAGAGCCAAAGAGGCCTAATGAGGTGAATCTAACTGATAATCCCAAATATTGTATCTATCATAGATACATTAATCATCCTACCAATGCTTGCTATGTCCTTAAGAAGAAAATCCAGGAGCTGATAAATGGTGGTGCTATCGCTTTAACCAATGATGACCATACGGTTACAACCAATATGGTTTCTCTTCATTTTGGGGATTTTCCTCCACAGTAAGTCCCAAATAGAATTACCCCAATTCCGAAGGCGATAATGAAGATCGTGAATATCCCGTCTGCCAGAGAAGAAAATGCAGGATTGCTGCCACTCACACTAAAGAATGGTAAAATTATGTGGGTACATCCTGACTTAGTGCCTGAGTTGGAAAGTGAAGATAAAACTTCAAAATCTAAGAAGGGCAAGAAAGTCAGATCCTGCAACATGATTTCCCATGTTATTCCAGATCTCGATGACTCGGATCACCTATGGGATAGCCTTCCTTTAGAAGATAGATTGAGAGGATTGAACATCTGTCCTCCAGGTCTAGCTCCACCTACCAAGCTCAAGTTTACTCATCAGCAGTGGCTAGCCATGAATAGTGTTCTTTTATATCGGGCACAACAAATCTTTGCTGCTTATAAAAAAGCTCCGACAGGGATTTCTTCTCGTATCCCGAATCCTTCTCCTCCTGTAGTTACAGAGACATATATTCTTCATTCTCCTGTGGATACAGAGATCTCTTCTTCTTCCTCTGAGGAACCCTTTGTCTACTGCCCACTCACTTGTATAGTCAGCAGTCTGTTCATCTCATGAAGAAGATGGGTTATGACTTTCAAAAGGCAGAAGGTTTGAATTATGATAAAGGAATACGACTTCCTTTACAGATTCAAAGTCAAAATTCTACTCTTGGATTGGGTTCTGAAGCTCCTCATAACAATCCACACAAGAAGAAGGCTAAGAAAGGGAAGACAAAATCCTGTAATATGGTACATCCTTCTCCTGAGTCTGAAGAAGAATCTTTTGCTGGTAAAAGATCTGGAAAAGAGTACCATAAAAACTATGAGGGATCCTCCAAAGAAGCTGAAGACGTAGTGGAGACACTACCAACTCAACCCTCTTCTGTTCTTGCTAATCCTTCTGTGGTTGAAAAGGGGAAACAGAAAGCAGTACGCTTCGACGTCCCATTGAAGTCTGCTTCCAGTCAAGGGGTAGTAATGAAGCCTTACAAATTCGATATTCTAGCTCAATTAGCCAATACTTCGACTAGATTATCTATATTTGAGTTGCTTCGCCTTTCCAGAGAGACTTTGAGTGAAGCTTTGCTTCAAGCAAATTCATGCTTGGCTCAACTCAAGACTCCTGATAATATACCAGTGTCATGTCCACAATGTCATAGTATGATGGAAGCAATTCCCGACATCACCTTTACACAAGAAGATATGTTGTTGAAGCATAACAAGCATGACAGGCCTTTGTGCTACACCGGGTATATTAGATCAACTGAAATTGACAAGATTTACATTGATCCCGGATCCTCAATTAGCATAATTCTTCAGAGTATGCTAAGACCCCTAAGGATCCCTACTAGTGATTTGACTTATACTAGTACTACGATAGTCGGTTTTAACTCTGGCAAGAGCAAGCCATTGGGGAAGATTCGTCTGCAGATTCAGATTGGTGATCTTCGAACCATGGTAACTTTCTATGTTATCAACTCAGACGTCTCCTATAATATCCTTTTGGGGAGACCGTAGATTCATGAGCATAATATTGTACCATCAACTCTCCACCAATACTTCAAGTATGTGGATTCCCAAGGAGTTGTGAAGACTGAGTTTGCTGATATCAATCCCTTCAAGGGTGTCGAAGCCTATTTTTCTGATTCAAGGCTTTATAAACAAGAGCATGTGAAAGAGATATCAGACATGGCTGAAAATCAATCACCTACCGAGGATCAGTCTATTAATGAAGATCCGCCAGAGGAGCAACCTTTGAAGATCATAGTCAAGGGACGAATGCAATCCCAATCTGTTAATGATCAACCTCTGATAATCAAGGTTAAAGGAAGAACTCAAACTTCATCTGAGGAATCAACAAATATTCCTGCTAAGAGCCAAGTTCAACCTTTTATGATCAAGGTCAAAGGGCGTACTTCTTGTACAAATGATCCAGAACCACCATTGATTGTCAATCTTGGCAAATCTACGCAGAAGACGGATAATGGTCCACTGATGATTAATCCGAGACGTAGCAGTCAAATCGTAAATGACGTAAATATTAATCATTCTGTACTTTTTGATATCAATGAAGATTTCCTTTTCGAGTATATGGCTGTCAAGTTTATCGAAAGAATGACTTTATCTTCTGATAATCAAAGTCATCGATATAAAGACGACATCGAGCCAGAAGAAACTTTATACATCGATCATAAGGAAAATTCTTTCCATCCTTATATAGATGTTGGACCTTATGCTCAAAGGTTCCTAACATCTTCTTCCTATCTCTACCTGTTGCAGCTTTATCACAAGCTTGCGTAACTTTTAGACGTCGCGAAGAATCTTATTTCGTGATTCCGTCCGATAAGAAAAACAAGTGCCAAATTGTGTTTGGCCTGGCTAGAAATATCCCTGTTGCTCAGGCAGATGAGCTGAAGGATAAAGACAAGGGAAGAATCCGAATTGACAAGTATAGTCAACAATCTATCAAGATTATCCAGAACATGGGATATGACTTGAAGACTATGCAAGGTCTCAATCAAGGCAAGGGTAGACGACTACCATTATATGACGATCTGTTTTACGAAAAGACTCGTTATGGGTTGGGATATAATCCGTCCCACATGTTTTATGACGATATACAAGAAGAATTCTCTTCTAGCTCTTCGCAATCATCAGATTCAAAGGAAATTCAATCTGAAGATAAATCTGGACAAGTATTCTCAGTCAATATGGTTCAAATTGATGGTGAATCAGAACTATTTAAGAATGATCCTTGGGCTCAACAGATGGATACTCAGTGGAAACTCCGTTTTGAACAACGACAGCCACCTACAGAGGATGAGGTCATCCAGATTGATGTTGGGGATGGAACTACGTCCAAACCAATATTCATCTGTAAAAATCTTGCTGAAGATGAAAAGGAAGAGTTGATAAAACTTATCAAAGAATATATTGACATCTTTGCATGGAGTTATGAGGATATGCCAGGGTTAGATCCTAAAGTTGCTACTCATAAACTCAATATTCTGCCCAATGTCAAGCCTGTGAAACAACGACAATGACGTTTTAGACCAGATATGATGGATGCAATTGAAGCAGAAGTCAAAAAGTTGATCATATGTAGATTTGTTCGTGAAGAGCAACACCCGGATTGGGTTGCCAATATTGTTCCTGTCATGAAGAAGAACGAAAAAGTCCGAGTTTGTATAGATTATAGAGATCTTAATACAGCTTATCCAAAAGACGAATTTCCACATCCAATTACTGATGTCATGATAGACAATACATGTGGTTTTGAACGCATGTCTTTCATGAACGGATTCTCAGGATACAATCAGATCAAGATGCATCCAGAAGATGAGAAGCACACCGCTTTTCGTATACCCCTTGGGGTCTACTGCTATATAGTTATGCCGTTTGGTCTTAAAAATGTCGGTGCCACGTATCAACGGGCTATGAGCAACATCTTTCAAGAACATCTACCGAAGATAGTTGAATGCTATGTAGATGATATTGCTGTTAAAAGTCGATCAAAGGATGATCACATTCAAGACTTGAGGATAGTATTTGAATTGATGCGTCAGCATCAATTGAAAATAAACCCTACTAAGTCTTTCTTAGGGGTTTCCAGTGGCAAATTTTTAGGATTTGTCATTACTTCTTAGGGTATCCATGTTGATCCTGATAAAGTTAAGGCAATTCTTGAAATGCGTTATCCTCGCAATCTGAAAGAACTCCGTGGCTTTCAGGGTCGTATTGCTTATATCAGAAGATTTATATCTAATCATTCTGGAAGATGTCAACCTTTCTCCCGTCTATTAAAGAAAGGTGTATCTTTTGTTTGGGATGAAGCGTGTCAAAAAGCCTTCAATGACATTAAGCAATACCTTACAAACCCACCTGTTCTGGTACCCACGGTGGTAGGAAGGCCATTTTTGCTATATGTTCGAGCCTTGGATCATTCACTTGGCGCTCTTCTTGCGCAGAAAAGTGATGTGGGTCATGAGCAAGCAATTTATTATCTGAGCAGAATGATGGTCGGAGCTGAACACAGGTATACTCCTGTAGAAAAGGAATGTCTAGCTTTGGTTTTTGCTGTCCAAAAGACAAGACATTATGTGACAGGGCAGGCTATTCATGTCATCTCCAGAATAAATCCGATTCGGGTATTGATGAAAAAACCTAGCATTCTTAACTCCAGGTTGGCTACCTGGGCGATGTTGCTTACTCCTTATGACATGGTTTATGTACCTCAGAAATCAATAGAGGGTCAAGCATTAGCCGATTTCTTAGCTGCTCACCCTATACCTGAAACATCAAAATTATATGAGGACATTCCAGATGAAGTCGTGGATTGTAACCTGACTTTGAAGAATGACATATGGCAATTATATTTCGATGGGGCATCACGAGTAGGACCTAAAGGCAATATTGTCTCTGGAGTAGGGATCGTCTTGGTTTCTCCTGACAAAATGGTCATATACCGTGCCTATTCTCTCAATGAACCATGCTCCAACAATGTAGCAAAATATAATACTCTATTGATTGGTCTCCAAATTGTAAAACAATTGGGTATTGAATTCTTAGAAGCTTATGGAGATTCTCAATTGATTGTTAATCAAGTTAGAGGGACCTATGAGGTCAGAAATCCTGATCTCATTCCTTATCATCAAGTGGTAGTTGAATTGGTCCTTTCATTCAAAGGATTCTTTATTGAGTTTGTACCACGCTCTCAAAATGTGGAAGCTGATGCTCTTGCCAGTTTAGCTGCAGACCTAGCTGTTCTAATCCGAAGGCAAAATACAATTACTTTGTTGGATCGAGACTTGTTCTGTGTCAAGAATAATTTGTACATTGAACAAAGTTATACTACAGAGTCATATTCCCAGTATAAGGATTGGAGAACCCCATTCGTTGATTATGCAGTTCATGGGATTTTGCCTGAAGATCCAAAAGAAGCTGCATCAATCAAAAGACGATCGTTTCAGTTTTATTATGATTCGTCTTTACATATGTTATATCGTCGTTCCTATGACGGACTCTTGCTGCGTTGTCTCTCAGAAAGTGAAGCTAAACAAACACTGCGAGAAGCTCATGATGGTATTTGTGGTGCTCATCAACCAGGTCCTAAATTACAAGACCGCATTCGAAGAATGAGGTATTATTGGCCTTCTATGATAGCAGATGTTGTAGACTATGCCAGAAGATATAAAGCATGTCAGATTCATGCTGATTTTATTCATCAACCATCTGAATTTCTACATCCTACAGCAGCCTCTTGGCCCTTCGAAGCTTGGGGTATGGATGTCTTTGGTCCTATTAATCCTCCTTCTATTAAAGGACATCGGTTCATATTAGCTATAACAAATTACTTTTCTAAGTGGGCAGAAGCAGTCCCCCTTGCGGAAGTGAAAACATCTAATGTGATCAGCTTCATCAAGCACCATGTCATTTATCGCTTCGGAATTCCTTGACGGATAATTCATGACAATGGTCCACAATTTGCCAGTCAAGCATTTTATCGATTCTGTGACAAGAATCGAATTCAGAATTTGGCTTCTACGGCTTATAATCCAGCTGCTAATGGTTTAGTTGAAGCTTTCAATAAGACAATCAATAAACTTCTCAAAAAGTTTGTCTCTTCTAATAAACGTGAATGGAATGAGAAACTTGGAGAATGTTTATGGGCTTATCGAATAACAGTCTGGACTCCTACTGGTTTTATACCATTCTCATTGGTTTATGGATGCGAAGCTGTCCTCCCATTGGAAATCCAGATACCTACTCTACGAATAGCCATTGCTAATGAGCTAACTACAGAGAATAATGATCGCTTACTACTCCAAGAACTTGAAGGATTGGATGAGAAGCGTCTTCAAGCACAACAGCACATTGAACTATATCAAGCCCGCATATTTCGAACTTTCAATCGTAAAGTTAAAGAGAGGGTATTCAAAGTTGGCGAACTTGTATTAGCTGTTCGGAGACCGATGGTGATGACTCATAAAAGTAAACGGAAATTCCAAGCAAAATGGGAAGGCCCTTATGTAATTGAGTTCGTATTTTCCAATGGCGCCTATCGATTATCAAAGCCCAATGGAGATCTGCTCATGATGCCAATCAATGGCAAGTTTCTTAAGAAATACTATGTATAAAACAAAAGGGGGAGACAGAATGAAAATAAAGCTCCTTTTATTATTTTTGTTCGAAACAAAAGACTAAGGACGAGGGCCACTCCCTTCGTTATTGAATATATAGTCAGCCAATGCATAGAAGGCGTCGTTTCCTGAACTCATGAAAAACTTGCAGACAACCATCCTCGACGCTTCTTCTTCAGGAGTTTTCCCTGGCTCTACTAAGAAAGCAAGAATGTCTTCGGGTGGCTTGGGCGTAGAAGCGCTTCCACCTATTTCGGTTGAGCCTGATGAGCCTGATACAGGGGGTTCAACAGGGAACGTCTCAATGATGCCCTCGATTTTTTGGGGGAGTTCATTCTT
This sequence comes from Iris pallida, assembly GCA_029216955.1. Lineage (NCBI taxonomy): Eukaryota > Viridiplantae > Streptophyta > Magnoliopsida > Asparagales > Iridaceae > Iris > Iris pallida. Next base: position 2,665,860 of record JANAVB010021999.1, on the reverse strand, counting down.
TTGCCGTACATCCTTGGAAGACATTTCCAATAGAGGAGGAGAAATAAGAATAAAATGTTACAAGCAGTTCTCACCTATTTATAAAAGAGGACTGTTGATGAACCGGTTTTTGAAGATTGAGAACAACCTTTCATTCCCAAAAAGACCTGTCCGTTCGCTCCATCGAGTTCATTCATTTCAAAATAGAATCGAATCAATTTTTTCTTTTCCCGAAAAATACGTTGGTTCGTCCATCGTTTTGACCCATATGTTCATGACATCTGTCTCCTTAGTCCGCAGGTACCAAGGTTTGGTTAAGCTGATTTCTTGTCTCCTGGAAAAGGGATTTTATATCTTCTATTTTATCAATTGATTAGAAAGTGGGATTCGTTATTTATCAAGTTTCCATGACCTCTGAATAAATATTAAATCTACTTTCTTTTCCTATCTATCACTTCTATTTGACCTCTGCATAGATATTAATCTAATTTTCTTTTGAGCTCATATATGCTATTATGTCCATATTACCTCTGATAGTATCATATACTCTAAAACAGAAAATAAGATTTCATTTATCCATCATGTCCATATTACATCCAGATAAATACAAATCATTGATCGTAGAAGAATCATCATTTCCATAAAAAGTCTATTACATTTTTTAGACTTTCTTACAAGTTATAATGGAAATCTTTTACATTCTTAGATTTTCATTCTATACACACAACGATAGCCTAATGGAGATCTGCTTCTTCTTTTTTGGATCTTCTTCATCGGATTCATTGTTGGTGTCAATTCCTTGCTGTCTAAGCCTTTGTGGCGACCAGAATAGAAGGAATCAAACTCTGGTCTTCCCTCTCAGACGAGAGGAGAATCCCAGAGTATGGCAGCCCGAAGACGTGTTGTTGCCAATACAATTGGTGGATTAGTGGCGGCACCTCAAAGGAGATAGGAATGTATCCAGCATTGGGATACGATTCCTAGTTCTGCCGTGAAAGGAACTCTACTACCCGATTTCTCGGGGTAGAGTTGACTCCACCATCCAACTCTCCGTGTATAAAGGCTCTTCCTACCGACAGAGGAAGAACCTTCTATCTCACGAAGAGTTCTGAGTTGTCTGATTTGCGCATCAAAAGTGCATGAGCTCCCTGATGTTGATGTCAGAAGAATGCGCCTCACAGCGTCAAAATTGCCAATGCCGGTTCTGGAAAAGCTGCTCAGCCAAACTTCTGCAGAAAACAACAATGAAGAAGTATTTTAAAACAGAAGTATTATCAGATGCGTATTAAAATGCTAACTAAAAACAGATCACAAGGCTTTTTACGCCAGTGCTTCAGGAAGGCTTTTACGCCAGTGATTCAACAAGGCTTTTTACGCCAGTGCTTCAGTAAGGCTTTTACGCCGGTGATTCAGCAAGGCTTTTATGCCAGTGATTATGCAAGGCTTTTATGCCAGTGATTCAGCAAGGCTTTTATACCAGTGCTTTAGCAAGTTTTTTTTACGCTCGTCAAGAATTTACGCTCATGAATAGATGTTTTCAACAAAAAATTCGAAGACAGATATTTGCTTACGATTGGACTTACCACTTAAGTTGAATGGTTTGGCTCTAATAGTGGTTGAATCTACGTCTAAAGACTGGGCGAACAAAAGAACGCCGTGGGAAAGCTCCGCCATTGTCATTTGTTGGAGAACAACATCACAGAAAGTTATCTTCAGAGGAATGAGTACGAGAATATATGAAACATTCTCGGCTATTTATAAAGGCTGAAGAAACTGTTGGGATGAGTCTATTTCGGGGGAAGATCCTATTTAAAGGCTCTCATAACCACAAGACAGATGCCACGTATTGGTTTGTTTCTTGGGAATTAACAACTATAGAAACAGTCAAAAGAAGTGCGTAAACATGTGCGCATCAATAGATGAGGTTAGCAGCAAAATTTTATTTATAAAGGGAGAAGTGGACCCCTACAAATTAAAGATTCGCGATACATAAAAACATCATTATTTCTCTCCTTCGTTGGGCTGACGAAGGGAGACGCCTAGTTCGTGCATATTGCGAATCCCCGAGCGGCGAATCAGATTAAGAAATGCTTCGGTATCTCCTGGTCCTTCGTATGCAGTTGGGGGACCACCATCAATGCGATTAAAGACTGCAGGAGTTACTCCAAAACACTCTAAAAGGTTGCACGCCCGCTCGAAGTCAAGCCTGGAGCTCGAAGCCTCTTTGTTGGTAATCTCGTTCTTCGGCGCCATAACAAAACGAGGATGAATGTCAAGAATAAAGAATTTGTCCTTATTTATACAAATCAAAACATCTCTTCACATTCCTCGTTGGAAACTACTCACTCGGGAAGATAAGGAGACGTTCGAAAGTTTCGAGAAAGAAATTTATTGTGACGGTCAAGTGTTGACCGACATTATTTTTCTTGAAAATTATGCCGACTGTTGGATATCCCCGCTTTTACGCAGATGTCGGTTGTGTATCCCAAATTTTACGCTGGCAGATCAAATCTCAACTTTTACGCTTCTGTTCAAAGTGTTTCAAATTTTTGAGATATTTGAAAACTTTGAAGGGGGTCTTGTAGGAGCGTAAAAAGTGCTTCAAAGAAAGAGTCATCCCATTCATAAGTGATCTGCTTTACGCCTAGCAGAGAGGGTAATCTCTTTACGCCCAAGACTAGGCTAATCACTTTACGCCTAAGCAGGCTGATCATTTTACGCTCGGGTCTACACCCATGATTTTACGCCAAGGACAGAGCAGCCACTTTTACGCTGGACAAAGCTGTCAAATCTCGCATTTAATGTAAACTCTGACATGCAGATATTAATGATGGCATATATCATAAAGGGATTTGTCTTTTACACAGAGACCAATGTTGTCGTTTAGTGTGTGGATTGAGCTACTTTACGCTCACACTACGGCTTCTTTTACGTATGAAGATTATACGAGCCTTTACGCTCAACAGTCGACGTGTGCGTAAAGTCTATTTGAGCTGCTTTTATGCTCAAGGTTATTTAATAACCACTTTACACGGGAAGTCTATGTCAAGGCCATTTTACGCCAAATCTACTACTTTACGCTCAGAGTACATTGGGGCTATTTTTATGCCCTATTCTCCTCCACCAGTTTGGAACGTGGTTTGCTTACGTGGCTTTCATGCCACTCTTCTCGAAGAACGTGTGTACATATATCCTTTCCTTACTGAAGTGATAGGACACACGTCAACATATGCAGAGGACGGCTTCGATCATGGGTGGCAGTTGTTAGCGTAAAGATGGAACTTTTGCTGAGTTTTTACGCACAAGAGCCCAAGTCTATAAATAGACTTATTTTTCTCATAACGAAGGATAGGGACAGACAGGGAGAAGAGAGAGAGACAGGAGAGAATACAGAGATCAAAACTTAGAGATTTTGATTCTCCAGAGCATTCTTCTTCAACTTTTCTTTCAGAACAGGGTGAAGCAAAGCAGGAAAGCATTCGGCCTCGCCATCAGTGCCCAAGTACGTCGATACCTTTCTGGTGACTTAGTTCTTCCAGTTGTTCTACTTCAAGCAGTGATCTTCATCATCATCATATGGTCCAAGGAACAAAGTGATCATTTACGAATCAGACTTCCATAGCAATACTTCTCCAGAATCAAACTTGTACTTCTTCTACTTTTTCTCGTTTTATTTTCAAAAGCCAATTCCTTCAAGGCATTTTGTTAAGTGAAACATTTGCGTATGCTCTCTTGCTCCTTATTTATTTTCCGTATTTACTCTGATTATTTTTAGATCGTGAAAGAGTTGATTTTTTAATTGGTTATTATTGCTATAACTCTATTCACCCCCTCTAGAGTTGCCATCTGTTCTTCAATTGGTATCAGAGCTCTGTTCTCTTTACAAGGATTTACATCCTAGAGCTGATCCATGGCAACCACATAATCCTTGATTTCTAATCACGGTGAAGGGCAGTCCACTCATAGGCCTCCCCTATTTTATGGAACTAACTACACATATTGAAAAACAAGGATAAGTTTTTATCTCAAGTCGCTAGACTTTGACCTGTGGACTATCGTCACTGACGGTTACAAAAAGCCCGCCAGAATAGTTGTCAATGGCGATCTCGTTGAGAAATCACATGACAAATATTCTGACGAGGAGAAGAAACAGGCAAGTCTAGACGCGAAAGCTATTAATGCTTTATTCTGTGCTATAGACAGGAACGAGTTCAACAGGCATGCACCACATCCCACGAAGTATGGAAGCTTCTAGAAGTGACGCATGAAGGAACCACCCAAGTCAAGGAATCAAAGATAAGCCGTCTCACTCAAGAATATGAGGCTTTCAAGATGAAGCCAAACGAGACAATCACGCAAATGTTTACTAGATTCCTCGACATCATCAACCCCCTGTCTTCGCTTGGGAAGCAATATTCAAATCATGAGAAGATTCGCAAGCTACTTAGGGGGCTACCAAAAGTTTGGAACCCTAAGGTGACAGCCATCATAGAAGGAAATGATCTCACAACCATGTCTATGGAGACCTTAATAGGAAAGCTAATGACTCATGAGCTCGACCTCAAGGACTTCGAAGAGCCTGCTCCTAAGGCTAAGGAGATCGCACTCAAAGCTCACCGACGGAGGGCTGAACCAGAAGAGATGGATGACAACAACTCAGAAGACGACGATCAAGCCCTCATGGTCCGCAACTTCAAGAGATTCCTTCGCTTCAATCGAAGAAAGAAGGAACCACATGAAGATGAAGAAGAAGAGCCTACTTGCTACGGTTGCAAGAAGACGGGACACGTCCGAAAAGACTGTCCATTCTTAAAGAAGATCAACCACTATGAGAAGCCACACAAGAAGACTTCCTCAAAGAAATATGCCAACACAAGCATTTGGCATGAAAGCGAAGCTAGTGACTCCGAGGAAGAAAAGAACTCTCCTCAAGATACGGCTAATGTGTGCCTAATGGCGACGTCCGACAAGGTATCAAATGAAACTCTTGACGACTTCACTTTTGATGAACTTGGCGATGCTTTCACCGATTTACTTAGTGATCATGAAAAGGTCATTGGTAAATACAAACAAGCCAAGGACAAAATCAAAAGTTTTAAAGTCGAAATACAAAGACTTTTTCGTTTGCTTGATAATATTAGAGACACTACACCCACGGATGTCACTGATGAGGTATCTAAGCTTAAAATAAGCTTACATGATGCCGAGGCACATATTGAGCAACAAACACAAGATATCACAACACTAAACACGGAGCTTGCAGAAAAAAAGAGCAGACACAAGATTACTATTACTAAGATGCATGGTTTGAATGCTAAGATTACTGAATTGCAAGCTGTCTCTAAGAAACTAGAGACTAAATTGGGAAAACAGGTTGCTCAACCTCAAACCCAATCACATGTGACACACACAAAGCTTGACACAACTCATACTAGTCAACCACGTCATCCTCATGCTGTCCACAATCATGCTTACATGTACACACACTTTCACAAAGGACACAAACCACATGCACGTAGAAATAATCATCATATGTCACAAAAACATCATGCTACACAAAGATACAGTCATAATCATGTTGCACAAAGACACAATCAACATCACTCTACATATAGACAATCTCATCATGCCATGCCATATAAACAATATCACCATGCCTTTCCACATGGTCATCATCACCATGTTGAATCTACATATCATCACACTTCTCCTCATTATTCTGCCTATAGACATCATCAGCATGCTCCTAATGTAAATAGGAATACTATATGTACTTATTGTGGTTTACATGGACACATTTCACCACAATGTAGAATTAGAAGATTAGTAGATAGAAAGATATATGCATGGTTTTCAAAAACTAACTCTTCAGGACCCTCAAGAACTTGGGTACCAAAGGTCACATCTACTCTTGATGTAGGTGGACCGTCCCTCCTCAACTAAGAGTGAGTGGATTCTCGATAGTGGATGCTCGCGGCATATGACGGGAGACGCACATCTTTTCGCATCACAATCGATGAAGAGAGAAGGATATGTATCCTTCGGCAATAATCTAAAAGGTTATATTATAGGTAATGGTACTATTGGTCATCCTCCCTCTCCCGTAATAAAGGATGTCTTCCTAGTGACCGAGTTAAAGCATAACTTGCTCAGCATCAGTCATCTGGCTGACCATGGTTATGATATTAACTTTGGACAAAACAAATGCCTTATTTATGATAGGTCAATAGGAGACATTGCTTTTGAAGGGGTAAGAGAGGACAATATTTATATTTTCTATTTGTCTATAGATACTAACAATGCAGGTAGATGCCTTTATGCTCATAAAGATGAACGACTACTTTGGTACCAGCATCTTGGTCATGCCAATATGGATACTATATCCAGGCTATCGACCAAGAAGCTAGTTAGAGGCTTGCCCGACATCACATTCAAAAAGGACACCGTATGTGCCGAATGTGAGTTGAATAAGGCAACCAAGTCATCTTTTCATTCCATAAACTCTGTAAGCACTACTAGACCCCTACAACTACTCCATATGGATTTATTTGGCCCTAGTAGAGTAGCCAGTCTTGGTGGAAAACTCTATGCCTTTGTTACTATTGATGACTTTTCAAGATTTACTCGGGTTTTCTTTCTTACTTATAAAAGTGATGCTATTTCAATTTTTAAAATTTTTGTCAAGAAAGTTCAAAACAAAAAAGGCTACATGATTACTCGAATCCGAAGTGATCATGGAGACGAGTTCGAAAATTCTGATTTTGAAAAGTTTTGTAATTCCAATGGTTTTGATCATGAGTTTTCTTGTCCAAGAACTCCCCAACAAAATGGTGTTGTGGAGCGGAAGAATAGGACTCTTGGCGATATGGCTAGAGTCATGTTGAACAAATTCTCACTTCCGAAATACTTTTGGGCTGAAGCTGTCAGTACAATATGCCACATTTTAAATAGGGTACTTATTCGTCCTATTACGAAGAAAACACCCTATGAGCTTTGGTTCGGGAGAACCCCAAATGTTTCTTATTTTAGAGTTTTTGGCTGTAGATATTTTATCCTTAACACCAAAGAAAACTTAGGCAAATTTGATGCCAAAGCTGACGATGGTATTTTTCTTGGCTATGCTGCCAAAAGTAAGGGATATAGAGTTTTTAACAAACGCTCATTAATTGTGGAAGAGTCTACCAATGTGACTTTTGATGAAGATAACAGTGCAGCAACTACTCTTGATGATGATGTTGAGCCATCAACTTCTACTCCAATGAACACCACAACCGAAACAAATTATCTGGAAAGCTTGCCTAAGAAATTCTCTTTCAAGCCATCACACCCAGAAAATTTGGTAATCGGTGAGGTCTCATGAGGAGTAACTACTAGATCATCATTAAGAGACTCTATTGCTAGCACTGCCTTTATTTCATAAATTGAGCCTAAAAACATTTCAGAAGCTTTCAATGATGAATTTTGGATTTCTGCTATGCAAGAGGAACTCAACCAATTCGAGAGGAGCCAAGTTTGGGAACTTGTTCCTAGATCGGCTGATCACTCAATTATTGGTACTAAATGGGTTTTTAGAAACAAAGTGAATGAAGATGGTTCAGTCACACGCAACAAAGCTCGTCTAGTAGTCCAAGGATACAACCAAAAGGAAGGTATCGACTACGATGAGACGTATGCTCCTATTGCTAGATTAGAATCCATTCGGATGCTTTGTGCATTTGCGAATTTTCAAAATTTCAAATTATTTCAAATGGATGTTAAAAGTGCTTTCTTGAATGGTTTTATTAAGGAGGAAGTTTATGTAAAACAACCCCCTGGCTTTGAAAATCACAAATTTCTCGACCACGTGTTCAAGCTAAAGAAAGCGCTGTATGGCCTCAAAAAAGCCCCTAGAGGTTGGTATGAAAGGCTAAGCAATTTTTTGCTTGAGAAAGGTTTTTCAAAAGGGAAAATTGACACTACACTTTTCATAAAATCTTTCAAAGACACTATTCTGTTAGTACAAATATATATAGATGATATTATTTTTGGTTCTACTGATGAAACTCTTTGTCAAGATTTTGCCAAGTGTATGCAGACCGAGTTTGAGATGAGCATGATGGGGGAGCTCAACTACTTTCTTGGGCTGCAAGTCAAACAAATTTCAAATGGAACCTTCATCTGTCAGTCGAAGTATACAAAGGACATGCTGAAGAAATTCGACCTTGATAACGTAAAACCAATCAGCACTCCTATGGCTACCTCAACCAAACTTGAACCAGATGATAGTGGCAAACCCGTAGATCAACGTAAGTATCGAGGTATGATAGGCAGTTTACTCTATCTTACTGCTAGTCGCCATGATATTATGTTTAGCGTTTGCCTGTGTGCTAGATATCAAGCAAATCCTAAGGAATCACACATGACCGCGGTTAAGCGTATCTTTCGATACCTTAAGGGTGCGGTTACAGTGGGCCTATGGTATCCCAAGTCAACGTCATTTGACCTCATTGGTTATTCTGATGCTGACTTCGCCGGATGCAAGGTCGACCGTAAAAGTACGAGCGGTACGTGTCATTTATTAGGAAAAGCTTTAGTCTCTTGGTTTAGTAAGGAGCATAATTCTGTCGTACTATCCACAACAGAAGCTGAATACATAGCAGCTGGGCGTTGTTGTGCACAAATTCTGTGGATGAAGCAAACCCTTGAAGACTATAATTTATCTTTCATGCATATTCCAATCTTTTGTGACAACACTAGTGCAATAAATCTTACTAAGAACCCCATTTGTCACTCACGCACGAAGCACATTGAGATACGACACCACTTTTTGCGTGATCATCGGCTAAATGGCACGATTAACTTAGAATTTATTGACACTGATCATCAGTCAGCAGACTTCTTCACTAAACCATTATCCGAAGAGCGCTTCAATTTTTTTTGTCGTGTACTTGGAATTTTAGATGAAGCTGTTATAAATTAAAATAAACCTGCGTAAATATCAAATATATTGTGATTCTCTTATGATGAACTTGCTATGGTATAAGCCGAAAGGGTCCTTCTGACAACAAGGCATAAAAGCCTAAGCGACACGGTACACTAGTCCTCAGGACTACCGCTAGCTGGGATCCGGCCCCTGCAGCTAACCCATGGCAGCTTCAAAATATTGAATTACGATATAATTCCTTGTTTATTATACGGTTCATTTTTATCTATCACATACTGAAATACTAATTTTTTAAACTTCATATTACTTCTTTGAACTCACTATCTGCTATCCATCTATTTACTTATTGGATCTTTTTCTGTACTTATACTTCTACAGTATATTGGTTTTTATCTTTACTTAACCAATTTTTGCTCAACTCAGCCTGATTCCTGTTCTGTCCCCAGGATCCAGAATTTGGGCCGAACTCTGCCCCTACCAGAGTTCGGGCCGAATTCGGCCTGCCTGTACCAGAACCGGGAACAGGCTCAGCCGTTGAGCCAATTGTTGATCCAATGGTCATAAATTGACCCGACCAAGAGAAACCCTCCCCTTTATTTCGGTTTCTCTTCCCTCTTCTTCCTTCTTACCACCTTTTCTACTTCTCCAACTCAAAACTCTCAAAACCCTAACCCTAGTTTCTCCTTTCTTGTGCTCTATTCTTGCCAAACTCAAGGAGGCGGCTTGGTTTTCAATTCTCTTTCATAATCCTTCAATATCTTGAGGTATAACTCCTTTCTTTTCAATATCACAAATTTCTTTATTATCTATCTATTGTGTTATGGCTCCACGATTGCTTAACCGTGGGAAGAGACTTCGGACCGAGGGCGCGTCCTCGTCGAATGCTCCTCCTCCCGTTGAGCCGCCCGTTGCACCACCCGTTGCACCGACAATTGAACGACAAACCCATTCGTTGTTCAATCCTCCACGTCCACGTGATCCAAACACTTTCGACGACCGAATTTTTATATCACTAGATGCATCCAATGAATGTTTTAGTAATTTTTGGACACGTCCGGTGTTTGTCGGACACCCTATAAACTTCACAATCTTCTCTCAATATGATGCACTCTTTAATGACCTTTGCCTTGATGAACTTGTTACCTCAAATTCGGTCATATATCGTAGTGCCATACAAATGTTTTATTGCAATTTGACTCATGATGATACTCGTATCTATTCACGCCTTGCGGGTATTGATATCTCATTTGATGATTTTGAATTAGCCGAATATCTTGAACTTCAAGAGCCAAATTCTTGGAAAAAGCTCGTTGAAGCTAGATCCTTTATCTTTCCCGAAGGGATTTCACTAGAGAGCTTCAAGGACGACCTGTGTAGCCCTAACACATGTCCTCGTAAGCTCTCGGCAAAATTCCTCAATCCTTACTTCTATGAGCTTCATCGGATCATTTTCAACACAATTCTACCCAAAGCGGGCTCTACCGACGAAGTCACTTATTTTGAGATTTCAGCCTTATACCATCTCCACTTCCATGTACCCTTTAACCTTCCATACACAATGATGGATTGGATGATCAACTGTAGGAAGAAACCGAGATCTTTGGTTTATGCCTTATACCTTCCTATGATCTTTCGTGCGTTCCATGTACCGCTTGATGAGTGTCCATTCTTACCTGCCCCTGCCTTTCAGTCCAAGGCAAGGAGGCTTCATGCGGCTGTTGGCTTACCGGTCGTGTCTGAGCATTCTGAGGATGAGCCAGATGCCCCTCCTCTCGGACAGGATCCTCCTCCTCCTCCTGCCACTCTCGAGTCTATTCAGACCATGCTCCGAGATCGTTTTGCTTTGGAGGATGATCATTGGACTCAGCTGGATTATCGGACCACATTGCAGATGAGTGCTATCAGCAACTTGCTGCATGACATCCGATATTCCATGTCTCGCCATCCTACCATGCCCACTCCTATGGAGAGAGATCCCGATCGTGAGGGTTTTCGTATTGATGACCCTTGGGTTCATCGCTACATGGATCTGGATGCGGCTTTTGTGGACCCACGTCGCTCCTTTACTGATCCTTCGGACGATGCTGGGCCCTCTCGTGCTCGTTGATGGTTTTGGACTGCTACTTGAGGCTGCTACTGGAGATCTTAGATTATGTTTTCTATATTCTGCTTTAGCTACTTTTATGTACTTGGTTTGTAGTAGACTTATTATGCATTATGCTTTTGAGACATTGGTAGATCTCTTATCTGTTTCTATGACTCTTGGTCATTATCTTTTTTATATGCAGTTTCTTCTCCTTTACGTTTGTTTTGCCAGTTCTCATTTATCTATCTCATATTGCTAAATGCCAAAAGGGAGAGTTATGTGTATATTCTGTTTCTGTTTGTTTGGTTTATATATGCGTTTGGAAGAATATTATTAACAGGCCAACAAAGATTCACAGCATTATTCATGGGGGAGCTACTCTTAAGCTCGGCACTTATTATGGGAGAGCTATGTCGTTACATGTGTCCAGGTATGGATATTGAATATATAATTATTATTTTGTCAATTATCAATATGGGGGAGATTGTTGACACAAAGTCACAGTCAACCAAATATTGATAACATTGACTAAATAATAGTTATGATAATTCAATACGACACACGACGTCTATATTCTGCTCAAGCCAGACGACAGCTCAGTTATGGAAATACAAGTCATTTTCGCGTCTGTATTTTTATATTTTATTGAGTCTAGAATGTTTGTAAGCTGAGTTATGCTGGGCTCTTGAGACTCAACCCACAACCCATCCAAAATCCATAAAGCTCCACATCCAAATTTAGCCCATTGGACCCTTGGACCAGTTCTTTGCTCTGGAGACAGAGTTCGGGCCGAACTCTGCCTCCACACAGAGTTCGGGCCGAATTCTGTCCCCTAAAAATCAGTACCCTAATTTTAGGGTTTGCTGGTTGCTAGTTGTCCAACGGCCAATTTTTTGAAAATTCCTACCAGAATTCTGGCCGAATTCTGCCTGTTAAAAACCTATAAATAGGCCAAGAATTCTCTCATTTTCAATCATCCAATCTTCTCTTCTCTTCTCTCTTAAGCTCAATATAAGCCATACCCTTCTCATCTACTAGCCACAAGTTTCCTAAGTCTCGAGTGCTCAGCATCTCTCAGTTAGGAGTATTGTGCAAGAGTTCAAGAAGTATCTTGGAAAATTCCAAGCATCGCCACAGCGATCCATTGTAAGAAGTTGACGTGCTCTTCTGAAGTAAAGGCACGGGTTGTAACTACTATTTCACAAATAGTGGATTTAATCCTGAGCTAGAGTTCTCAGGCCTGGACTAGTCCTCTACGAGGGAAACCAGGTTAAAATCGGCTGTGTTTGCGTATGCTCTCTTGCTCCTTATTTATTTTCCGCATTTACCCTGATTATTTTTAGATCGTGAAAGAGTTGATTTTTTAATTGGTTATTATTGCTATAACTCTATTCACCCCCCTCTAGAGTTGCCATCTGTTCTTTACACTATTCAAACTAGGTCAAACTAGGTCATGTCCTAATCCAGCAAGTCTTACTAGGCCTAACCAAGACTATCCTAGCAAGCACACATCAATACAAGGCTATGCAAGCCAACATACACCCAACTCTATATAGCATGCAATTATTCAATACTCAAATAGGCAAGAATTCACATTGGATATACACTAGGTAATCTATTACTTTAAGCTATATATGTCTACACATATATACACATGCATATATTGGTATTCAACAATAGTTCTATAATCTTGGCATTTCAAATGGTTATATAAACTTATATATTACAACACAATATGCTAACATATATATAATATACATACATAGCTAAGTTAACTATATTCATAAATACTTATTTAAGAGGCTATGTGTGTGTATGTGAACATGGCAAAGGGACAAGTGAGGGTTAAATGGGCATACATAGTGTATACATATCAAAGAGTGTCAAAGTGTAAGTGAACAAAGTGTCAAGTGTGATAGTGTCAACATAGTGTAAGGGGGTACATGAGGTAATATAGGATTTGTGTTAACATAGAACATTATATCTCATTAACTTGTATATTGCATACATTACATCTATTATTACATTACATTCATGCTTGCATTCATTCATCATTCATTTATTCTCTTGTACTACTATATGCACCATACATTACATACTATGGAACCTACATATTCATTACAAGCCATACTTATACATGCTTACATTAGATAGGATACTTACACCTCATACATCATTTATTTAACCATTTACTCATGCTTGCATTCTCTATTTAATTACAGAATGTATATACATTAACATGGGTTAAAATCAAATAGAACATTATATTACACACAAGGGTGCACAAAAAGCATATGTCGAATAGTAACTCCTACTAATAATCAATACTGTACCATCTCAGCATGAATTAAAATCTAGGATTAAAGTATGTTATAGATCTATGTGTTAGCTTTCCGAAACTTCAAACGGATCGCGTTTACGTTTCCGGAAACTCCCGGAATCACGAAAACACCGAGAACGCGTTTGTCTTTCATGCAGCTGACACTCAAATAATTTTCCAGAAAGTTATGGAAAGAATTAGGCCTAATAATACATGTTTATGGAAAGCTAACTTCAATACGCTTCTTTTAAAAAAAGCGGGAGATTAAACCGAGCTTTGAGCTAGAAGTTATGACATTTTTAAGTTAGGGCTGAAATTAAAAACGTGGATAAAAATCATGACGGATTTAGATAGTTTGAGCCAAAAGAATACACAGTATATATCCTAATTATCCACAACAATAATGACAATAATAATATGAGGAACCACACTCACAAACTTGATTATATAATCATCATGAACCATTTATTACATATATAAATATAGATACACTCTCATTACACAATATATATATATATATATTTATATATATATATATATATATATATATATATATATATATACAAATCTATATATGTAACATGAACACATCTATAAGAGATACATGAATGAAATGTAAAGTACTCAAGAACACATCTCTACATATTCAAATCTGAGATTTAATATGAATTAATTCATTTAATCAATATTTTAAATATAAAGTGTGTCCAAGTTTGGGAGTTTTCCCCATGAAGACAAGACACAACAATAATACAATAGAAATCCCTAAAGGACACATAATGGACACAAGAGGACACAAAATAGGGACACAACAATGGGGGTCATTCCTATGGTTAAAACTTTCCTAAATGCAAAATGGAGAAATAAAAGAGAAGGAAATATTACCTAAAGTTATATATATATATATATATATATATATATATATATATATATATATATATATATATATATATATATATATATATATATACATACATATACAAATCTATATATGTAACATGAACACATCTATAAGAGATACATGAATGAAATGTAAAGTACTCAAGAACACATCTCTACATATTCAAATCTGAGATTTAATATGAATTAATTCATTTAATCAATATTTTAAATATAAAGTGTGTCCAAGTTTGGGAGTTTTCCCCATGAAGACAAGACACAACAATAATACAATAGAAATCCCTAAAGGACACATAATGGACACAAGAGGACACAAAATAGGGACACAACAATGGGGGTCATTCCTATGGTTAAAACTTTCCTAAATGCAAAATGGAGAAATAAAAGAGAAGGAAATATTACCTAAAGGAGAGAAAATCCAAGGAGAAAGGCTTCTTTCTTGGGAGAGCTTGAGAGCACTTGGGGAAGAAGACTTCTCAAAGAAAGGAAATGAGATGGGAGTCCTATTAGGGCCGGCCACAATGGTTATCCCCCCCCCCCCCCTCATTGAATATTACAAGTTTGCCCCTCCCTTAGTTACAAGTGTTTAAAACAATTTTGGTTAGGGTTTGGGGGTAAAAGGGTCAAAATAAAAACTATAAATGGTTAACCTAATAATTAGGATTATGACTAATCTTTCTAACATGACTAATTAAAATGTAGGCCATGGCTAACTAATGCATAGGTCCAACTAGAGTCTAAGTTACCCCGGGTCCCCGTTACAAGTCGGATTGAGATGAAATTCGAACCTGACTCAAATAATCCCAAAACAATATCATAAATAATAAAATAATATCAAAATAATTCAAAGAGGTCAAATGCAAAATATTCTTAGGCCAGAAATGATATTAAAATATCATAATCACATGGTTAGGCTCTAGGTCAAACAGTCTCTATGGTTTCACTTGCAAAACGTCAAAACCACAAGTCATTAATTTAAATAATTTTAAAATAATTTAAAATCACCAAAAATCATATTATGAATTAAATATCATTATTAAAATAATTATAAATACAAAATTTCGAAATTACCCTTATTTGGAAAACTGGGTGCTACAACTCTACCCACCTTAGAAAAATTTCGTCCTCGAAATTTAAGATCGATAGTACTCCTTCTAGAGCCTCTAACCTACCCAATATCTAAGGTAACACTTCCTAACACTGAAATAATAAACGGACATCTAAATAGTGTCAATCTAGGAATACCTCCAACACTGCTCTACTTTACGGCGGTAATGGAACTTCAATAAAATATAGACTGGAACCTATATCCAAGGGACTGGACCTATTTTAAAGTGGTCTTAACTAAGGATGAAAAGGAACTGATCATAGGCTATAGGTATGCTCAAACTATTTTCTTCCTAATAACCATCTATTAATACATTCTATTACCATAGGAACGATGCATTACTAAGACATATAGGCCCCTATCTCTCATAACACATTTATACTCACCAAAAGACTAGTACATCCTATCAAGGCTGATACTATAATCTCTCATAAATCTCATAAGCTATATGTTTATAGACACACATCCCCACATCAAGGACTAACCTATATATATCTACAACTGATACTAATGAGGTGACATCCCTATTTCCCAACAATCAAGGTCTAAAATTTTTTATCTAAATTATGCAATTTGGAGGAATAGAATACAAGGTCAGGGCATACCGTAGCAGTTAGAAGTCTCACCTAGGTACACTAATCATTCTAGGTCAAAACAGTACTATGGTATTAACACACAAACAATCTAGGGTGTCCTAATTGGGAAGGTAAGGGAACAATAATCATCAAGGTTGTAGGGCTGTCTACCATCCTATATAAAAAAATTGGTCATTAACAAGCAACTAAGAAATTATTAAAAGGTTACTATTCCATAAAATGGCAAAAATTGAAAATTTAGGCACAACAAATCACAAATAGATTTTTGTCTTGACACGATCTAAGTTGATCAATTTCGGGATAAAACGAGATTTGGGCAACAAGGAAAATCAATAAAATCAAAGTATGAGCACGAGCATCCAATGATGGAGGTTCAGGTCATGATTAAATTTAATTCGACTGAGTACGAATACGAGGTTCATAGGCGATGAAAAGATTTTAAGGAGAATTGTCAAGGCTGTCGCGAATGAGACTCTAGGGTCAAGTTTAACTATGTCTCCATTCTCGTAGATTGATACATGATAAAAGCGAACCAAAGTGCAGTAGCTTGATCAGACCATCATGTACCGGTTCTGATTAGACAATATGTTAGTGGGTGGCCACCCAATAAAATATGTCATGACCAAGCTCGAAAATAGATAAGCTTGCAAAACTAAGGCTAATTTAGCAGCACAAGATATAAGGGTGGTAATGATGAAAGTAAGTACATAGTCCAAGTTTCTTAACCAACGGGTCAAGTAAGCAGATAAGGTACAAGGTTAAGCATCTAAGAAAACAAGCAGAACACCATCACATGTCGGGTCGAAAGAATTGAGTCAAGGATGGATTTCTAATTGAAATAAGAAGAAATTTAGTATAGTGGTAGAGGTTATAGTTTAGCCAATTGACCAGAAAATTATATCAAGAAAATAGAGTACAAGAAGACAGGTTTTAGTGGGACATGATATACCTACGCGAAGGTTAGCTCGTCTTGGTCTTGCGTATAAGATTTGTTGGAGGGTAACAGCTAGTATTACATTCCGAATATCAAAGTCACGATAAGGAACGTCAAGGATCTCAATTAGAAAGTGGGAGTTCAAGAGGTGGTAATTAATGCACAAAAATAATGAAGATCGAGTTAGTCATCTGCTTCTGATACTCTTAAGTTCATCTGGTCATAACTTGCCAATCATATCTTTACCTCACCAGTCTCCATATGAAAATTTAACCTTTACTTAAACCCTTACCATAACTACCGTAGGCAATTCCCAATTTCCAAACATCACTCTTGAAGCACAGCCCTCACATTTAGGAATCAACATTAACCATTTATTTAAATTTTCAAGTTCTTTCACCTTGTCTTAAATTTGACCCAAAATCTCTAAATCTCGTTTACGAATTCCTTGAACTTGTTCAAATTGTTCTCCTCGTATTATTTAATTTAAATCTCTAGGCCTTACAAAACTTATCTTCCATCATAAAATCAACTTCCGTATTTTCTTCGACATACACCCTTGAATATTATTCTCCTAAAAATATTTCACAACAATCTCTAAACTTCCATAACTTTACGTTATCTCTATCCCTAGTCATTTTCTCGCAACATCTTGTTTAATATCCTTATTAAACATAATTAACTTCTCTTTTCCATTACTAACCTTCTATATAGCCACAGAGTAAAAGTTTTCCCCAGAATCAATAACCAATATTTTCTAAGTTCTCAAAACTAGGTTGACCTCTGATATCCTCATTAGTTTTGAATACACCTATAAACTATCTCATAACCCCAAAATTTCTCTAAATGTAATTGTTTTCAGATTGGCAGTATACATCTCTTTATTCTATTCGAGACCTTTACCATATTTCTATCTCAAGTTTCTATATGGAACACTCCACATTTGATTTCTTTTAGATCATCATAAAATCACCAGTTACGTCTTCTCTGAGCTACATAATTTACGTCACTTCCTTAGCCTTCCCCATGCAAAAGATACGAAGATTCAAGGGTTTCGAAGTACATCTGGTAGGGACGACAAGATATGGGTAATTAATGTAATGAGACAGAGTTTAAGATAAGAGGTAAATAAGAATGCAAGGGAATAATGGCGAAAAAGAATAATGAAGATATGTTCTTTCTCATCGGTTCAAACGAGAGGAACCCATCAAACTTAAATTCAATAGCAAGGAATGAGGGTGAATCCAAACAAGAGGAAAGGAATTCCAATTGAAGTTCAAAATGAGTTTCTCAGGGGTCGTCCCAGAAATCTCTCAAAGAATCCTAAGTGTGATTGAGTACCTTAGATTTGAAAATATTAATCTAAATACAAAATTAAATCAACAACTACAAAATTTTATTAAAATCATCAACTAATACCAGGATTCAAAGTTCTACAATGAATCCACAAAATTAAATTCAAATCAAGGAAAAAGGTGAATCAAAACAAGGAAAAGGAGTTTAAATCAGAATTCAAAATGAGATTCTCAAGGGTCATCCCAGGAATCTCTCAAGAAATCCTAACAGTGATTGAGTATCCTCTCATCCTAACATCTTAATTTATATATCCTATAGCAGGCTCGTAGTAGTACAACTAAGTCGTTGTGCTACTACGAAATTGCACTAATACGAATCTCGACCTGCGTGGGCCACCACTAAAAATGTGTCACGACCTGCACCTTAGAGTTAGGGCACGAGAAATGGGTACGTTCAGCCTACGCCGTAGTGTCGGCGGTAGAACGCTGTTCTAGGTCTCATGCATCTAACAGTATAAGGCTAAACAGTTTATACTCCCCGAATGGGGGTAACATAGAAGGTACAGACTTAATCATATCTAAGGTAGAGCATGATAAGGATAGATAAAACATGAAAGCTAAAAGAGGTACAACAGAGAAAAATCTAAGTGTCTAAGATACACAAATCCAAAAATACATCTCAAATCTCCAAACTCAGATACAGTAATCTATAAAGTAAATACAACTCCAGACAATTGAAATAACTATCTAAACAACCTCTAATGTGTCTCCTCTAGGCTAGTAGGCATTCTCCAAGCTATATGTAAAATTTATCAACGGGTCCAGTCAGGACAGGAGAGAGTACAGTACATCTCAATAATATCATAACAGGTTAGGAAATATAAACATGCTAGAGAGTAAGATACAGGATCTGAAGAAATAATATTATGAAAAAAGAGAGACTGTAAGTAAATAGCTACAATATATAGAGAACTATCAGTGACTAGTAATTCAGAGCACAAGATGGTTATGTAAACGGCACGATGTTGTACACGAGTAATCTACAGAGGTTGTACACGAGTAATCTACTGGATTGATTACATAACCACTTCTACTCCCCCACCCTAATCAATACACAAGGATCAAGCTAAGTTATGTTATTGCACACGAAGTATAGTCGCACACGAGATCATGTGAATACATGAATATACACGATTTCACACGATTTGTACACGAATGTCACGAATACAAGGAGTACACGATGCTCACGATAAAGTACACGAACATGAATACCCGATGTATCTGCTAAGGGGATAACATCGCACAACAAGATCCATATAGTACTAATCCGTGTTTCCAACGTGTCAGCATCATGTAAAGTAATCTAAAGCAGAAATATAATCCTAAACAAGATATAAAATGATTAGAGAATGTACTCGCCTGATATCTGAATGTCCAAGGTAAAGATACTGTCCGAGAAGAGGTGTCTGGCTTCTAATTAGAACAGCACAAGTCATAACATGTCCAGAAGGGTAATATAAAGCACTACAATGCATTCTACATGAATCTAGGTCAAACTAGGCCAAAGTCAACCCTTGGTCAACTCTGGTCAACTGTACTATTCAAACTAGGTCATGTCCTAACCCAGCAAGTCTTACTAGGCCTAACCAAGACTATCCTAGCAAGCACACATCAATACTAGGCTATACAAGCCAACATACACCCAACTCTATATAGCATGCAATTATTCAATACTCAAATAGGCAAGAATTCACATTGAATATACACTAGGTAATCTATTACTTTAAGCTATATATGTCTGCATATATATACACATACATATATTGGTATTCAACATTAGGTCTATAATCATGGTATTTCAAATGGTTATATAAACTTATATATTACAACACAATATGCTAACATATATATAATATACATACATAGCTAAGTTAACTATATTCATAAATACTTATTTAAGAGGCTATGTGTGTGTATGTGAACATGGCAAAGGGGCAAGTGAGGGTTAAATGGGCATACATAGTATATACATATCAAAGAGTGTCAAAGTGTAAGTGAACAAAGTGTCAAGTGTGATAGTGTCAACATAGTGTAAGGGGGTACATGAGGTAATATAGGATTTGTGTTAACATAGAACATTACATCTCATTAACTTGTATATTGCATACATTACATCTATTATTACATTACATTCATGCTTGCATTCATTCATCATTTATTTATTCTCTTGTACTACTATATGCACCATACATTACATACTATGGAACCTACATATTCATTACAAGCCATACTTATACATGCTTATATTAGATAGGATACTTACACCTCATACATAATTTATTTAACCATTTACTCATGCTTATATTCTCTATTTAATTACATAATGTATATACATTAACATGGGTTAAAATCAAATAGAACATTATATTACACACAAGGGTGCACAAAATGCATATGCCGAATAGTAACTCCTACTAATAATCAATACTGTAGCATCTCAGCATGAATTAAAATCTAGGATTAAAGTATGTTATAGATCTATGTGTTAGCTTTCCGAAACTTCAAACGGATCGCGTTTTCGTTTTCGGAAACTCCAGGAATCGCGAAAACACCGAGAACGCGTTTGTCTTTCGTACAGCTGACACTCAAATAATTCTCCAGAAAGTTATAGAAATAATTAGGCCTAATAATATATGTTTTTGGAAAGATAACTTCAATACGCTTCTTTTAAAAAAAACGGGAGATTAAACTGAGCTTTGAGCTAGAAGTTATGACACTTCTAAGTTAGGGCTGAAATTAAAAACGTGGATAAAAATCATGACGGATTTAGATAGTTTGAGCCAAAAGAATACACAATATATATCCTAATTATCCACAACAATAATGATATTTATAAATAGAGGAACCACACTCACAAACTTGATTATATAATCATCATGAACCATTTATTACATATATAAATATAGATACACTCTCATTACAATATATATATATATATATATATATATATATATATATATATATATATATATATATATATATATATATATATATACATACACAAATCTATATATATAACATGAACACATCTATAAGTGATACATGAATGAAATATAAAGTACTCAAGAACACATCTCTACATATTCAAATCTGAGATTTAATATGAATTAATTTATTTAATTAATATTTTAAATATAAAGAGTGTCCAAGTTTGGGGGTTTTTCCTATGAACACAAGACACAACAATAATATAATAGAAATCCCTAAAGGACAGATAATTGACACAAGAGGACACACAATAGGGACACAACAATAGGGGTCATTCCTATGGTTAAAACTTTCCTAAATGCAAAATGGAGAAATAAAATAGAAGAAAATATTACCTAAAGGAGAGAAAATCCAAGGAGAAAGGCTTCTTCCTTGGGAGAGCTTGAGAGCACTTGGGAAAGAAGACTTCTCAAAGAAAGGAAATGAGATGGGAGTCCTATTAGGGCCGGCCACAATGGTTATCTCCCCCCCATTGAATATTACAAGTTTGCTCCTCCCTTAGTTACAAGTGTTTAAAACAATTTTGGTTAGGGTTTGGGGGTAAAAGGGTCAAAATAAAAACTCTAAATGGTTAACCTAATAATTAGGATTATGACTAATCTTTCTAACATGACTAATTAAAATATGGGCCATGGCTAACTAATGCATGGGTCTAACTAGAGTCTAAGTTACCCCGGGTCCCCGTTACAAGTCGGATTGAGATAAAATTCGAACCTGACCCAAATAATTCCAAAACAATATCATAAATAATAAAATAATATCAAAATAATTCAAAGTGGTCAAATGCAGAATATCCTTAGGCCAGAAATGATATTAAAATATCATAATCACTTGGTTAGGCTTTAGGTAAAACAGTCTCTACGGTTTCACTAGCAAAACGTCAAAACCACAAGTCATTTATTTAAATAATTTTAAAATAATTTAAAATCACCAAAAATCATATCATGAATTAAATATTATTATTAAAATAATTATAAACACAAAATTTCAAAATTACCCTCATTTGAAAAACTGGATGCTACAGTAATGCCTCTGGTTCGTATTACGTATTTTGGAATACGTGTACGTATTTATTCTTGTATTGTATGATTTTCTTGCTTAGTTTCCTTTCTGGCTTGGTTTATTCTTGGTTCGGGTTGGCTTGGTTCAGTTTGGGATTGCTATTGGTTTATCATGAACCAAGGGGTGAACCCCCTACCTACCTACCACCACCACTACCGTTTATTAACCATTCTTCCTTCTCTCTCTTCATTACTCTTCTTCCATTTACTTTTTCACCGACCAGAGAGAGAGAGAGGTCAAGGCAAGTGCAACTTGCTTCATGGAGGAACTCTAATTTTATTGCTTCATCCTCTTCCTTGTAGCATTTTAACTCACTTTAGTACTTGGCATTTTTTCTTTCCATGGCTAGATTCTTGTAGATCTAAGTTTACTTTATTTTCGGATTTCGTGGGTTTTGATCTACTTAATCTTGTTATTTCTGAGTTTTGATGGTTCTATGTTGTAGAGCATTTCATTCTGCCCCATTTTGACCTATGAAAGTTCGGATTTGGGCTCCGGATGATGGAGTTATGGAGCTTGAGAACTAGGCTCTCATGGTGTTCTTCTCAGGATTTTGGTGAAGAGGAACTGTGCTTGACTTGACCGCATGAATAATTCATGCGGCAAGTGTTCTCTTCAGCCGCATGGCTAGAAGTACTTGAGTCGCATGATGGCCGAACTCATCTAGCCGTATAACTCGCTCAATCCCCAGCCGCATATACTCTGCGCTTCTTGAGCCGCATGAGACGTTACTTGTTTAGCCGCATGAGCCCACCCTGGTCGCATGAGGACCCCACTTCTTCCAGCCGCATGAATGCTCTGACTTAGTCTCATGCGCCCTCTCTTCCCGCTGGCCGCATGGGACTTTACTTGACCCAGCCGCATGAGAACTTCTTCCTGAGCCGCATGCAAGCCACTTGCTCTCAGCCGCAGCAACACTTCCCCCTGCAGCCGTATAATACCCCACTCTTCCGCTAGTCGCATATGTCCCCTTCTCCTCAGCCGCATGAGCTTTGGACCCTCAGCCGCATGAGCTGTTGCCGCATAGATTTTCTCCTTGGCCGCATGCGCCTGACCCTATTGAGCTACATGGGCTGTTCTCTTCCCAACTGCATGCGATCATTTCTGGCCGCATGTGCCTGAGCCGCATGGCTCCCTTTTTTCCTGAATATGATAAATCATGATTTGATTGACATAATTGAAATAACAATTGTATATGACATGGTGTGACAAGGAACTAGTACGACCTGATAGTGGCCTGTCGTGGCGCACTCTTGACCAATGAACTTGACATGATAACCTGATATGATATATCTTAATAAGCTGTTGCGACGGCTACCTGACATGACATGACCTGTATAATTAACCCAGACACCGTGGGCGATTGTGCTTGTACAAATAATCCAGTCCTGTCTTGCATCATGTCTAGGAGGGGACTCCTGAGTACCACGGTCAGGAGTACCTACTGAAATGGACTAAGGCTAAATAACTAGATTAATACATTAGTCATAAAGAGATCTCCCAGCTACAGGCAATCTCGTTACCTGGGCGCGTCTTGGGATCTGTAGCCTGCCGTCGAGTAGGGCACATTTCCAGCACACTGTTATGTATTGCACCGTTCAAGCTACCTAAGGGTACATACGTTTCCTGGACTATGTACCCACCTGAATTCAACCCTAATCTTTCAACCCGGGTAATCGGGATGGTCTGTAGGGCTTGTGGCTGTAGAGTAATCTCACTGCATCTTGCTAGTAACTAGGCATGTGATAACCCTAGTTCGTTAAAGTATCAAGCCGTAATTCTTGCTTGGCCGTGAAATGATTGGATGGAGTCTAATCAGTCTAGTCTTGCCTGGATTCTGTATAGATTATTGTAAAGTCCTGATTTTCTTATATCATCTTGCTGATATATGAGAGAAACCAAGTTCGATTCAGACGAAGGGTTACAATCCCGGTCCTTGTTTGGTTTAAGGATTGTAACCTGGCTATTTGAATGGTCCCATGGTTATCTTATCGTATATCCTCGTGTTGTTATATTATCTCCAGTTTTACTATATATTATTATCTTCTATGCTAATTACTGGTTTTAGTTCCTAAGTGAAGCTTCCTTTGTGGCACTTGCTCTTTCTGGGATCTGACCCAGCTGGTTTTGTGTGGCCAGATTTCAGAGCAGCTCCAGAGGATCTACAGACTTTCCAGCCTGATGGTGGTGACTAGACGTAACCAGGGCAACGAGTGGGTTTATTTTTGATCTCCCACTTTATTGTAAAAATATTCTTTTGAGGCGTTTAGCCGACGAGCACCTGCTTAGCTCGATTGCACTTACTTACTGTCTATTTACGGGCTGTAACATGATTGACAGTTCCTAGGGTTGATCATGTATGACTAAAACTCTTGCTAGTCCTAACATTTTGTAATGACTAGCTTCATGATCAACTGAATATGTAATGTTTGGGATGCCTTACTATTGTATATTTGGTGATCTAACATCTTGTAACATTTACTTACTTGCTTGTGATTGAGACACTAGGCTTGTTCATGACCATAGAAGACTGTTGGCTTGTAGTAAACCCTCATGTATCTAGACAGCCGTGACCGTATAGCGAGGTGGAATCTATTTCATATACGTAGCTGGCTATGTCTGCCCCCGCTCTCCAGTATTCTGGTTCTGGGGCGTGACATAGATGGAGGCGGATCTCGGTCGGGCGTCGACTAGAGGGGTAGCCGCCCGCGCAGGTTCGGCCGTGGTCGTCTCCGGAGGAGGTCGGCGGCAGAGTGGCCTCGGCGACGAAAGTCCAGGTGAGGGTTCGGCTATCCTTGTTAGGTTTGGGTTTTGTTTTGGTAGTGGCGATGGGTTCCGGCCATTGGCCGTGGTGGCAGGGATGAGGGTGGTGGTGAGGATCGGTTGGTGTAGGTGGGGCTGCCGCGGCAGTGGCCGCGGTGGTGCTATTTTGGGCTGCAGTGGTGGTAGCGTGGGTGTCGGGGAGAGGCGCTTCGACTGTGGCTGATGGTGGCTGTAGGCGTTGTTCCGATCGGTGGCAACAAGTGGTGGTGGCTGCGTGGGTGAAGGTTGTGGCAGTGGTGGTTGTGGGTTTGGTAGCAGAGGAGGGGGACGAGTCCAACGGGATCCGTCGGAGGCGGTGGGCGCAGACCGGAGATGACGAGAGGAGGTGGTGCTAGGTTAGGGTTTATGCCTTGGTGTACTGTTTGGGGGGTTGTGTCTGTTGCGGTTGCATCGTGTCGGGGGTGTCCGACACGATATGGATAGACGTCCAGAATTGTCGGACGCGAGAAATTTTGTATATGTTTTAGAAAATATTTAGTGGAAGGGGCGGAGGACACGGATATGGACACGATGTACGAACTCTAGTTGTGGTGGTGGTAAATTTTGGTGGAATAATTATGTGGAGGAGTACCTGCCTATTTATAGAATGTTGGAATTTCCAATTGGATAAGAATTAGGAGTAGTTTAAACCCAAAAAATAGATAATTCATAATTTAATTTAAAATCAATTAAATCCAAATCCAAATACAAATCCAATTTATAATTAAATTTTTAGTTTAAAATCAAATGGGATAAATCAAATTTCAAATATTTAACTATTTAA
Organism: Iris pallida; assembly: GCA_029216955.1. Classification (NCBI taxonomy): domain Eukaryota; kingdom Viridiplantae; phylum Streptophyta; class Magnoliopsida; order Asparagales; family Iridaceae; genus Iris; species Iris pallida. The sequence continues at coordinate 2,640,023 of JANAVB010021999.1, read as the reverse complement.
ATAAATCCATAAGTTCAAATCAAGACTTAAATTGCCACAATAAATTCGAAATATATTTTTCTAAAATACTAATAATAATAATTTTGAAAATTACATGATTATTTTAAATAAACTAGTAAATAATTACTAAATATATATGTATGTACAATTAATATTTACATAATTATACTTTTCTAATATACCATTTTATAGGAAAAATTATTTATTATTATAACTTTATAAATGAAAGGCTTTTCATAATTAAAATCATAAACTTGAAAATGATAGCTAGAAATAATTATTACCTATATTACTTCGAAACTATAAAAATAGAAAAAAAATGTCTTTCAAAAATATGTACGCTTGCACATATTCGCACTCGTCGAGCAATTACGAAAAATAAAATTTTGTGCACGACGTACAATACGTATACGCGACGTACAATACAAAATTTTAAATCAGTACCAAATTTAATAAAAAATAATAGTACAAATTTAAGGGTTTTACATCCTACCCAACTTAAAAGAATTTCGTTCTCAAAATTAAGAATTAGTAGGGGGTGAGAAGACACAAGGGGTATCGATGGGGAACAATCGGTAACAAAATTATGTCGTAAGAAATCGCGAACTAGATCATAGAAAAAAATAATACGGTATGGTCACGGGTAATGAATGAGGGTCACGATTTAAGAGAGCGAATTGGGCTTATTCCTGAAATAAGCGATTAGTGGTCATGGTGGAAAATATAGGACCGAGAAATGGATGAGTGGTTTAGGATGAGGATATAGCAACATCGAGTGAGAATGGTCATAGTCGATAGGAAGGCTAGAGGAAGTTCTAGTATAACGCCTTTGTCCTTCTAAAATAGGTGAAGGCGAAAGCAATATAGAGTTCGAAGGAGACGTTATCGAATACGAATACATGATTCAAAGATGATCGAATAATTCAAAAGGAGTTGCCAAGGCAGTCGCGGATGGGACTCTAGAGGGACAAGTTTAGCTATGTCCCCATCCACGTAGAACGATAGATAAAAGCGAACCAAAGTGCACTAGGTTGATCAGACCATCATGTATAGGTTCTGAGTAGACAATACATTAGTGGATGCATCCAATAACATATGTCATGAACAAGCTGGATAAAGAATTTAGCTTGCAAAAACTAGGCTACATTAGCATCATTAGTTTAGATAGTAAAAATATAGGCACGATGGTAGATGAAATAAGAACAAATATGAATAGTCTAAGAGTCATAAGAATCTAAGTCTTGTTTATTCCTATACAATCATTCTACAGTTTTACTGACCAAGGCCTGGTTGACGAAATGGGTTAAATTCCTCTAGTCTCAATGGTTTAGATAATACTATTTGTATTCTCCTTAATGGTCAAGGGTGTGTCAGGTCGTGGGGTATTCTACCCAACTTAAAAAATTAAGCTAAGGGTGTTTGGGGGCATCAAACTAGTAGGGTCAATCTCTAGCAAGCACGAAGGGAAGATAAGAATAATGATAGAAGGAATCAAGCAGGATGCAATCGATGAGTCGGTCGAATATGGAAAAAGGTCAAGTATGTGGATGAGATCCTAGACTTCTAATCCTATTCACAGGCTTGCTTGGTACGGTAAAGTAACTAAACAATTTATTTTGACCTGCATGGGCCACCATAAAAACATGTAACGCCCCAGTCCCAAAATACGTAGGACTAGGAACGTAGACATGCCAGCCATATAATAAATATACGTAAGCTATAAAATGCAGTAGAACCATAACTAATCTCATCCACATAAAACTAAATAAATAAAAGATGTCATATAATGAGAATAAATTGTCTTGATACAATATGTTGGGCGGAGACAAATCCACTACCAACAAGTAAAGGAAAATACATGAGAAAAAAATGATTTTTGGCGAGCGAAGCGAAAATAATCCAAGTGCAATCATCCTTGAAGAAATAGCGATGATCACAGCTAGAGCTAGAATTCCTATGAAAGACAAGAGCATACACATGGAGAGATAACCAGGTCCTCAGAGGGACGTAACAAGACACATAATATTATACCATATAAACTGAATAAATATTGCTCAAATAAATAAGTCAATTGAATTATAATATGGTCTAATACACACCTATTGAACTAGCTTACCATCCCCCCAACCAAACAAGGACAAGAGATTGTAAACTAATTCACGGTGACATATCTTTCTATGCTATGAATCCAATATGGTATCCGGCCCCAACAAGGTTCAATAACTTCTTATCGGAGTAGTAAGTGACACCTACAACCAAACAAGGACAAGATGTGACGAACTAATCCGCGACAAATTATTATTCCAAGCCAGGGTCAGATACAAGTACCCAAACCGAAGGTACTCATACCTAACGGATAAAGGTGCCTAACCATTCTAAGTGAAATGTAGTTAAGAACAATCCTTCCTACGCATGGGCCCTGGCTAAATAGGATCGGCATGGTCCCCCCTTGGGGCACCAGAGGCCCCATCAGTAAGAGCATAACGTTCCGCAGAACGTCAGTGGCCGTCAGTAATTATGGGTCATCAACCCCGTATCTCCAGCGGAGTTTCCGGGTCACAAGAAAAAGTGCATCGAAGCCCATACGCTAAGGAATTATCCTCCCCGTCCAATGCCTACTATGTTGTATCCATAACAGAAACCTCTATAACCGTTAAGTCAACACTAGCATACAATTCTATTAGCGGTTAATCCTATCGTACGACTTGTACGTACTAGTGGCCAGCCAATCACGCACGTCCGTGTTCTACATGAGACATACAATTTCGTGTTATGATGTGTCAAGGCCAATGAATACAACACACAAATTGGTCTCTTAGATCTAGGTTTAATGTGTAAGAAAATAATACATAGCAGAAAATATAAATGAACAATAAATTCTAACATGTTATGACATGTATCACAGTTTATTTTGCATAAAGAAAAGATGAATAATGCATGAAATATGAGCTAAAATAATTAAACAGCAAATGGCAAGGTGTCTTGCCTGGTATGACGTCTAGTGTGCTGCAATGGTCAAGCTAGCATGAACAACAACTTCGATGCAACAACTATGCATGGTGACCTCGGGTGGTGGCACAGACAGTCCCATCGAGTCCAGGACGGTCAATTTAGTTATGTTGAAGATAAGGTAGTAAGTATTTGGTGACAGGATAGGAATAAGAAAATTGGTTACGGGCAGGAGAAATATCAAAGAATAATGAATAACTATAATATATATGAATTTTAGATAATATTCCTAAAACTAGTTTTCATGAGTCAAAATATTTATAAGAAAAATACTTAAAAAATACCTAAAGTCAAAAAAATTATTTTCGGCAAAAACTCTAAGTTCGTCAAAAATGGAATTGGTAGAAACTATATTTTATAATTCAAAATTATCTAAAATTTATTTAAGGCTAACACACATATTTGTAAAAAATTAAATTTCTGATAAAAAGCTATACTACTTGAAAATCGAGAATAATTTAATTTTAAATTATATTTTTACTAATCAATATACTTTTATAAATAAAATAATGATTTTAGGTCGAAAACTCATTCATGATATCTAGGAATAAGTAAGTGTATAATTTAAGTTAAAACTAAAATAGATTTGCAAATAATAAATATTGGTATTTTTAATATGAAAACAGTATCAGACTAAATATTACAGCAGTAATACAAATTAATTATAGAGGATAATAATAGTAGTAATAATAATAATAATAATAATAATGATAATAATAATAATAATAAAATAACAGATACTAAGAAGAAGAAAATATATAATAACCAAAACACAAAATCTATAACCAAACACACAATCAATCAACAACAAACAACAAATAAAATAAATAAAATAAATAAAAAACAAATAAAAATAAAAAAATAAAAAGAAAGGGGAATTAACGCAACACTGCTGCTCGTTTACTCCTTAGAAAGGAAGTTAGGGGAAGAGAGAGAGAGAAAGCAAAGAAAAAGGGAAGAGAATAATTCGAAAGGGAGAGAAAGAAGTGATCGGGAGGAGTCGGGGAGGAGTGACGGTGGCACGTCGGCCAGGGGAGGAGGCGGAGAGAGCTGGGAGAAGGAGCGAGGCTCGATAGTCGATCCGGAGAGAGGAGGGTCGAGAGGAGTGGGAGGCGAAGAGGAAACGAGGAGGTGGAGCGGCGGTCCGGCGGTTGGCGAGGGTTTAGAAGAGGGTTTCGAGGAGAAACGCGGCGGCGGATGGAGACGCTAAAGGAGAAGGGGGCGCGCGCTGGAGTCGGGGGCTGCTCGGCACGGTGGGCGCGACGGAGCGCTACTCCGGCGGTGGGAAGTCCAAGGAGGGAGGACGAGCGGCTCGCTCCGGGTAAGCCGGCGCGGAGACACGAAGGTATGGCGACGAGGAGGTCGAAGATCGAGGGGGAGTTCGGGGGTTCCGGATGGTGGATGGAGGTGGATCTCGGCCGGGCGTCGACTAAACGAGTAGCCGCGCGCGCAGGGACGGCCGTGGTCGTCTCCGTAGGAGGTTGGCGGCAGAGTGGCCTCGGCGACGAAAGTCCAGGTGAGGGTTCGGCTATCCTTGTTAGGTTTGGGTTTTGTTTTGGTAGTGGCATCGGGTTCCGACCAGTTGCCGTGGTGGCAGGTATGAGGGTGGTGGTGAGGATCGGTTGGTGTAGGCGGGGCTGCCGTGGCAGTGGCCGCGGTGGTGCTATTTTGTGCTGCAGTAGTGGTAGCGTGGGTGTCGGGGAGAGGCGCTTCGACTGTGGCTGATGGTGGCTGTAGGCGTGGTTTCGGTCGGTGGCAACAAATGGTAGTGGCGGCGTGGGTGAAGGCTGTGGCGGTGGTGGTTGTGGGTTTGGTAGTAGAGGAGGGGACGAGTCCAACTGGGAACGTCTGAGGCGGTGGGCGCAGACCGGAGATGACGAGAGGAGGCGGTGCTGGGTTAGGGTTTAGGCCTTGGTATACTGTTTGGGGGGTTATGTCTGTTGGGGTTGCATCGTGTCGGGGGTGTCCGACACGACATGGATAGACGTCCAAAATTGTCGGACGCGAGAAATATTCTATATGTATTAGAAAAAATTTAGTGGAAGGGGCAGAGGACACGGACATGGATACGATGCACGAACTCTAGTTGTGGTGGTGGTGAATTTTGGTGGAATAATTATGTGGAGGAGTACCTGCCTATTTATAGGATGTGCAAATTCCCAATTGGATAAGAATTAGGAGTAGTTTAAACCCCAAAAATAGATAATTCGTAATTTAATTTAAAATCAATTAAATCCAAATTCAAATATAAATCCAATTTAAATCTAATTAAATTTTTAGTTTAAAATCAAATTGGATAAATCAAATTTTAAATATTGAACTATTTAAATAAATCCATAAGTTCAAATCAAGATTTAAATTGCCATAATAAATTCGAAATATATTTTTCCAAAATACTAATAATAATAATTTCAAAAATTAAATTATTATCTAAAATAAACTAATAAATAATTACTAAATATATATGTATGTACATGTAATATTTACATAATTATAATTTTCTAATATACCATTTTATAGGAAAAATTATTTATTATAATAACTGTATAAATGAAAGGCTTTTCATAATTAAAATCATAAACTTGAAAATGATAGCTAGAAATAATTATTTTCTATATTACTTCGAAACTATAAAAATATGTATGCTTACATATATTCGCACTCGTCGAGCAATTACAAAAATTAAAATTTCGAGTGCGACGTACAATACGACTACACGACGTACAATACAAAATTTTAAATCAGTACAAAATTTAATAAAAAATAATAGTAAAAATTTAGGGGTTTTACATGTATACAGCTGGCACGTTTACGTACTTAGTCCTAAGTATTTTGGGACTGGGGCGTTACAGGATGACTCGTTAAGATGAACTTAAAGTTTGCGTGAATGGATACTACTCAGATTATGCGAAACAAAAATATTAATAGATTTGATGATCATTGATGTATGGATTATATGACTCAGAGAATTATAGTGGACAATCTTGCGGTTGTGCGATGAGATAGATGCATGAAATTAGGGACTAATAGGATTGGGATTTGAAGAAAGTCAAATTAGACGAATGTATGAATAAGATTTTTACGACTCAGAATTAGAATCGATATTGCGATTTGTGATCGGTAGATTATTAATTGTTATTCTGTAATCATGGTATACAAATTTGGATTGATAGGTCTATTGAACGAATTAAGGATTGCGAGTTTGAGAGTTGTCAGTTTGTGTCATTGAACCATAGTATAATTGAGGATGATCGCGAATGGAATTTTCCTAGGATGGCTTTGCTTAATGACTCGGACCGCTTGGACTAAAAGTTATGAATTTGAATAGGAGAAATATATGCAGAAGTTTAGAAATCGGAGTGATGCGAGCTTAGGTATGAAACCCTATACTATCGACTATGGTTTGACCTTAGAATTGGGAGGTAAGTGTTTTGATATTGTTGTTTGGGAATGGTGATCCCAACACTGACTTTAACTTTAGCTTAGTGAAGATAGCCTAGCCACTACTAAAATCTGTCAAATCAGCGACGTCTCAGGACATCACTAAATAGGGAAAATACGTCGCTAATATCGATTAGTGACGTATTTGGCAACGTTTGCACGTAGTCGCGATTAACCTAGTCGCTAAACAACAAAATATCGTAATACGTAGCTATTGCGACGACACTCAGCGACGCAGACACGTCGCTAATTCAGCGACTACCAGCGACGTAAAACGTCATCATTTACCGACGCAACCTAGCGACGTTGAGCGACTTGACATGCATCGATGCTGACCTGGCTTGAAAGCCAAATGGCGACGTTCTGCGACTTTGCTACGTCGCTATAGTACCGACATATAGCGACGTTTAGCGACGTCCTACGTAGCGACGTTTAGTGACGATCAGCGACGGTATTCATCACAATTAGCGACGTGCCTTATATTTACTTAGCGATGTTACCTTTGTCGCTGGACGTCGCTGAGAGTCGCTGAACGTCGCTAATATTAAAAATAAAAAAAAATTACAGCATTTGCATCATCCCCTGCAGAATTTACAGCATTTGCAGCATCCCCTACACCATTTGTTACAACAACGATGGTGTGTATCACGAACACAGTATCAAACAACACATATACACACAATCACGAACAAGTTTGAAACACAATCTCATCAATCAACACAGATATATAAAAATTTGTAACAACAATATCAAACATAATGGTCCCAATAAGAATAATGTATGTATAACCACATAAAAGACCCAACAATGGGCCATCACACAACAATATATATGTCGACTACAGCTGATCAGGAGGAGCATCTCCGCTCCTGGAAAGAAGGTAAGCATACTGCTCCGGTGTAAGAACCACCGACGGCGATGAAGGAGGAGGCAATGCAACCGCTGGAGAAGGAGGCAGTGTAAACGCTGGAGATGGGTGCGTCTGCGTCTCCTCTAGAGCTCGCAGTCTGGCGCTGCATTGCTCCATGCAAGCCGCTATCCTAGTAATGGTGTCGTGAATGGACTCTTGTGTCCCCTGTACGTGCTGTATGGTGCGCTCGAGCTCGTCAAAGCGTGCGGTGATCGATGCAGCATCCCCTTGTGCCTGACACCCTTGCTGCTCAGCAATCCTCCTCAGTATATCATCGCACAGCTCAGCAATCTGGCGAACAATGGTCTCCTCGACTCGGGACGACTCGGCCGGTGATGGCTGTGAATTTGTACTGATAGAGGGAGCCCTGGATGTCTGCGTCGCAACAAATGCGCCGTAGGACCCCGTACCGTTGTACTTACCCCTCTGAAGACCACCAACAACGGTCTTCCAGAGCTCGTCCTCCGACTGAGGCAGAGAGGGCTGCGATGTACCAACCCCTCCCTCTGCCTGTGTACTCGCACTCGCACGCTCATCACGTAGCCTAACATACTCTTCCTAGAAATTATTGTGCATCTCTATACATCAGTACTTACCTAAATTAGCCTAATAAACGTCTAAAATATTTAATTATTATTAAGTATATGGTTATCTGTATATTCTTCAAGTTGTGTTAAAAATTAACGAAATCTAAATTAGTACTTACGTAGCTCTGAGTAGCCCGGTCGTCGATGAGCTTCTCGTCCTTCCGATGGATGGCCAGGAAGACGGCCACCATGTTTGCGTCCTCACCCCTCTTCACCTGCGTGTTTGTTATATTTTATTCTTTAGTAAAATAGAAAATTATATACTCCTACTATTAATAAAATCTTATATTTTACAATAAATTACATACCAGATGACGAAAATGCTCCGTCATAGGAATCGATCCACCACACCACTTTCAGGCCATCGTCCTAGCCGCCTTCGCCTTCTCCGATCGCTCTCTGTACCCGGGCTCCTCAAATCGAGCCCTCATCGTGGTCCACTGGTCAGGTGTGATCCAACCAGCAATCGGCTTTCCGGAGCGCTGACGAGCTTTCTGAATGTCAATTGCATAACGGACCAACTTGGCAGCGACGGCAGGAAACTGCCTCTCAATTTGCTCGGCCCGGTGTGGTGGATAAAAATAAGTCCTCTACAAGAATTACAAATTAAAATAATAAGTTCTAAAAAATGCTTAAAATTATATTAATTATACTAAATTAACTATCTTTAGTTACCTTGAAGTGGACAAACCAGAATGCCTTCCTCTCTTCCGAGACATCCGAGTAGTTGATCCACGGACCCCCATAGTTGGACCTTAGAAAGGAGCCCAACGCTCTTTGTACCGACGAGGGACGATATCTGTATACAACGATAACCTACGTATTAATGAATATATATAGATATACAGACATGCATAATATATATATATATATATATATATATATATATATATATATATATATATATATATATATATATATATATATATATATATATATATATAATCATTTAACTTACTTAGGACCGTCGGCCCAAATCTCCATCCTCGTCTCGTCCTGAGGTGTACATAGAGGGTCGCTCTGGTATGGATCCGCCCGGGCGGGAGTAGGGACTACCTCCTCCACCTGCTCTCCACCCGCCATGCTGCTGTCAGCGGTAGGAAGGCTAGGGGAAGTAGTATGATCAGCAAGCCTGGAACTGCTCGTCGCAGGTGCACTGCCACCCAGACCTGCGACCATATGGTACAATAGAGTGCTCGGGTCAGACGATGGTCCAGAGCCATCCTCTGGTAACGGAGCTTCCTGCCCACCTAAGGACACGGCTCGTCCTGGCCTATCTCCGCGTAGTCCTGAGGTACCTTCGCGTCGTCCTGCCATGCTGATAATAACATTGGAGTTTATAATTTAAGACTACAAAAATATGAATACATAAAAATCACAGTTTATGATTGAAAATATAAATAAATACAATGACAGTTTAGAAATATCTGTATACATTGGAATTCATAATTTAAGTTTTCAAAAATGATCATAGTTCATAATTTAATATTACAGAAATATGAATACATCAAAATCACAGTTTCTCAATCATCCTCTGAAAATTCATCTTCTTCGTTTGCCTCCTCCTCCTCCTCATCCTCCTCCTCTTCATCCTCATCGTCACTAGCATCTCCTTCGTCATCCCCTTCGGATACTTGTACCTCTTCTACACAAGTAGATATTGAATGGAGAACTTCTGTTGAGTCGACATCAACTGTATTTGGTACAAGAGGCAACTCGTCCTCCTGATAAGCCACTTCGTCAATGTCGTAGGTATTTCTGGCTTTAGTCTTGCATATTGCCCACCAGTTGTACCTCGTTGTTCCCTGTCTAGGATATATTGTAAAATATACGAGTTGAGCTTGACTTGCTATGATAAATGGTTCGTATCCTTGGTATCGATGACGGTAGTTAATATCCACAAGAGCATGCTTGTCAATTTTCCATCCTTGATCTTGTATGGGATCGAACCAATCAACTTTGAACAACACGATCTTGGCAGGCTCTATGCCATAGTTGTACGTCAATTCCACGATCTCCCGTAAGACGCCATAGAAATCATTGCCTGGAGTGACATCTTTGTAGTTTGTAGATTTGATACACAAGCAACTTTTTTGTGTGGAATCAAGATCCAGAAAGCTATCTCTGATGAGAGCATTAGTTTACTTGAACTTAAACCCATTCATGCAATAACTTGGCCATATTTTGACGGCATAAATTGGTCCCTTGACAAGAGTTCTAATAGATTCATTCTCAAGGATAACGTCCGGACGATCGACCTAAACACGAAAAGATACAAAATTAAGTTTAATGTTAAGTTATTTCTTGTGCAGTTGTGAATGGAGGAAGATTCTAACTAGCTTCTTACGTACATATGTAGTCAACCAAGACAGAAAATGAAGTCTCATTTCTTCTTCTACTTCTTCATCTGCAATGTATGGTCTATTTGACCTCACCTCATCATTAAATTTGATGAAAACCAATAAATATCGGGATATACTCGTTAAATTATAATAAAGTAATAAACAAATAGATGACTTGAACGTTGAAGATTTTTACTTACCACTCTAGCTTTTCCACTTCATCCTCCTCGCAGTTGAGTAATATATATAACTGGGCAGCCTTTAGTTCCTCATCATTCAAATATCTCTTTTTCAGTTTTCCAGAAGGCTTTCTAAGAGCATTGAAGACTTTCAATAATGAATCATTATATTCTATATCTCCATCGTCGTTCCTCGGAGTTCTTGTTCTATTTGTAGCAATATAAGGCTTTAAATACATTGAACAAAAGTTTGTAATCTCCTTAAGGACATAGGCTTCACAAATAGAACCCTCGACCTGTGCCTTATTTTTCACCTTCCTCTTCAGGTGGTTTAGATGGCGCTCGAACGGGTACATCCACCGATAACCGACGGGCCCACCAACACGTGCCTCATATGAAAGATGAATTAGCAAATGCTCCATAAAGTCAAAGAATCTAGGAGGGAACACCCTCTCAAGCTTACACAATATTACGGCAATATCCTTCTCCTGCTTTTCAAGCCGATTGACGAGCAACTTAGTAGAACAAAGATCTCTGAAGAATATTCTAAGCTCTGTCAGTGGATCCCAAACGACATGAGGTAAGAATTTCCAAAATGTAATCGGGATTAACCTCTCCATAAAAATGTGACAGTCGTGGCTCTTCATACCCTGTAGTTTGTTCTCCTTCGGGTCAACACATCTTCTCAAATTCGATACGTACCCGTCTAGAAATTTTAGGTCCTGGATCCACCTACAAAGTTTACCTTTGTCCTCCTTGTCCAGTGAGAAAATGGCCCTGGGCTGCTTATACTTTCCACTACCTTTCTTTATCAAATGCAACTCTGGACGTCCACATATTTTTTCTAAGTCCAACCTGGCCTTGGGATTGTCTTTCGTCTTCCCCTTTACGTCCATTACAGTATTTATTATATTGTCAAATACATTCTTCTCTATATACATGACATCCAGGTTATGTCTGAGCAGATGGTCACTCCAATATGGTAGGTCCCAGAATATACTCCTCTTCGGCCAGTTGTGAGCGCGACAAAATCCATCACACTTGTTCCCCGCTGTAGGCTCTTCAATAGCACTTGACAATTCTTTAACTTCTTCCCATATCGTGTCCCCGGACTACCGTGGCGGTGGACTGGACTTCTCTACCACGCCAGCATAAAAAGCATTCATGTTTCTCCGGTACGGATGATCCTCTGGCAGGAACTGTCGATGACAATCAAAGAAGCACGGTTTTCTTCCGTGTTTCAAACAGAAAGCCTTAGTGCGATCCATGCAATACGGACATGCGAGACGACCATGGGTGCTCCAACCCGATAACATTCCATAGGCCGGGAAATCATTGGTGGTCCACATTAGTGCGGCCCTCATCTGAAAGTTCTGCATTCTGGAAATATCATATGTGGTTGCACCTACTTCCCACAACTGATTCAGCTCATCTACCAAGGGCTGTAAGTACACATCGATGTTCCTCTTCGTGTTCTTCGGACATAGAATAATAACATTTAAGAATATGTAAGGAGTCTTCATAAACATCCAAGGCGACAAGTTGTACGGAGTAACTATCACTGGCCAACAAGAATATTATGAGCCCGAAAGTCCAAATGGGGTAAAACCGTCGGAGGAAAGCCCCAATCTGATATTACGCGGCTTCGAAGCAAAATTGGGATACACTCGATCAAAGTGCTTCCATGCTTTCCCGTCAGATGGATGATTCAGTACTCTATCTATTTGTTCCCACTTGGGCCAACTCATATTATCAGCTGTCTCCTTTGCCATAAACAACCTCTGCAACCGCGGCATCAAAGGCAAACAGTGCATCGAAACTGTTGGCTTGCGTGCACCAGAAGTCCTTGTTGTACTAGTTGCCTTGAAGTGATCGACACCACAAAATTTGCAGGCGTCTTCATCCTTGTCGTCCTTATAGTTCAACATGCATCCGTTGCGACATGCATCAATTTTTTTGTACCCCATCCAAAGCGATCTCACCATTCTCTTGGATCGGTAGAAGTCTTTAGGTAACTTGCCACCCTCCGGCAATATATCTTTAATTAACTCCAGGATTCGGTTGTAGCATTCTTGAGACATGTTAAAATCTGATTTTATGCTCAACAATCTTGTAATCACCTCCAACGGTGAATGGTCATCACAACCAGGATATAAAGGAGTCCTTGCATTCTCCAGCAACTCCATGAACTTTGCAGCATTGGCATTCGGTGCCTCCTCAACTGCATATTGATTGTTCGGATCGAAACTAGGCCCCGCAGCATCGAAAACCATGTTATTCCACCCTTGGTCGTAATCAGCATGCTCGTGGACATCTACATAAGGCTCCATATAAGGCTCCGGCTCGGAGTCTAAAGGCAAAAGTTCTCCGTGTGCGGTCTACTGATAATAATTTAGCATGAAACCCCTCGAATACAAATGATATGTCACATCGACTTCCGAATGATATTTTAAGTTGCGACATTTCATACATGGACACTTAATTTTTGTACGGTCCATGTACTGAGGGAACGCCTTGGCAAACTGCAGGAATTGTTGCACACCCTGTATAAATTCATCCCGCACACCACACATGTCATCAGGATAACGATTGTACATCCACAAACAGTTCCGCAGATAGTAATTCATATCCATTTTAAGATAATTTTGTAAAGACTGACACAGATAATAATTCATCAGGATGACGATTGTATATCCACAAACGGTTCTGCAGATAGTAATTCATATCCATTTTAAGATAATTACTGCAGAAAGTGAAGACCGACATGAACTGACGCACGAAAGTGACGATTGTACGACCACAAGTTTTATGTTCTTCAACGATATATTTCACATGCATAATTGCCAAGTGTAGGGACGAATGGCTCAGAACACAACCTAAAATTCATTCTAGCATACATTAGTTTGAAACATCTATGTTCTGTACATATGGTGTAGTATATGTTCTTATCGAATCTAGTATCTGAAGGATATAACAAAATCAAGATGAACCCACATAATATAATACTAAGACATTATCTACTTCTAAAAGATGTAGTGATAGGTTGTCGTATCATCATTGCCGAGTGATGGGGGTCGGAGGACAGTCAACTTTATCTACGGCTACATAGTTTCTGCCTCGCCAGTCGAATGGCTGCAGGGACTATGTCCTGATCACGATGTCGTACCGTAGATTAATGTAAATTCCTTATAGCAAATGTCATACATAGATTTCTGTCTCGCCAGTCGAATGGCCGATAATTATACAAATCAAACTAGTCTTAAATACTGGTACCAACTGCTTGAACATGATAGTCCATAATTTGTACTGGATTTATCCTACCTCTGAGTTTCACACATATTAAAAAGGAAGGCATTTACTGTTAACAAGATAACCTGTCATGAATTGAACAACAGGCAGACTTAGATTTAGGTTTTAAAATATGGTATTCAGGACAACTTAATTCAGTCAAAGGATACTGAACAGAAAGTCTAATTAAGACTTTCAACTAAGCAGGCAGCCTGGACTGCTGTTCAGAACTTCGCAGGCAAAATCCCATACCATCTGGTGACAAACCTATACACACCCTTGCCCAAACCATCTGTTTCAGTAGGTAAAATATTCCAGGTTACTCAAGTAACGTGTCGTGCAACATTTGGTGTCAACAGCATTCCTTGTTAATTATAACATGCATATTATCATATCCCAACTCTGCCAAAACCTGACCAACATACCCTACACTAATCATTCCATATTTCAGTAACGTCAGTGAGCTAAATCATTCTCAACTGTCGAGAATACTTAGGAGAAAACTCATTCACAGGATTAGTATCCATCCTTCGTGACATAGCTGAAATTTTATAGGGCTCGATAATAATTATTAGTCAATTTATTCATCATTTTAAAACCCTGAAAATGCCTAAGAAACTCCCAGTATCAGTAAATAGGGCTCGAACCCTAAATTAGAATTCGAATCCAAGCAAAACATTAAATTGACAGTTGAGATGCCCAAAAAACTCCTAATATCAGTATATAGGTGTCACCCTGTGAGTCTCGTATCTACACAGTGGGACACGACGTGTCCAAACCAATAAAATATGTGTCACACGAACTAGAAGCGAGTCCACGTTCCCGTGTCCCTCGCAGCGAGTCCACTGTGAGTCTCGTGTCCCCCGTAGCGAGTCCATGCTCTCGTGGACACGAACTAAAAGCGAGAGAGAGAGCTAGAAGACGAGGAGAAAATGGGAAGCGGGGACATGGGAGAGTTACCTGAGGAGGAGCTACCTGAGGAAGGAGGGGGGGGAGAAGGAGGAGAAAGATCGCCGGAGGAGCGCCGCAGAGGAGGAGGCCGGAGGAGGGAAATCGCCGGAGGAGCGTCGCGGAGGAGGAGTGCGCAAAAAATTGGGGGGGGAGGGAATTTGTGAATGAACGAAAAGGAAACCCTCGCCGCCTATATCAAACATTTAGCGACGTCCTTCTCTGCCGTCGCTAAACGTCGCTGATATTTAAAAAACAGCGACGCTACTTAAAATGCGTCACTATACGTCGCTATATCAGCGACGTGTACCGACGAACTTGCGACACAGATTCCCATTTAACAAATTGTAGCCGCTAGACGTCGCTATTAGTCGCTATTGGCGACGAACATCGACTTCTTAGATAAACGTCGCTAAATCCCCAAATTTTAGCGACGTTTTATCTTGGAGTTGCTAAATACGTCACTGATATGACTTATTTTGGTAGTGAATGGTTAGGCAGACATCCCTATACAAAGAGATTGAATTGTACGATCGACCCTAGTGAGAGTTGTCTGCATAGATTATAGAGCTGGGGGTAGCTAGCTATAGAATTGAGACTTGGAAGTTGGACGAATGATCTTAGGATGTTTTAAATGATCAATAGGATTTGATTAAATAATGAAATTGAATATTGATGTTGATTGACAGGATAATTTAACTATGTGGGATCGGATTCTCTACCACGAGGCTTTACTGAACTACCTATATGTCCGGGGTGCCTTAAATATGTGCACGATCCAACTCAAGTGGCATGTCGAATTCAAATAAAACTTAAATAAGGATTGGGTTGTGATAAAAAAATTATGAAATTGTATGCTAAAGGAAAATATTAATGAAAGGATTAATTGGATGAGTTATCATATGTTGATTGAACAAATCAAATTGTTAGATTGAATTTTTAGTATAGAAGGAAGTTGGTGATGGAAAATAAATTCGTGTATCGATGAAATTGAATGTGTTTTGACGATTGATTGTAAGCAAGTTTACTTGGTCGGATTTGAAACATATTATCGTGATTAAGATTATAGTCAAAAAAGTGAAATCGAATTGTACATTGTACGTAATTCGGATTTTGATTGGTTGTTTCATGAGTTTAGAAATATTCAGAAGATAGAATATAGACGGTGCAAATGATGATGTTGTAGATAGTAAAAACTATTAGCAAGAATTTAGTATCATCAGTACAATTGTGATTAAGGCATTGATGCAATCGGGTTTGAAGGATCGGTTGGAAAACTGACAAAAATATTTTTGGTTGGATTTGAATTAGGGGTAACGCTGGGTTTCGAATATGAGAAAGAATTAGCAATATTTGGTTTGGAATGTTAAGGAATATCGCTCGGGTGGGTTTTTCTAGAGTTAAGTTGCCCGTGTGTGCGGTGAGTTATAAGTTACCCCGTGTTTTGTGATGTAGCAGTACAAAGCACATTATGGATAGAGACATGACTTGATGATTGTGTTGCGAATTTCATTGTCTATAATGACTTAATATTTATTTATTATGGCATAGAGCGTGACTCTTATTGATAAAACAAATATGAAGATGTATTCGAGAGATTCTAAAGTATGTCTGGTGAGTTCGAGTTGAATATGAGTGATAGAGTTGATAAGTGTGTACTCAGTTAGTTTCAAGGATGAAACTTGTTATGAGTGGGGTATTATGTAGTGTCCTACCTCGCTCAGGTCTGCCGGATGAATAGAAATGCAATGCTGTTTGGACTTTATTATGCAATGGCTTACTCAAAGTCCTGCTTTGCTGAGGCAACTCCTCGCTCGGGTGGGGGGCTTCGATGAACTTGCCTCAGTTTAGCCTTCACACTAATAAAAATAAAGTTTTTACTTGCACTAAGTAGGCTTGTTAATAAAAGAGATGAACTCACATAGCTAAGGGAATAATCCTATTGAGTCAGATGTATGTGTAGAACATGGAAATGTCAACTTGTTGCTTAGATGTCTCTCTACGAAGTGTTTTTAAAATTGGTACTGGGTCTATCGACTGCACGATTGAGTTATGTATAATTCTGCCATGGGCTATAGAGTTGATGTCAGAGCAGGCATGTTTGCACGTTCCACGGTCTTAAAGCTTGCCATATAAAGTATGACTTGGTTAGGAATGTTGCACGGAACACGATTGGTTTATGGAACGGAACATGGTTTGTTCAAGTTGAGTATGCATGAAGACTATCAAATTATTGTTCTTGAGTTTGAGTTAAAGGTATGGAAAACATGGAAGTGTTCGGGACTATCGGTCGCCGAGGCAGAACTCAGTTCAGGAACTGCGTGAAAGTTTGAAAGTAAAAGATGAAAATTGGTACAAAGTAAGATGAATTTGAGTTTAGTCTTGCATTGTCATTAGACAACTTGTGCATAAGGTATTGGTTCCTCGAACGACTATTGGGGCACCGAGTTCGTGTCGACCAAGAATGAATTGCAGGTATTGTAGGCCTTCAGCGGGCGTACGGCTGACCATTGAAGAGCGTGTCACTGATACAAGTATTTTGGAACCTTCAGGGGAGACCACATCTCTTATACGATGCTTTTCTGTCATCCAAGGTAGCTTATGATGCTAGTGACTTTCGTATAATTACAGTCATCTTGATAGCAGCAATCCGCATGCATTCCTTAGGATGAGTTAAAAAGAGTGCACGATACAAATGGGTCAAAAAGTATATACATGGCACGAAGGATTCAATAAATGGGTACTCGATATACAACACAAGATTGTAGCCTAAGATTTGGATATAGCAGAAATACGTGCTTCGACACGAGATGTGGTGTCATATTTTGAGTCGTGGTCACTAAGTTCACAAGTGTATGATTGAGAAAGTTCCACGATGAAAAAAAGAAAGGCCATATGGCAAGTATTGTGTAAATTATATTAAGTTGTGAGGCACAAACTCGATGTGGTTACACGAATTGGGTTTATGGCATGACTATGTCGTTGCAGCATAAAGTAGACTGGGAGTATGTATTGAAATTGATCCTAAGACAAGATTATAAAGACCACAAAAGAATAAATTGAACTCACTAAAATAACATGTTGGTTTTTTATGGTCGGGCGAGAGGCTCACTCACCAGTACAGTTGAGTATTGATACCCTACCAGTTTTTATGTGCGGGTTCAGGTATCAGCACGCTCACGACAGAGCTTGCTTCGATGAGTCGAGATATGGAGTTCCTTGGCATTTTGAAGCATATGGTCGTATTAGAGTCTTCACCTATACGGGATATAATGTATAGACATCGCCTTCTGAAGCATCCATAAAGTTGTAGGCCTTCGAGCATGAACGATCGTAGTTGAGAGAAGAGAGAGAGAGGTGAGTGTTTAAATTCAGAGAGAAAGTTAGCTTGAGTGACTTGTAATATCGGCTTCGTGCCCTTATAATCTTATTTTGCATATCAATAAAGAGTATCATTTTGTACACATTTTTATGTTATTCAACTTCTTTGCTCGGACTTCTGTGCGACGATCCTGTCACCGAGCTGCAGTAATCAGCCTTTATAGAACCCACCTTGCACGAGCGCAACCTAGGCTCGTACGTTATTACCCCTAGTGAAGCCATTGGCCCTGCAGAACAGGAGCGTGACATAATGGTATCAGCACGGCTTTACGTTCTTGGACATTTGATTGAATTCGTTAACTCTGACGTTGCCTTTGTTCTTGATATTGTTGGTACGCTCTCTGTCAATGTTCTACGAGATGTTCCATACAATAAGTCTATATATTTTATAAAAATCTTGACTCCATAACCAAAAGGCAAAATATTCACGAAAGCCCTCAGTGTCAAGCATTTTGAACTATTGAGGACAGGAAATCGTACAGGCCCAGAAGTTCAGAGGCCCACGGCGCCTATTGATAGAACGAGTGGCTCATTCCTTTGGTTGGATTTTCATCCTTCCTCAGAGGAAAATTTGGTTGAACAATGATGGTTTCACGTATGGCATGGTTGACTGAGTTGAGCTGGACAATATATACCTAGACTTGCATCGATATTAACAAATATGTTCGAGATCAAAATATTTTCGGTTGGGAATGAGGCAGACTCGATTAATGAGACATTCGGTAGATAACGATAAAGGCTCTGTTGAATGTTGATATCGTCAATATGATACAGATGGATCATGCTTGGATTTTTTTGGAATGGATGGAACGGAGATTCGAAGCGATCGGTTGTGATTAGAACAATTGTTTCGAGGATTTGTCGAGTGACTTCATCCCTGAGTTGTGTATATGATGGACTTAGGGATGTTGAAAGAATATTTCAAAGTTAGTCGTGACTTTAAATAGTTAGTATGAGTTTGATTTGAAGAAAATGAGAAAATGATGCACATCGGATCGTGATTGCGCTGAGTATAGAATACAAAATAATTTAGTAGGTAGATCGAACTGAGGATAAGTTAAGGTGCAATGAAATTGATGCCTCAATCGAGGAAATCGATGTAGATTATATACGTAAATGTTGGTACAGAACTGAATGGAATTGAATTTTATAGTTCGATTAAGAAAACATAACACGATTGAAAATTAGCTTGTATGGAAATTGGATTTTAAGAAACGAAAATGACTCTAAGGGTTTTGATAAAATTTGCTAGATGACTTAAGATAGACAGATGATGATACGTATTTTGGGTTTTACGAATTGATCAGGTAACTAGTTCGAAAGATAGCAAACGAATTGATTTTGAATTTGTAAGAACTGACCGTATATCGAGCTCGAATGATAGTATTAGTTGCACGACTCAGAGTTCGTTGAAAAAGAAGATCATCAGGTTATGTATATCATTGATTGTATTCAGACGTATTAAAGATCGATATGCGATTACTCGAGGGTACTCTACTTCAAGGAATGATGATCGTGTGAAATATTTTTGTTGAAATAGATTTTGTACTTTTGGACTTTGATAGTAATAAATAGATGATACGTTAAGATGAACTTGAAGTTTGCGTGAATGGATACCACTCGGATTATGCGAAACGAAAATATTGATGGATTTGATGATGATTGATGTGAGGAATATATAACTCGGAGGATTATAGTAAACGATCTTGTGTTTGTGCGATGAGATATGTGCACGAAATTACGGACTAGTAGGATTGGGATTTGAAGAATGTCCAAATAGACGAATATATGATTGAGATTTTTGCGACATAGAATTACAATCGATATTACGATTTGTGATCGGTAGATTATGACTTGTGATTCTATAATCGAGGTATACAAATTTGGATTGATAGGTCTATTGAACGAATTGAGGATTACGAGTTTGAGAGTTATAAGTTTGTGTCGTTGAACCATAGTATAATTGAGGTTGATCGGGAATAGAATTTCCCTAGGATGGCTTTGCTGAATGACTCGGACCCTTTGGACTAAAAGTTACAAATTTGGATTGGAGAAATCTTTGCTCGAAGTTTAAAATTTGGAGTGATGTGCGAGCTTGGGTAGGAAACCCTATACTATCGACTATGGTTTGACCTTAGACTTGGGGGATAAGTGTTTTGATATCGTTGTTTGGGAATGGTGAACCTACAACTGACTTTGACTTTAGCCTAATGATGATAGCCTAGCGGTTAGGCAGACATCCCTATACGGAGAGATAGAATTGTGCGATCGACCCTAGTAAGAGTTGTCTGGGTAGATTGTAGAGCTGGCGGTAGCTAGCTATAGAATTGAACTTGGAAGTTTGACAAATGATCTTAGGATATTTTAAATGATCAATAGGATTTGATTGAATGATGAAATTGGATATTGATGTTAGTTGACAGGATGATTCAATTATGTGGGGATCAGATTCTCTACCATGAGGCTTGGATAAAATGCATATATGTCGGGAATGCCTTAAATATGTGCACGATCCAACATGAGTGGCATGCCGAATTCAAATAAAAATGAAAGGAGGATCGAGTTGTGATAAAAAAAATTATGAAATTGTATGCTAAAGTAAAATATTAATAAAATAATTTATTGGATGAGTTATCATATGTTGATTGAACAAATCAAATTGTTGGGTCGGATTTTTAGTATAGAAGGAAGTTCGTGATTGAAAATAAATTTGTATGTCGATGAAATTGAATGTGTTTCGAGGATTTATTGTAAGCAAGTTTACTTTGTCGGACATGAAACATATTATCATGATTAAGATTGTAGTTGGAAAAGTGAAATCGTGTTGTGCATGGTATGAAATTTGGATTTTCATTTGGTTGTTTTTGAGTTTAGAAATATTCAGAAGATAGAACGTAGACGGTGCAAATGATGACGTTGGAGATAGTGAAAACTACTAGCTAGAATTTAGTATCAATACATACAATTGTGATTAAGGAATTGATGCAGTCGGGTTTGAAGGATCGATTGGAAAATTGGTGTAAGGACATGAAAATATTTTCGGTTGGATTTGAATTAGGGGTAACACTGGATTTCGAATAGGAGAATGAATTGGCTATATTTGGTTTAGAATGTTAAGGAATATCGTTCGGGTGGGCTTCCTAGAGTTAAGTTACCTATGTGTGCGACGAGTTATAAGTTACCCCATGTTTTGAGATGTAGCAGTACGAAGCACATTTTGGATAGCAACATGACTTGATGATTGTGTTGTGAAATTGTTTGATTGTATAATGACTTAGTGTTCAATGAAAATTTATTAAGGCATAGAGCATGACTCTGATTGATGAAACAAATATGAAGATGTATTCGAGAGATTCTAAAGTATGTCAGGTGAGTTTGAGTTGATTACGAGTAATAGAGTTGATAAGTGTGTACTCAGTTAGTTTCGAGGTTGAAACTTGTTCTGAGTGGTATATTATGTACTGTCCTGCCCCACTTAGGTCACTCGGATGAATAGAAATGCAACAGCGTTTGGACTTGGCTATGCAACGGCTTGTTCGAAGCTCCGTTCGGTCGATGCAACTCATCACCCAGGTGGGGGGCTTCGATGGACTTGCCTCATCTTAGCCTTCACACTAATAAAAATAAAGTTTTCACTTGCAATGAGTAGGCTTGTTAATAAAAGAGATGAACCCACAGAGCTAAGGGAATAATCCCATCGAGTCAGATGTATGTGTAGAACATGGAAATGTCAACTTGTTGCTTAGATGTCCCTTCATGGAGTATTTTCAAAGTTGGCACTGAGCCCTTCGACTGTACGATTGAGTTAAGTAGAATTCTGCCACGGGGTATCGACGATGTCATAATAGGCATGTTTGCACATTCCACGGTCTCAAAGCTTGTCATATAGAGTATGACTTGGTTAGGAGTATTTTATGGAACACAATTGGTTTATGGCACCGAACAAGGTTGCTTCAAGTTGAGTAAGCGTGAGGAGTATCAAATGGTCATTCTTGAGTTTGAGTTAAAGGTACGGAAAACATGGAAGTGCTCGGGACTGTAGGTCGTGGAGGCAGACCCCAGTTCGGAAACTGCGTGAAAGTATAAAAGTAAATGATGAGAATAGGTACAAAGCAGAATGAGTTCAGTTGAGTCTTACATTGTCATTGGGCAACTTGTGCACAAGGTATTGGTTCCTCGAACGAGGGGCACCGGGTTCGTGTCACCCTAGGAGGAATTATAGGTATCGTGTACCTTCAATGGGCGTGTGGCTGACCACTGAAGAGCGGGCCGCTGTTACGAGTATTTTGGAACCTTCCGGGGAGACTGCACCTTTTATACGAAGCTTTTTCGTCTTACATTTAATCCAAGATGGCTTGTGGTGCCAGTAACTTTCATATAGTTGGAGTCGGTTTGATAGCGGCTATCAACATGCATGCCTTAGAAGGAGTCAAGAAGATTGTGCACGGCATAACTCTGTCAAGAAGTGTATGCACGATACAAAGGATTCAAGAAATAGGTACACGGTATACAACACAAGTTTGGAGCCTAAGATTTGACAATAGCGAAAACTCGTGCTTCGGTACGAGATATGGTATCGTGTTTTGAGTCGTGGTCATTGATTTTACAAGTGTAAGATTAAGCAAGTTGCACGATAAAACGGAGAAAGGCCATAAGGCTAGTATTGAGTAAATTGTACTAAGTTGAGAGGCACAACCTTGATGTTGTTACATAAATAGGTTTCCTGGAACGACTATGTCGTTGTATCACAGAGTAGACCGGTAGTATGTCTTGAAATTGATCCTACGGAAAGAGTGGAAATACTACAAAAGAATAAATTGTACTCACTATGTCACGACCCGCACCCTAGAGTAAGGGTACGAGAAGTGGGTACGTCCAGCCTACGCCGCAGTGTCGGCGGTAGAACGCTGTTCTAGGTCATGGACTATAACTAACATAATATGAATACTCTCCATAAGGAGGCCAACACAGAGGTATAACTCAATCACAATCTATAGATAGAAAATGGTACGATAAAATAGATAAGAAAATCCTCAACTGAGGTACAACAGAAACTAAAAACAAGTCTCAACATCTCTACAACATACAACTCTGAAACAAAGACATAAGCTAAACATGAAAGGAAAATAGTCTAAGCTATCTACTCTATACAAGGTATCATCCTGAGCAGCTGCCTGAACCTCGCCAGGGGTCCAGGTCGCGAGTGTCATCTAGGCAAGCTCCAAGTAAGGGGGTGCAGGGTTCCTCATCATCCTCTGTAAAATTTTCAACAGGTCCAGTCAGGACGGGAGCGAGCACAAAACATCTCACGCAGTTCATATCGAGTTAGGAAATATAAAGCATGCAATAGAGTAAAGTACATGAAACGCTGAAGAAGAAGATATATGAAATGTAGTAGAGATTTTATAACAGGAAATATCTAAATATGATAAGTAAGAACTGTAAGGAACATGTGATTTTAGAGTACAATCTGGTTATGTAAACGGGCTAGGAAAATGCAATGGTAACTCCATTGTACGTGGGTGTACAATAGACATATACAATAGTTATACAATGTTGTACAATAGGATTTGAGTACATAACCAATTCTACGGCCCCCTCCCCAATCAATACACAAGGATCCACTCCCGTTACGTTATCTTGCACAATAGTGTACAATGTTATACAATGGATGTACAATAATATACAATAGATGTACAATGTTATACAATAGTTGTACAATGTTATACAATAGTGTACAATGTCTATCCCTGGGACTCATGTGATACTGAGAGTACAATATGCACAAGGAGTATACAAGGATATAGGTATTCAACAAATACAATATGGCAGTGAAACGCACATCACAATATGTATCTAGTGAATACAAGGGGATAACATCCCAAAAG
This sequence comes from Iris pallida, assembly GCA_029216955.1. Taxonomy (NCBI): domain Eukaryota; kingdom Viridiplantae; phylum Streptophyta; class Magnoliopsida; order Asparagales; family Iridaceae; genus Iris; species Iris pallida. Next base: position 2,616,050 of record JANAVB010021999.1, on the reverse strand, counting down.
GAGATCCGTATAGTACTAATCCGTGATAACAATCGTATCAGCATCAAGTACAGTAATCTAGAGCAAGAATGTAAATCCAGACAAGTATGAAAAGATCAGAGAATGTACTCGCCTCGTATCTGAATGTCTGAAGTAAATGTACTGTCCGAGATGAGATACCTGACTCCTAGTTAGAGCAACACAAGTCAAGATGTATACAGAGGGTGATATATGAAATGTACAATGCATCTGCATGCTGTCTTGGTCAAACTAGGCTAAAGTCGACACTTGGTCAACTCTAGTCAACCACACTAGTCAACCTAGGTCAAGTCCTCGCCCAAACAAGTCTAACAAGTCTCACTAGGCCTAACCAAGCCTAATCTAGCAATCACACACCAATCACAAGGCTATACAAGCCAAACACAAGCACATATCAAGGCACATCCTATTCATGCATGTTCACATTATATGAAAAGAGGAATGAACTAACATGTAAGTTATGTGTGTGTGTGAACATGGATGTGTACATGAAAGAGAACCAACACAAGGCTATATATCCTTGAACCCACATATATACATATCTATATACATTACATTACACTTGGTTATAATTTCTATTCATTAGGAACCATCTCATATATATATATATGGACTCAAAACATAAATAGAATATATATATTGTATCCACAAAGAGAGAGGGAAAGGGCATATCATGGCAAGGGGAGTGTCTATACTAGAGTGTGTGTCAATGCAATTGTGTAAGTGTGTGTGTGCAAGCATATGTGTGTGTGTGATAGAAAACTGAGAAAACAGTGAGTGACATGAATGTTTGTGTATTTTGGGTGTAACTAACATGTGGTATGCAACAATGTGAAGGGAAATAAAAACAGGGCATACATGATGAAGAATTCAGAAAGTGTAATTAGGAAATTCCTAGGCCATGGGTTGTATCAGAACAACAAGCAACTCTTAGGATTGAAGTTTAATCTCTGGTAAACACAACAATAACATATGTGTGCAGGAATATGTGTGTGGGATCAAAGTGTACTAGCAATGTGGGTGACAGGAATAGGATGGCCTGATCTCATGTTTAAACAACCAATGACAGTTTCATGTCCCAACCAGAACATGAATTGAAACCCATTCACATTTCAGACTATAGTTCATTAAGAAGGGTTAACCACATGTTATAAGGCATTACAAAATCAAAGAAATTACTCAAGGCAGTTTACAGTTAATCATTTGAATAAATTAAGGAATCACATAACTCATATCAATATGAACAGGGAAAGGGAATTCAGTTCAGTCCCATATACCTAGATTAACACATAGAATCATTTAACAGTTCAAAGTTCAGTTAATAAGGAAGTCAATTAACAATGACAATGGTTCAAAACATACACAAAAAAACAGTTTAATAATAACTCCAAATCTCAGATTTCACAACAGTTTTAGGATGAACTTGAATCTAAAAGTGTAAACCAAATTATCTCATTCACAGATTTCAAACAAGAGTTTACCTTCCCTCCATTCAATCTCAGGTTCAAGCTTTATTCTCAGTTTTGAATGACAGTATACAATTGAATAGCTCACAGGAAAATCAGTTTTCAAAACAGTTTAGAAGAACATTGAATCAATGGTTTAATACATACACAAAATCAGTTTCCAGTTTTCACTAAGAAAACAATTGTAAGGGAAATGGACAACAGGAAATAATGAAAGGAAATCAATTGACAATGTCAAAATGGTTCAAAGAAACTGGGAATTAAACTCATATCAGTTCACAACAGTTAACAGTCCTAGACTACTGCCCAGGACAATACATTAAGGGACACCATTAACAGTTCATAAGAATACAAAAGAAACAGTTTAAACAAAACCCATAACAGACCCTATTGCAAGTTCTTAACAGTTCATGAAGTTAACATAACACTTCAAGTTAACAAGAGTTTCAAAAATCAGTTTAAAAATGTAAATCCAGATTTGTGAACCAACACCTCACCAATTCAGTCCAAAATTGGCATACAAATAGGAATCATGTAGGAGAACATTTTAGGCAATTAGTTACATGTAATTAGCAGTGTTAAATAGGTAGAAAATGATTACAAGGTTCAGTTTGAGAATCTGGACAGAACATCCAATGTGGACTGATACTTCACAGTTTAACAAAACAGGGAATTGAAGATTCAACAATGAAAATCGATTTTAAATAGAAATTAAAAGGTTGGTAACTAGCAAACATATTTTATACCTGCTATGAAACTTGTTTGTGTCCACAAAAGTGGACACAAACGTGTCCAGTCAAAAAAACCACACAACAGTGCACAGAAAACTGTCCCCTCGTGCACGTGTTCACATCACTACTGTGCACGACACGACACGACACAACCCTCGTGGTTGTGTCCCAAGGTTGACCTAGACTAGGGCTATCCAATGGACACCCTGTCCTGTGTCCAAGTCACGTGTACTCGACACAAAACGTGCGTGTCAGTGCTCAAAAACAGTGAAGAACTGCACAGGCAAAGCCCCATGCACGAGCTCGTGCGTGTCCGACACACCACGTGGGCTCGTGCCACTTGACACACGGGGTGACAGAAGTTGCCCCATGACGTGTGTCAAGTCTCACGTGTCGGGGAGTCGTATCCTGGGCACTGTGTCCCTCGATGAGCAGGGCATGCACAGTGCCCGCGCGCGCGTATGCACGAAAGCGTGTACACGTGCCCGACACGACTCGACACAGCACAAAAACTCGACACCAACCACAGAATCGTGTAAGCGAGGCAAAAATCTAATATCCTATTCAAACACATTCCAAAATTACACACGAAATGCCCATTGGGGCATTTCATCGAACACTTATCAGTGAACACTGATACGTGTCCAGAATGGACACGAAATGACACGAAATTTTAGGAAACCCTAGTCCTACAGTTTGGCTAGGGTTTGGGCAACCTAAAAATGATTTTTACAGAATTTTTAATGGGTTAGAGAAGGTTATACCTAGTGGTGCACCAAGCTCCAAAAATACACCAAAGAAGAGATCCTTTCAAGCTCCAAAACTCCTCAAATTGTGTGCCCCCTGTAAAATCTCAATCCCAACAGCAAGAAATCACTATTTAGAACCTATAGGAATTTACTAGAGGGAAAAAGGAGCTAATTTGGATTTTCTATGAATTTGTGAAGTTGGAACATTACCTCTTTTCTAAACTTGATGAACCCTAATGAAAGAGGCTATCCCTAAAAATTTGGGAGGATATAAATAGGGGGTGGGGATGAGTGTTGGCTGCCAATAAGTTAGGGTTAGGGTTTAGGATGAGGGGCTAAGGTTACTCCAACAATTTCTAGCTAATCTAAGGGCTCACATTCAAAGTAGCCCCTTTAACCTTTAGTCCAAAATATCTTTCTACAAAATATCTAGATATTTCACTAATGTAATTACTTTAATGAAACCCTCTAACTTAGTCTCTAGGATCATGATTAACAATCTAGATTAGGCTAACATCTAGGTCATGACTCAACAATTTAACTAACACATATTTAATTAATATAATTCACAAAATCACAAAAGTGTCAAAATGACTAAAATACCCCTAGGCTTAAAAGTAGAAAAATGAAATCCTAAACACATGATTAGGTCTCATTGGTCATGATTAGTCTTCTAGGTCATGTATGACTAATGTTACACTAGCAAAACACTAATTCACATTTCACTCAATTAAATAGTTTTAAATTAACTAAAAATCACCAAAAATCATATCATGACTAAAAATCAATATTTTAATGATTTAAAATGCAAAATTTCAATTTTACCCTTATTTTGGAAAAGTGGGTGTTACAAGTCTACCCCCCTTAAAAGAATTTCGTCCTCGAAATTAAGATGGTCGTACTTCTTCTAGAGTCTCGTCCCCAACAATCATGGTCTCAGAACTTACCTAAATGATACAATCTAAAGAATGGCATACATGGTCATGGCATACGGTGGCAGTTGAAGGTCCCATCTAGGTATACTAGTCAAGCTAAACCAAAACGGTCATAGGGTATCAAAACATACAAGCAATCTGGGTGCTAAACTGGAATAGTTACAAAAACAACAATCACCAAGGCTGTAAGGCGGTCTACCATCCTATATAAAACTGGTAAATATAAACAACAGAGAACCAGCTACAAGGGTCCCTATTCTAAGCCAGGGCTATACTATCATTCCTAAGATAAAGGCCTAATCACAACTCATCAAATCATCATACTAAGAAAGAGTAATAACTAATAAAATCTACAAGGAATTAGACTAGTCAACTAAAGTTATCCCTACTCCTAAGTTATTTGATGATGGAAAACATTTTTTTTTACAGAAAGGAAATGAAAGAGGTTATACTTTAAAAACCTTCAAGATATAATCTGATAATCACATGCGTCTGTCCAGAATCATGATACTCAGAATCCTCGCCACGCTAGTAAGCAAGGCTGCAATGAACGGTAGGGTTCATAACTAGGGTATGCATCTCTATGATCAAGTCGTCTGGAATCCTCGCTATGCCGACTAGTATAGCTGCGAGAAATTCCAATCTCATGATCAAGATATGTACATCCGAAGTCAGGTCCCTACGTTCTTGCCACGCCGGCTAATATAGCTGCGGTAAATTCTAGGTTCCATAATAAAGTAGACGTTTTACCATCCCTGTTATTTCCGTCAACATATGTTATCAGAAGATACCGTAACTCGGGTCATAAAATTCATCTCGATAAGAAAATCAAATCAACAACGATTTATCAAAATCAAATTCAAATATCAAGGAGTAAGGGTAAATCAAACAAGAGAAAAGAATTTCAAATTTGAAGTTCAGAATGAGATTCTCAAGGGCATCCCAGGAATCTCTCAAGGAATTCTAACTGTGATTGAGTACCCCAAAATATTCTACTCCTACTGCAGGCTGTAGTGATACTCTAGTTCGAATACCACTACATAAACTCGACCTGCATGGGCCACCACTAAAAACGTGTCACGACCCGCACCCTAGAGTAAGGGTACGAGAAGTGGGTACGTCCAGCCTACGCCACAGTGTCGGCGGTAGAACGCTGTTCTAGGTCATGGACTATAACTAACATAATATGAATACTCTCCATAAGGAGGCCAACACAGAGGTATAACTCAATCACAATCTATAGATAGAAAATGGTACGATAAAATAGATAAGAAAATCCTCAACTGAGGTACAATAGAAACTAAAAACAAGTCTCAACATCTCTACAACATACAACTCTGAAACAAAGACATAAGCTAAACATAAAAGGAAAATAGTCTAAGCTATCTACTCTATACAAGGTATCATCCTGAGCAGCTGCCTGAACCTCGCTAGGGGTCCAGGTCGCGAGTGTCATCTAGGCAAGCTCCAAGTAAGGGGGTGCAGGGTTCCTCATCATCCTCTGTAAAATTTTCAACAGGTCCAGTCAGGACGGGAGCGAGCACAAAACATCTCACGCAGTTCATATCGAGTTAGGAAATATAAAGCATGTAATAGAGTAAAGTACATGAAACGCTGAAGAAGAAGATATATGAAATGTAGTAGAGATTTTATAACAGGAAATATCTAAATATGATAAGTAAGAACTGTAAGGAACATGTGATTTTAGAGTACAATCTGGTTATATAAACGGGCTAGGAAAATGCAATGGTAACTCCATTGTACGTGGGTGTACAATAGACATATACAATAGTTATACAATGTTGTACAATAGGATTTGAGTACATAACCAATTCTATTCCCCCCTCCCCAATCAATACACAAGGATCCACTCCCGTTACGTTATCTTGCACAATAGTGTACAATGTTATACAATGGATGTACAATAATATACAATAGATGTACAATGTTATACAATGGTTGTACAATGTTATACAATAGTGTACAATGTCTATCCCTGGGACTCATGTGATACTGAGAGTACAATATACACAAGGAGTATACAAGGATATAGGTATTCAATAAATACAATATGGCAGTGAAACGCACATCACAATATGTATCTAGTGAATACAAGGGGATAACATCCCAAAAGGAGATCCGTATAGTACTAATCCGTGATAACAATCGTGTCAGCATCAAGTACAGTAATCTAGAGCAAGAATGTAAATCCAGACAAGTATGAAAAGATCAGAGAATGTACTCGCCTCGTATCTGAATGTCTGAAGTAAATGTACTGTCCGAGATGAGATACCTAACTCCTAGTTAGAGCAACACAAGTCAAGATGTATACAGAGGGAGATATATGAAATGTACAATGCATCTGCATGCTGTCTAGGTCAAACTAGGCTAAAGTCGACACTTGGTCAACTCTAGTCAACCACACTAGTCAACCTAGGTCAAGTCCTCGCCCAAACAAGTCTAACAAGTCTCACTAGGCCTAACCAAGCCTAATCTAGCAATCACACACCAATCACAAGGCTATACAAGCCAAACACAAGCACATATCAAGGCACATCCTATTCATGCATGTTCACATTATATGAAAAGAGGAATGAACTAACATGTAAGTTATGTGTGTGTGTGAACATGGATGTGTACATGAAAGAGAACCAACACAAGGCTATATATCCTTGAACCCACATATATACATATCTATATACATTACATTACATTTGGTTATAATTTCTATTCATTAGGAACCATCTCATATATATATATGGACTCAAAACATAAATAAAATATATATATATTGTATCCACAAAGAGAGAGGGAAAGGGCATATCATGGCAAGGGGAGTGTCTATACTAGAGTGTGTGTCAATGCAATTGTGTAAGTGTGTGTGTGCAAGCATATGTGTGTGTGTGATAGAAAACTGAGAAAACAGTGAGTGACATGAATGTTTGTGTATTTTGGGTGTAACTAACATGTGGTATGCAACAATGTGAAGGGAAATAAAAACAGGGCATACATGATGAAGAATTCAGAAAGTGTAATTAGGAAATTCCTAGGCCATGGGTTGTATCAGAACAACAAGCAACTCTTAGGATTGAAGTTTAATCTCTGGTAAACACAACAATAACATATGTGTGCAGGAATATGTGTGTGGGATCAAAGTGTACTAGCAATGTGGGTGACAGGAATAGGATGGCCTGATCTCATGTTTAAACAACCAATGACAGTTTCATGTCCCAACCAGAACATGAATTGAAACCCATTCACATTTCAGACTATAGTTCATTAAGAAGGGTTAACCACATGTTATAAGGCATTACAAAATCAAAGAAATTACTCAAGGCAGTTTACAGTTAATCATTTGAATAAATTAAGGAATCACATAACTCATATCAATATGAACAGGGAAAGGGAATTCAGTTCAGTCCCATATACCTAGATTAACACATAGAATCATTTAACAGTTCAAAGTTCAGTTAATAAGGAAGTCAATTAACAATGACAATGGTTCAAAACATACACAAAAAAAATAGTTTAATAATAACTCCAAATCTCAGATTTCACAACAGTTTTAGGATGAACTTGAATCTAAAAGTGTAAACCAAATTATCTCATTCACAGATTTCAAACAAGAGTTTACCTTCCTTCCATTCAATCTCAGGTTCAAGCTTTATTCTCAGTTTTGAATGACAGTATACAATTGAATAGCTCACAGGAAAATCAGTTTTCAAAACAGTTTAGAAGAACATTGAATCAATGGTTTAATACATACACAAAATCAGTTTCCAGTTTTTACTAAGAAAACAATTGTAAGGGAAATGGACAACAGGAAATAATGAAAGGAAATCAATTAACAATGTCAAAATGGTTCAAAGAAACTGGGAATTAAACTCATATCAGTTCACAACAGTTAACAGTCCTAGACTACTGCCCAGGACAATACATTAAGGGACACCATTAACAGTTCATAAGAATACAAAAGAAACAGTTTAAACAAAACCCATAACAGACCCTATTGCAAGTTCTTAACAGTTCATGAAGTTAACATAACACTTCAAGTTAACAAGAGTTTCAAAAATTAGTTTAAAAATGTAAATCCAGATTTGTGAACCAACACCTCACCAATTCAGTCCAAAATTGGCATACAAATAGGAATCATGTAGGAGAACATTTTAGGCAATTAGTTACATGTAATTAGCAGTGTTAAATAGGTAGAAAATGATGACAAGGTTCAGTTTGAGAATCTGGACAGAACATCCAATGTGGACTGATACTTCACAGTTTAACAAAACAGGAAATTGAAGATTCAACAATGAAAATCGATTTTAAATAGAAATTAAAAGTTTGGTAACTAGCAAACATATTTTATACCTGCTATGAAACTTGTTTGTGTCCACAAAAGTGGACACAAACGTGTCCAGTCAAAAAAACCACACAACAGTGCACAGAAAACTGTCCCCTCGTGCACGTGTTCACATCACTACTGTGCACGACACGACACGACACAACCCTCGTGGTTGTGTCCCAAGGTTGACCTAGACTAGGGCTATCCAATGGACACCCTGTCCTGTGTCCAAGTCACGTGTACTCGACACAAAATGTGCGTGTCAGTGCTCAAAAACAGTGAAGAACTGCACAGGCAAAGCCCCATGCACGAGCTCGTGCGTGTCCGACACACCACGTGGGCTCGTGCCACTTGACACACGGGGTGACAAAATTTGCCCCATGATGTGTGTCAAGTCTCACGTGTCGGGGAGTCGTGTCCTGGGCGCTGTGTCCCTCGATGAGCAGGGCATGCACAGTGCCCGCGCGCGCGTGTGCACGACAGCGTGTACACGTGCCCGACACGACTCGACACAGCACAAAAACTCGGCACCAACCACAGAATCGTGTAAACGAGGCAAAAATCTAATATCCTATTCAAACACATTCCAAAATTACACACGAAATGCCCATTGGGGCATTTCATCGAACACTTATCAGTGAACACTGATACGTGTCCAGAATGGACACGAAATGACACGAAATTTTAGGATACCCTAGTCCTACAGTTTGGCTAGGGTTTGGGCAACCTAAAAATGATTTTTACAGAATTTTTAATGGGTTAGAGAAGGTTATACCTAGTGGTGCACCAAGCTCCAAAAACACACCAAAGAAGAGATCCTTTCAAGCTCCAAAACTCCTCAAATTGTGTGCCCCCTGTCAAATCTCAATCCCAACAGCAAGAAATCACTATTTAGAACCTATAGGAATTTACTAGAGGGAAAAAGGAGCTAATTTGGATTTTCTATGAATTTGTGAAGTTGGAACATTACCTCTTTTCTAAACTTGATGAACCCTAATGAAAGAGGCTATCCCTAAAAATTTGGGAGGATATAAATAGGGGGTGGGGATGAGTGTTGGTTGCCAATAAGTTAGGGTTAGGGTTTAGGATGAGGGGCTAAGGTTACTCCAACAATTTCTAGCTAATCTAAGGGCTCACATTCAAAGTAGCCCCTTTAACCTTTAGTCCAAAATATCTTTCTACAAAATATCTAGATATTTCACTAATGTAATTACTTTAATGAAACCCTCTAACTTAGTCTCTAGGATCATGATTAACAATCTAGATTAGGCTAACATCTAGGTCATGACTCAACAGTTTAACTAACACATATTTAATTAATATAATTCACAAAATCACAAAAGTGTCAAAATGACTAAAATACCCCTAGGCTTAAAAGTAGAAAAATGAAATCCTAAACACATGATTAGGTCTCATTGGTCATGATTAGTCTTCTAGGTCATGTATGACTAATGTTACACTAGCAAAACACTAATTCACATTTCACTCAATTAAATAGTTTTAAATTAACTAAAAATCACCAAAAATCATATCATGACTAAAAATCAATATTTTAATGATTTAAAATGCAAAATTTCAATTTTACCCTTATTTTGGAAAAGTGGGTGTTACACACTAAAATAATGTGTTGGTTTTATATGGGCAGGCGAGGGACTCATTCACCATTAAGGTTGTGTACTGATACCCCACCAATTTTTAAGTACAGGTTCAGGTATCAGCACGCTTGGGGTGGAGTTCGCTTGGATGCGTCGAGACATGGAGTTCCTTGGAATTTTGAAGCATATGGCCGCATTATAGTCTTCACCTATACGGGACATAATGTATGGACATCGTCCTCTGAAGCATTAGCAATGTTATAGGCCTTTAGGCATGAGCGATTGTAATTGAGAGAAGAGAGAGAGCTAAGTGTTTGTACTCAGAAAGAAAGTGAGCCTGAGTGACTTGTAATCTTGGCTTCACGCCCTTGTAATCTTATTTTCAATATCAATAAAGAGTATCTTTTTGTACATGTCTTTGTGTTATTCAACTTCTCCGATAGGAATTCTGTGCGATGACCCTGTCGCCAAGCTGCTGTAATCGGCCGTTATAGAATCTGCCTTGCACGAGTACAACCTAGGCTCGTGCATGTAGAAGCATGAAAAATCTCAACTGAAGACATCCTTTCGCCAAAGCGCAGAAGAAGCAAAAGACTGAGGCTCAGTGCTAAAAAGACAAAACATAAGATATGGAGAGAAATCCCTTTATTGTCATGTCTACCAAAGTCTTACAGACACAACAGGACTATACATAAGGGACTAATTCTGTTCTTCTATAAAGGATCTAGTACAGATTTGACAGAAGCCTAGAGGGATCTACAAGTTATGTCATCTTCATTGAAGTGCAGCCTTCCTTCTTATCGATACACATGCTGGAGGATTGACGTCCACTGAAGCATTTTATGATATTCTTGTGGGCGCAGCCTCTCAGAAGCATATAAGTAACCCAGCACTTTGAAGAAGCCAGAGGCGCAGCCACCTGCTTGTGCCAACCTCAAAAAATAACATGGTGGTAGGCCCCCCTCCCCTTCTTTTATTTCAGAAGCCAGTGTCTTCACTCCAGAGGTGCAGCTACCTGCCTGCGCCAATCTCAGACACACAAGGGTGTCATACCCTTCCCTTCGCAGCCAACACCTTTACTGTTCAGAGGCGCACCTACTTACCTGTGCCTGCATGAGGCGCATGCTGGTGATATGCTCACACCACCTCCTTTCCTACGGTGCAGTCATCTCCTCTGTATCAGAAGCTTAAGTCACTTTTCTACAAAAGACTTGGGAACTCCCATCGCAACCAATGCAAGTCAACCTGTCGTTCCAAAAGCACAGTAATCTCGCCAACCTAAAGCACAAGCCTACTTGTCGTCTACAGCACAGTGACTCTAGTAGCCCAAAACACAACTTTATAACTTGATCTATATGCACAGAAGTCTCGTCATCATTCGAAGCCAAGTGCACTCGTAGCCTGAAAGCACAGTGGTTCCTTCGTTTCCAGAAGCATGGTCTACTCGTCGCCTTAGAAGCACAGCAACTCTTAGGATTCACCAGAGGTGCAGGAAGCGTGGGTCCACCCCAATTGGTTGGTTTAAACCACCTCTTGCAGAGAAGATTAGGATTAAATCATGATTGATATCATATTGGATTGATTTAAAACTTAGACAAGGATCAATTAGACTCTAAATCTATGATGAAATCCTAAGATTTACTCGGCTGTATCCGAGCAAGCAAATCAGCACGTGCCATGTGTCACCTCCTTCGGTCATGTTTATAACTACCAGAGATCTCGTTTGAGGGGAATCTCGATGTCCGCCACGTGTCAGAACCGCAGAAGCCTGCACCGTACAATGATGACAAATTCATACATCTCTCAGGAACCCTAATGCACATCGCATATGTGCTCGATTCTCTATAAATAGGAGTTCTTCTTCCACCAAAAACAAGAAAAAGGGGAGGAAAAATAGAGAGGGAACATTGACAATCGATAATATTCAAAGGATCAACGATCTCCATCCACGAAGAGTCGACCACCCACATCCACCTATCAAACAAAGAACCAACCAACCATCTTCAAGGGATCTTCACATCAAGACAACCTCTTGATCGGTGACCCCAGAGTCCCATCAAAGGCGTCAAAGAGCCATAGCAAGATTGATTCGTCGTCAGATTGTCAACGGAATAAAGGAGCCGCTGCAGTGCTCGATCTCCACCGTCATACTTTCCCAAAAATCTCTTCTCCCTGTAGTTAGAATATCCTTTTTAGGACTTTCTTCTTTGTACACAAATACCTTATATGTTCAATAAAGCTATCTTCTTCTCCAATGAGAAGGCGGTGACACAATCTGATGACAGCTTGCTGGGAGCTTCTTAAGACATGTTGTTCATACACTTCGACCAACAGGCTTTTGAAGATCTTCTCTCTGATGAAAAGTTAAAGATTTTGAAATGGTTCATACAACCAAAGAGGGCTCGACGTGTTTGGAGGACTAAGGCGACTGCGGCCAGCAACACGATGGGCGGGAACTGCATCTCAGAACCCCCTTAACGCAAATGCCACAGAGAAGATCCTCGCTGCTACAGCCTTATCCCCTCGCCCGATTCCCATCCCGGGAAAGCATGGCGAGGAAGATGGTGGTTCCATGGTTGATCTGACGAAGGAACGATGCCAAAGGAAGTGCACACCGGTCCAACCCCTCACGACGGGAGTATTGTCGACAAGAAGATCTGTTTTCGATAGAATCGCTTTTCCTTCAAGTAAACCTTCAGTGGACTCTGAATACTTCTCACCCGCTAGAGGTTATAGCAAGAGATCCTAGGTGGCCCGTGCTTTGTACAACAAGAGTGCGACACCAGCGATAGACCAGAGGATCGTGTTGACAGTAACACGCGCAGCCGACAAAAAGTTACGCAAGACTGGCTCTCGTGCTTCGATGCCTCAACCAGTCTAATATCCCTCCAGTGGGATACTCCTGTGCGTAAGCCAAGCTAGGGGGTACATCCCACGGAGAAGGAGCCACGTGAGCAGCATTCCCGTAGGAGCGACATGAGGCTTCCTCGCTAGACCCGCTCTGACCGTGCTTATATGCAACTTCCCTGCATATACAATGGGAGTGCTACGACAGATGATCCAACCCTCTCCCAAGCGGAAGAAGAATCTGTGGTGCAAGATGTGCCTAAATCAAGGCACTCTTGTACCCAGATTACTATCAACTACCATTGTCAGCAGACAGCTGTGCCATTTCCGAGCAGTCGCTCCGTCTTCCAGAGACTCTACTCCACTGACTCCACGCCAGAGGCTTAACAGGGGGTCGATGAGCCATAGAGAAGATGAGCCCCGCATCGCCACATTCTATGTGGCTTAGGGTTCCAAAGCTTTTAATAAGCCCTTCCAGAATCCTTCTATATCGGTTGCTAAACCGAAGAGGGGGTCCGAGAATAGTAGAGCGTTGGTACCCGATGCAGGTGTGTTCCAAGGCCCTCGTTCCAAAGCTGTGTTGGGTGCCTTGTCAAAAACTGTGGGTAGCCAGCCTCCTACCATACACGACAACCCTATGTTCCAATCTGACGAGGAACAATACGACACAGATGACTCCATTGGCACAACCAGTCACCATACCGGGGGTAGCAACCATACTGAGTCCGAAAAGGATCACAATCTTACGGTATATCCTTAGGACAGTGAGACTCAAGCATTTGAGCCAGAAAGTTAAGGATCCATGGTTTTCTCGAGTCACCCTCACACTCGGTCTGTGTTCATGGTCGATGGCAATAAGGAAGACAACAACGAAGCTCTTAAGACATATCGAATGCCTCGAGACGAAGTTAAATATGCTGACGGACACCATGAAGACCCTGTCCTCGGTCATAATCAACCTCAAGACTAGCATGGCCCCCGCTGCCTCTACCCCTGCGCGTGATCCGCCAACCAATGACGAATCCAGCAGGTTGCCTACTGCCAATCAGGCAGGACTATCCTCGTCTACTCCATCGGCTACAGGCTCTACAATGCAGACCGAGATGCAGCAGGCCATCAATGAGCTATATGCTCGTCATAATGCCAAAGAGAAGCAAGCAACACTCCAGAAGATGGGGATCTGGAAGCAATACCCTGTTGAGTGGGACAACATCGTCTATCCTTCCAAATATAATTCGTAGATGCTTACACCTTATGAAGGGAAGGGGTCTCCCCGATAATACTTGAGGTACTTCGTCTCAGTAATGGCGCACCTGCCAAAGGATGATGCCCTCCTGTCCAAAATATTCATATGAGCCCTGCAGGGGATAGCCTATGAGTGGTTCTGCAGTCTTCCGGACGTTGTAGAACCCTAGAGGGGGTGAATAGGAAATAAAAAATAACTTGATCATAAGAAGTAATATATGACAAATAAAAAGAGAGAGTAAGAAGATCAAACATAAGATGTATCTTGGTATCCTCGCTTGAGTTAATCCATTCCCGGAACTCTCTCCGGCTTAAATCTACTATTTAATAAAATAGTACACAGGAGTTTGGATCCGAAGAACTCGCCAACGTCAACATGAGTTTGGATCCGAAGAACTCGCCAACTTCAACACACGAGTTTTCTTACTAAGGCTCGCCAACTTCAAGTAGGAAAAGAAAAGGATGCTTTGATCTTCTAAATACTTGAAGATCGAAGAATAAAGCTCTTGTGAAACTCTAGCACTTTTGGGTCGGATGACAATTGAAGATTGAGTAGAGTAGTAATGGTGAAGCTCTTTTGTGGATGAGAAAAATTAAATCTAAGAAGAGATAGCATTTAAGAGGAGAAACTAAAGCACCTTTATACAAATCCAAAGTCATAGAGAGCATTCAGCCATCAACCGGATTATCCGTTGGATTTTAATAAAAATCCGTCGAATTATCCGGTCAACAGTAACGGTAATAAAAAGAGCCGTTAGATGCATTTAATGCAACTACCAGCTGCCGTTGGATTTTAATTTAAAAGTTGCAAATAAGTCAAGCAGATTATTCGTCAGATTTCAACGAAAGTCCGGCGGATGATCTGAACTACAGCTTACTAACTTGCTGTGAGAGGTTCGAATTATCTGCAAGATTTTTGCGGATGTCTGTCGGATTATCCGAACTTCTGCTCACAAACTTGCTGTGAGCGATCGGATTATCCGACGGATTTCTGCGGATGTCCGTCGGATTATCCGAACTTCTGCTCACAAACTTGCTATGAGCGATCGGATTATCCGATAGATTTCTGCGGATGTTCGTCGGATTATCCAAACATTTGCTCACTAACTTGCTGTGAGCGATCGGATTATCCGACAGATTTATCCGGAAATTCGGCGGATCTTCCGTCTCCTCTGAATGACTTTTTACTTCACCATTTCTTTCTTAATTGTCATCTTAGCAAAGTACGTACATAGATTCCTAGACATTTACAGACTCAGGAAAGGAACAGGGATAAAAATCGTCTTCTATGTAGACTTCAAGCTGGGTCTTTTTGCATAGTCTACTTCATAGTCTTTTAGGAAGTATCTCTTGCATTTTCTCTTTATTGTAGTATATCATCATCTTGATAATGAACAATTGCATGAGCTACATGGTCTTTGATAAGCTTCATGGAATTTGTATGGAGATTCCTTTCTTCTATTCTTGTCTTTTTGGAAGTGCCTGTGAAAAGTATAAACTAAAGACGTACAAGGGTTATTCTGAACAATGTATCAAAATCGATGTGCCAACATGCATCTCGTCATTTGAAAACCTGAAGACTCGGTTCGTGGACCGATTCTATGAAGGAGGCATGGATATGACCATGTCGACCCTCATGGAAATTGTTCAGAGGAAGAAAGTGATTGTCTGTGCATACATCGAGCGCTTATGGCAGATAGCTCTTAGATTACCATCTGGCATGCCGGAGCCCATGTTTATGGACTCCTACCGCAAGAACATGCTGCCCGCTATAAAATTGTGTCACAGTGCTCCCTTAACGGAGTGGACGCCTTTCATTATAGAGGTGGATGCCGTGCAAAGGAAAGCCCAAGACATGCAGCTCCTGGGGCTACACTTTCTTGCGATCGAAGACAAGGGGAGATGCTCGTCCAACAACAACCCTAAAGACAAAAAAGACAAGCAAGCCATGACCGTCAACATCTCCAAAGGTTTAGCAGCTGCGAACGGCAAGTCTGCAGAAGCGCCGAGGCCGAGGAAGACTTACTCCTTCAATGACGAGGATGCGCTAGAGCTTTTCGAGATGCTTACGAAGAGTGGCAAACTGTCCATCCCGCCAGCCAGGCGTCTTGATGAAGTGGGAAAGGTGGACCATCCCAAGTACTGCCATTATCATCAATATGTCCATTACTCAACACAAGACTGCTATGTGTTAAAGGGGCAAATTCAGCACCTCATTAATGTCAATATCATATCGTTGGATTACGAGGAGAAGACCATCACGGCCAACATGGTTACTCTCTAGTTTGGGAGTTTTCCAGCCACAGTGGTACAAGATGGCATCATCCCTATTCCAAAGGTAACGATGGAAGTAGTCAACCTTCTGCCAGCACGGGACAACGCTCAAGAGATCGTCCCGTTCTCTACGCCTCAAGGCAAAGTCATGTGGATACATCCTGACTTGGTTCCCGACATGATGACATCTACGTCCATTTCTGCCAATGGAAAAAAACTATGGTATGCCGTATGGTCTCGACGTTGACAGACGATGCTTTGGTGACCACACGTTCGGCACAAAAGCAAGAGGAGAGCCAGGCTCCATACCAGGAGGAGTCTCCACCATATACTTTGTTGGCCCATTGGTCATGGTCAAACCTGATTTTAATACTTGATCAAACTCTGTCTCGATATGAATGCAAGTCAACTCAGATGTTTACCTACGACGTTTTGGACACTGCTCAACAATAGATATTTACTATGTTCAAGACCGAAGCTGTTCTGAAGCCGTTTGCCACTCCAAATGTACTTCGTGTTAAGCAATATAATTTTTCATTTTATTGAATCTAGGAATACATTGTATACCGAGTCGAACTGGCAAATAGGCTATCCGAAAATGTTTTTTAAAAGCAACCTATTCTTTTACAATTGAGCTACGTTTTTGAAAAATATTCTTTTTACAAAATGCTTCTGAAGGATTTTTTTCAAAAAGCCAAAAATTGATTTTCTCCAAAAATGAACTGGCAGAACCCCAGCAGAACTCGGCCTGAGTTCGGCCAGAGTTCGACCATTTGGAACGTTAGTGAACTTTGGATTTTGAACTTGGTCATCCTTCAGTTGCGGTTTGTTACAAAGAGTTTTGTCCGAATTCTGCCTGAATTTTGTCAGAGTTCTGTCTTTGAAAAAACTATAAATAAAGAAGTATTTCGATCATTTCAAATCACCAATTCACTTTCAATCTCTTCTCTTTTGAAGCTTACATTCTTCAAAAGAGTTCTTAAATGCTTTCATTTTCAAATCCCAAGCCAATTACAATTCTCTAGTCGATTTGCCAGTACGGTATGGTCTAGAAGTTTTAGAGCGATTGTAATCAGAGGCTTGATAGAAGATTCAACTCTTCACAATTGAAGTTGGTCGAGTTCTTCGTATCAAAGCTCGCGTCTATAGAAGTTGCAAGGACTTCGTATGAAAACTTGCAGGATTTTCCAATAGTAGATTCAACTGGAAGCTAGAGTTCTTCCGACTGGACTAGTCCTCACAAGAGGGAAACCAATATAAATCTCGATATTTGCGTTTGCCTTCTGATCACTTTTAATTTCTGTCATTTACTTTTGTAATTATTATCATATCTGTGATCCAACTGCTAACAAGTTTTTAATTAGCAATATTCTGCTGCCTACTCTATTCACCCCCTTCTAGGGTATTCTGCTTTACGATTTTGTTCCTAAAATTGGTATCAAAGCGCGTTATACAGGTAAAGCACGGTAAAATTATAGTTATATTCAATTTTTATATAGATTACAGCATTACACATGGCAACTGTGAAATTCACAAGTTAAGGCCAAGCCACAAACAGACCTCTGCTGTTTGACGGCACAAACTACACTTATTGGAAAACATGTATGAGTTTCTTTCTGAAATCTCTTGATTTTGACTTATGGTCTGTAGTTATTGATGGCTATAAAAAGCCACCTCGTATTAATGTTGATGGTGTTTTGACTGAAAAACCCCATAACAAATATATAGAGGAAGAAAAGAAAAAGGCCAGTCTTGACGCACGTGCTATTAACGCTTTATTTTGTGCCTTAGACAGAACTGAATTCAATAGGGTGTCTACTTGTACAACATCAAACGAAGTGTGGAAACTTCTCGAAGTAACCCACGAAGGAACAACACAAGTCAAGGAGTCAAAGATCAGCAGACTTACTCAAGAGTACGAGGCGTTCAAAATGAAGCCAAGTGAATCAGTTACTCAGATGTTTACAAGATTCTTGGATATTATAAATCCTCTGTCTTTACTAGACAAAGATTACAGTAACCATGAGAAGATTCACAAACTTCTACGAGCCCGTACAAAGAACTGGATTCCAAAGGCTACTGCAATAATTGAAGGGAACGACCTCTCAACAATGTCTCTAGAAACACTCATGGGTAAGCTACTCACTCACGAGTTAGAACTTCAAGACTTTGAAGATGCTACACCAAAGGAGAAGTCAGAGAAGACGATCGCTCTCAAGGCTCAACATAGAAGAACCATCGAAGATGATTTCGACGACAGCGACTCCGACTCTGAAGATCAAGCTCTTCTGGTAAGAAAATTCAAGATGTTCATGAGATTTAACAGGAGAACAAAAGACAGCAACAACAACAACAACGAGGAAGATCCTATTTGCTATGGATGCAAGAAGAAAGGACACATAAAGAAAGACTGTCCAACAGCATCATCATCAAAGAAAACAACAAATATGACAAAGGCTACCTGAAGAAATCGACATCAAGAAAGTACGCCAACACAAGCATATGACATGAAAGTGAAGCCAGCGACTCAGAAGACGAACAATCAGATGACGCTGCAAATGTGTGCTTGATGGCTTGCGATCAGGTAATCGCTAATCCTCTATTTGACCCTTATGATGATTTTACCTTTGAGCAACTAGGAGAGGCTTTCAGTGAACTGTTAGATGATTACAGAAAACTGCATAGCAAATATGAAACCTCTAAGAAGGTACTCAAAGAGTACAAAGGTAAAATAGGAAGACTTACCGACCTACTAGACCATATTAGAGATAGTGACTCTTCAAATGAGTCTAGTGAGCTTTCTTCTATTAAATTGTTGTTACACGAGACTGTTAAGCTATCCGAAGAAAAAGGACCAAACTATTATCCAGTTAAAGAAAGACCTATCTAAGGAGAGAAAGAGTCTCCAGTGTGCACAGGTCAGATTAGAATCACTCACATCTGACTATACTAGATTATATGACACTTCTAAAAAGTTGGAAATTGGTTTAGGAAAACGGCCTGAAGTTGTTGTTTCCTATTCTAACACGTGTCAATTACCGAATCATCAGAACACGCCCAACAATGTCAGACCAAACCATACCAAGACTATGCCCAAGAAGACTAATAGGCATGCATTCTTCTATACTAGAAAACCAAAACCTACCAATCATGCACCTCATACTACTTTCAACACTCAACATGCTAAATGTCATTATTGTGGCCTCATTGGTTATATATCTTCTGCGTATAGAATCAGAAAGTTAGTAGATTTAAATATTTATGCATGGATACAGAAAACTAACCAGTCAGTACCCTACAAGAAATGGGTACCAAAAGTTTCATCTACAAATTATTTTGTAGGTGGGACGCCCTTCACATGCTAGGAGCAAATGGATCCTCGACACCGGTTACTCACGGCACATGACCGGTGATGCTTTATTATTTGCAACACTGTCGAAGAGGAATAAAGAAGGATACATCTCCTTCAGTAATAATTTGAGAGGGTACATAATCGGTATCGGTGACATTAGTAAGGCTTCCTATCCACTGATTAAATATGTTTGTCTTGTTACCGAGTTAAAACATAATCTGCTCAGCGTAAGTCATTTAGCTGATTACGGTTATGGTACTAACTTTGTAAAAGATAAATATACTATAATTGATAGTTCAACTGGTAGTACTATATTTGAAGGTATTAGGGAAGACAACATATATGTATTCTATTTGTTAGAAGATGCTAACACAGCAAGTAGATGTTTTATGGCCAAAAGCATTGAGAGTCAACTATGGCATATGAGACTCGGTCATGCAAACATGGATACAATTTCAAGATTATCTACGAAGAAGTTGGTACGCGGCTTACCGGATATCTCTTTCAAGAAGGATATGGTATGTAGTGAATGTGAAAAGAACAAAGCTACCAAATTTGCATTCAAATCCAATAACGCTGCAAGTACCACTAGACCTTTACAATTGTTGCATATGGACTTATTTGGACCCAGCAGAATTGCTAGTCTAGGTGGTAAGTTATATGCATTTGTCATTATAGATGACTTCTCTAGATATACATGGGTTTATTTTTTTGTATGCAAGAGTGATGCATTATCAGAATTCGTCACCTTTTACAAGAAAGTACATAATAAAAAAGGGTTCATGATTACTCGCATTCGTAGTGATCATGACGGCAAATTTGAGAATGCAGAATTCAAGCAATTTTGTGACACACACGATTATTTGCATGAATTCTCTTGCCCTAGGACTCCGCAACAAAATGGAGTTGTGGAACGTAAGAACAGAACTCTATCTGAAATGGCTAGAGTTGTGTTAAAACAGTTTAGTCTACCTAGATACTTATAGGCTGAAGCTGTAAATACAACATGCTATATTCTCAATAGGGTTCTGATTCGACCTATATCGAAGAAGACACCCTATGAATTATGGTTTGATAGAACACCAAATGTTTCTTATTTCAAAATCTTTGGTTGTAAATGCTTTATTCTTAATACTAAAGATAATTTGAGTAAATTTGATGAAAAGGCCGATGAAGGTATATTTTTAGGTTAAGCAGCAAAGTGCAAAGGATATAGAGTCTTCAACAAAAGAACCATAATCATTGAAGAATCTATTAACGTCAAGTTTGATGAGCTAAATCAACACTTAGACGATGATGACAATGAAGACATAATCGCACCAAGTACAGCTACTGCAAAACCTTTACATAAAGATACAGAACCATCACATCAAGCATCAGATAAACCTCCAAGCAAAGAAACTGAAACTAGCAATCTTGAGACTACACCAAAAGAGATGAGATACTTGGCTAGTCATCCAAAGGACTTGATAATTGGTGAGATTACCAAGGGTGTAAGTACTCGTTTCTCTAATAAAGATATAGCTTCTTGTGTTTCTTTTGTCTCACAGTTTGAATCCAAAAATATTGATGAAGCATGTAGTGATAATTTTTGGTTAGATGCTATGCAAGAGGAATTAAACCAATTCGAACGGAATCAAGTTTGGGAACTTGTTCCCAAGCCTAATGATCATCCGGTCATTGGCACCCGATGGGTATTCCGAAATAAACTGAACGAGAATGGTTTAGTGACTCGTAATAAGGCTCGACTCATAGCTCAAGGATACAATCAGGAAGAAGGTATCGACTACGATGAGACTTATACCCCAGTTGCGAGATTAGAATCCATTCGCATGTTATGTGCATTTGCATGTTTCGATAATTTTAAGTTATTTCAAATGGATGTCAAAAGCGCATTTTTAAATAGTTTTATAAAAGAAGAATTTTATGTAGCTCAACCACCCGGTTTTACTGATTTCAAATTTTTTGAATATATTTTCAAGTTGAAGAAAGCTTTACACGGTTTGAAACAAGCCCCTCGTGCTTGGTACGATCGTCTAAGCACTTTTCTTCTTGATAACGATTTTTCAAAGGGAAAGGTTGACACTACTTTATTTATAAAATCTTTGAATAATAATATTCTTTTGATTCAAGTCTATATAGATGATATTATCTTTGGATCTACTGATGAATCTCTTTGTCAAGAATTTTTAAAGTGTATGCAGAATGAGTTTGAGATGAGCATGATGGAAGAGATGAAATTCTTTCTCGGACTACAAATTAAACAAACCAACAATGAGACGTTCATAAATCAAGCAAAGTACACAAAGGATCTATTAAAGAAGTTCGATATGGAAGCAGCAAAACCACTTAGCACTCCAATGGCGACTTCAACCAAGCTTGATATTGATGAACAAGGCAAAACCGTCGACATACGTAAGTATCGAGGTATGATCGGTAGCTTACTGTATTTAACTGCTAATCGACCAGACATAATGTTTAGTATTTGCTTATGTGCATGCTTTCAAGCTAATCCTAAGGAATCACATTTGTGCGTAGTTAAGCGTATCTTTCGATACAATAAATGTACTTCTTCTGTCGGCTTATGGTATCCCAAAACCACGTCGTTTGACCTAACTGGTTATTTCGATGCTGATTTTGCCGGATGAAAAGTAGATAGAAAAAGCACTAGCGACACATGTCATTTCCTAGGAAAAGCTCTAGTCTCTTGGTTTAGTAAAAAAGTAAAATTCTGTTGCATTATCAACAACCGAGGCTGAGTATATCGTCGCAGGACATTGTTGTGCATAAATTTTGTGGATGAAACAAACCTTAGAAGACTATGGATTACATTTTACACACATACCCATTTTTTGTGACAACACTAGTTCTATTAATTTGACTAAGAAACCAGTATGTCATTCTCGTACTAAACGTATCGAGATTCGACATCACTTTCTTAGAGATCATCAACAAAATGGAGATATAGACCTTGTATACATAGACACACATAATCAATTAGCTGACATACTCACAAAACCTTTAGCGGAAGATCGTTTCAATTATTTATGTCAAGAATTAGGAATTTTAGATGTCAATAATATTAATTAATCTTGTTTTATTATTTATATTATTCGATACTCATAAACTGTTTTTAAGACAAGCCTAAAAAGAGTCTGTCTGTCACCACGACTACGGTCAAAGTGAAGCGGTATTTAAGAGTTTCCTGGTGAACCTCCGTTAGCTGGGACAGTACTCCTACAGCTAATCTGAGACAGATACTGAGTAAAGAATATTAATTCATAAAATAATATTAATTATATTATTTTGAGATTTAAAATTACTAAACTTTGAATTAAATATTTGAAACAAATTAATGAAAAAGAATGTGGCCTTATTTGGATTTTTTATATATATAACCAGACAACCCTTGGCAATTTCGGCCCGAGTTCGTTCCGAATTTGGCCAGAGTTCGGCTGGGCATATATATGTACCAGCACGAACCCGAGGCTCCCCTCTTCTTCATTCTTCCCTACATCCTCATAACATCAGCTGTCGCGCCTCCAAACCCTAGCTTTTCTCCATCTTTGTTCTTCCAATCCAAGTGGAGTTTCTCGTCCAAACTTTGGATTCGTGCGGAGAACGTCATCCTCTATAACATATCCAATTCTTGGAAGGTATAATCCCTTCTCTCCACCACTTTTCAATACATAGGGTTTCTAGAAAATTTCGGAAAAGAATGCCTAAGTCCAATCCCTTCAAGAGGAAGAAGACCAATGCCAGTGAAGAGGCATCGTCTTCATATCCTCAAACGGATTGTCTCTTTTCTCCGGTCCAATCGGACGATGGTGCGTCGGATGAGTTTTACTTTAAAACTTTCGATCAAGCCTTATTGTGATACGCCGATTTCATCATGCGTACTATTTGTACCGGATCGCCGATTAAATGGACTATCTTTGCGGATCACCGCCCTTACTTTGAGGCATTAGGGTTACAACATTTTGTTACCTTACACTTCCCCATTGCCACTAATGCCATTAGATTATTCTATTGTAATTTTATGTTAGATACTTTTACAGTGAGAACACATGTCGGAGGAATTGATATCAAATTCACTGATGAAACGTTAGCGGAAATCCTTAGTATCCCAAACGAAGGTGCCCTGCTCGATGACATCACTGATTTTGATTTCTCCGATGGCACGACACTCGTTAGTTTCAAGAATGAGCTTTGTGCGCCCGTACGCGCTCGTCCTGGAAAGTTCAAGGCTAATAACTTGAACTTGTTTAACTACGAATTACATCGCATCATCTATTCCACCTTACTTTCGAAATCCACTTCTAAAGATGATGTCACTGCACTTGAGCTCCCTGCTCTTTATCATATTCTTAAGGGGATTCCATTTTCTGTCCCTAATACTATCATCCATATGATGGGTAGATGTCGCGGGAGAGGCCACAACCTATCTTATACGATGCTTATTCCTCGCATCTTTCAGAGATTTGATATTGACCTTTCTACTTGTGCTGTCGACCCCGAGCCCAAGTTCCTTAAACTCTTTCGTCACAGCATTGCCACTGTTCCTCCACCTACTACACCTACTCCTCCTGTACCTACTCCCACAGCACCTGTTCCTCCTCACTCTTACCCTATGATATTTGAGGGTATTCATCAGCACTTATCAGATCTGCAGTCTTTTTATGTTGAGACCTCTAGGGAACACGAGTTCCGTGATGTGACTCAGTTCTAGACGATTGCCAACTCATTCGCCGATCTGAGGTTTGCGCAGACGGCTCATTCTGCTAGCTCTCTACCTCGAGACCCTTCTGTTTCTGGCTACCGCATTGACGACGAGGCGGTCCACTCTCTGTTCCAGCCTGGGAACGCCTATGATTGATATCGTACTGCTCGTGCCCCTCCTCGAGACTTTGTCGGTGTGTTTTACGCTGGTGCCACTCCTCATACTTATGGTGCTGGTACTTCTAGAGCTGGTCCTTCTGGACATGCTGGAGCTGCAGTTGATGACATTGATGATGAGGATTATGATGATTTTTGAGATATTAGATATTGAGACTATTACTTTTGTCTTATGTTTACATGGAAATGCTCCGACATTCCAAGGTTTTATCAGTACTTTTTAGTTCTTATCAGCATTTTTTTATTATGTGACTATTCATAGACATGGTTTTTTATTATGCCTCAGTTTTGGCATTTTAGCCTATTATTCAATACTTTATTTGTTTCAGTTTTATTCTAGCACTTTATTAAATATTGCCTGTGACAAATACATGCCTGTGTTGTTCTATACTCTATCTATTTCTCTTACTATATTTACTGTTTATACCATGACTGTAATAATTTTTTATTTTTCTTGTGTTTCTTCACTGTTTGTTATCTATGCATTGATTGCGGGAGAGCTTTCTCTTTTGTAATTATTTTGCTAAGTGACAACGGGGGAGAAAAAAGATCTAACATTTTCGTGAATACAGGATTATGAACAATTTCTTTTGATTATTTTTTGACTTGATCCAAGCTTAGATGTTATATCGGCAAGGTTTGTCAATTATCAAAATGGGGGAGATTGTTGGCCCATTGGTCATGGTTAAACCTGATTTTAATACTTGATCAAACTCTGTCCCGATATGAATGCAAGTCAACTATGCAAGTTAACTCAGATGTTTACCTACGACGTTTTGGATACTGCTCAACAATGGATATTTACTATGTTCAAGACCGAAGCTGTTCTGAAGCCGTTTGGCACTCCATATATACTTTCTGTTAAGCAATATAATTTTTCATTTTATTGAGTCTAGGAATACATTGTACACCGAGTCGTACTGTCAAATAGGCTATCCGAAAACGTTTTTCAAAACCATCCTATTCTTTCACAAATGACCTACGTTTTTGAAAAACATTCTTTTTACAAAAAGCTTCTGAAGGATTTTTTCAAAAAGCCAAAAATTGATTTTCTCCAAAAATGAACTGGCAGAACCCCAGCACAACTCAGCCCTAGTTCGGCCAGAGTTCGGCCATTTGGAACGTTAGTAAACGTTGGATTTTGAACTTGGTCATCCTTCAGTTGCGGTTTGTTACAAAGAGTTCTGTCCGAATTTTGCCAGAATTTTGTCAGAGTTCTGTCTTTGAAAAAACTATAAATAGAGAAGTATTTCGATCATTTCAAATCACCAATTCACTTTCAATCTCTTCTCTTCTTAAGCATACTTTTTTCTAAAGAGTTCTTAAAAGCTTTCAGTTTCAAATCCCAAGCCAATTACAATCCTCTAGTCGATTTGCCAGTGCGGTACAGTCTAGAAGTTTTAGAGCGATTGTAATCAGAGGCTTGATAGAAGATTCAACTCTTAACAATTGAAGTTGGTCGATTTCTTCGTGTCAAAGCTCGTGTCTGTAGAAGTTGCAAGGACTTCGTATGAAAACTTGCGGGATTTTCCAATAGTGGATTCAACTGGAAGCTAGAGTTCTTTCGACTGGACTAGTCCTCACAAGTGGGAAACCAGTATAAATCTCGTTGTTTGCGTTTGCCTTCTGATCACTTTTAATTTCTGTCATTTACTTTTGTGATTATTATTATATCTGTGATATAACTGCTAACAAGTTTTTAATTAGCAATATTCCGCTACCTACTCTATTTACCCTCCCTCTAGAGTATTCTGCTTTACGATTTCGGTCCTACATACTCCCCCTGTCCCAGATATATCAGGAGCAGGTCCACCTCAGATCCCTGAGGCACCAGAGGCGGGTCCATCACGGGCCCCTACAGTGGACAAGAAGAAATAGAAGGAGGTTAGTTTCGACAAACCACTCAGAAAGGATCCGACAATCGGGCCTATCAAGCCCTACAACTTTGATATTCTAGCGTAGCTGGATAATACTCCTGCTTGATTGTCACTTTTTGAGCTCATCCGCCTCTCTAAAGAGACCCGAGATGCACTCAGTGAAGCTTTTCAGAACGTCAAGTCCTTCCTTACCCAGGTTCAGCCACCGAAAGTGGATCCCGCAGTTTGTCCATATTGCCACAGCATGGTCGAAGTGATTTCCAGTATCACTTTCACCTAGCAAGACATGTTGTTAAAGAATAACCGGCACAACCACCATCTGTACTATACGGGGTATGTCGGTGCCATTATGGTCGATCGCATCCATATCGACTCGAGTATTATCCCAAGAAGCCTGCTTCAAACTTTAGGGGTTCCGATGCATCGGTTGACAGCCTCGAACACAACAATCAGTGGCTTCAACGCGAGAAAGAACGAGCCCTTGGACAAAATTTGCCTGAAATGTCAGATCGGCGACCGTCACATTGAACTAACTTGCTATGTCATTGATGCAGACATAAATTACAACATGCTGCTGGGGCGACCATGGATCCATGAGTAAATGATTGTCCCTTCCACCCTACATCCGTGTATGAAATATGTGGCCAGCAACGGGACTATCAAAACGGAGTTCGCTGATATCGACCCGTTCCGAGGACTTGAAGCCTACTGTACGGATGCTGATCTATATAAGTCAGTCTCCTTGGATGACGATAGCAATGATGTTGACAATGAGGCAGAGACAGCTTCAGAAAGAACAGCAGTGGTCGAAGAACCTTTAAAGGTTCGACTGAAGGGGAGGCCTCCCAAGGTGTCATCGTCTCTTGTTGTTAAGCTTCGGGACAAAGCTCCACCTTCACCTCCAGTGATGATGGAAGATGGTCAGGAGCCTATACGAATGAGGTTACCCCGGAGGTCCCCAAGGCCGACCACGAAGGCGTAGGAGCATCCGACCACCATTCCCTTAATGGTCAAGTTGAAAGGGAGGCGTCCTCCTTCTCCTCCGGCGGTAGCTCTAGCCCTCACTGACGAAGAGCTAGAAGAATACGTCTGTGCCGATATAGAGGCCCACTCTTTCAACGACGTAATCCCTCGGGACAAGATATCCTACTTCATCAACAGAAAGTTGTCATCGAACTACTTTGGCGCATGCTAGGACACCAAGTATTTCTTGGACAATTCTCTGTGTAAACGACAGAAGCAAGTGACAACTGCCAACCATGTGAGCCGAGTTGTCCCTACCCGAGGTACCTACTTCGTAGTTCCAGCCAGGAAAAAGAAGAGGAACCCATCATATTTGGTCGATTGGAATATTCGCATCGAATAACTCCTGAAGACCCAAACCTCGACGGCGACAAAATGCAGTTCTACTGCTACATGGCGCAGGCCAAAAACCTTATCCATAAGATAGGATACGACCTGAATAGCAACAAAGAGCTCAATTATGGCAAAGGCTGGCGTCTTCTATTACAAATTATTACTCCAAAGGAAAAAGCTAAAAACTACTACCAACGTACTTGTCGAGGGCTATGGTATGTTACACCTACGACCACCTCAGAAGATTCAGAAGAAGTTATGAGGCACTCACACTCTTCTGACTCCTCAACTTGGAACTCCAATACCAGCATGGGTCAAGTCCTTAAGAAGGTGTTGTCTGCTAATATGATCACCAATCAATTAACCGTTAAAGACAATCAGCGCAAGAGGTTACAAGAGTTAGAAGCATTGGATGAAAAGTGCTTGCTCGTGCAGTAGAGGATTGAGCTTTACCAATCTTGCATCTCTGGGGCCTTCAACAATAAGGTTCGCAAAAGATCCTACCAAGTGGGCGACCTTGTCTTGGTAGTACGGAGACCGATGGTGATGACCCATAAGATGTCCGGAAAGTTCGAGCCCAAGTGGAAAGGACTGTTCGTCATGGAGATGGTATACTCCAACGGTACTTATTGGCTAGCTAAGCCTAATGCGGACTTGCTAATGATGCCTATCAACGACAAGTTCCTAAAGAAGTATTATGTCTGAAGATAGAACCAGCATAGGCACCTACATCTCCTGAAATGGGAGCCCCTGAGTTCTGGTAAGTGGATCTCTCTTCCTCCCTCCTATATGTTCTCTCAAGTAGATAGAGCACTTCACGTCCACATTATCTCTGGATTGCTCCTCTACGCTTGGAAGACGCGACTACCATGTCCACATTACCTCTGAGTAGTCGTTTTTCTCGCATAAGCTCTATGATTATCCTGACGGTCTAGAAAATAGTTCACGTCCATATTACCTCTGGATTGTTTTTCTATACCCCAACAAAGATCAAGCCTACCACGTCCATATTACTTCTGGTTAGGCAAATCTATTATGAAGATTTCCTTTTTATTCTAGAGACAAAAGCATAGGGAACAAGAAAGCTTCTACATATAAAAACATGTGGCTACAAAGATCTATTACAGACTCTTCGTAGTTACATACACAGAAAAAAGCTAAAATTGTGGTACAAGCTCTCAATAGTACGGGCGAGGTGGTGACAGAGCCAATCACTTCCTGGTCAAAAGGAAGCCACCGCCCGAAGCTGCTACTTGCCCGAGGGATGAAGACAAGCATAGGACTCCCCTATCTCCCCATCTGGCCGGAGAGAGCAACCACAACAACAGGCCTTGTTATTCCTTGGTTAGAATGGTAAGCAATCCAAACCCAGGAAGCAGAGGTTCAAGATGCCATTGATGCCCACGACATCCAGAACGCGGGACATCTCGAGATACAATAGTAGTTCTACTACAGTTTATTTGGATAAAAAGATTTGCCACCGACGGCTGCCTCAAGCAAACTCTAGGATCATCCGGAGCCGAACAACTGGCAAGCAAGGCCACAGTTAAAGCAGTTGAGTCTTCTCTTGAAGGAGGACAATCCTTTGTGTAGGTTGTTTGTGTGGTCAAAACACAAGCCAGATATCGGTCAGAAGGAAGCTTACAAGTTAAGCTAATGTTCCACTCCATGACAGATGGCAGTACTGCGAGTGACCAAAGGAACGTGGCTCTGAACCTCCTCTGCTAAAGAGATTTAAGATCTCTACATAGATGTAAGAGGCTCCAATATCAAGAAGCCATCAGGAGCCCATGCTCTAAAATGATAACTCAGGATAATTAATGCTAAAAGCTAGGCGTGACACCAGCCATCACCCAGCTCGTACAGTCCTGACATGTGTTCATGCTTATGTTCATAGTATTTCGAGCTTGACTCAAGTTCGGGACACTTTGAAGGGGGTTTCGTAGAAGCATAAAAAATATTAGATGAAGACATCCCTTCACCAAAGCATAGAAGATGCAAAAGACTGAGGATCAGTGCTAAAAAGACAAAATAGAAGATATGAAGAGAAATTCATTTATTGTCTTGTCTACCAAAGTCTAGTACATACACATCAGGACTGTACATAAGGGACTAATTCTGTTCTTCTACAAAGGATCTAGTACGAATTCGACAAAAGCCTAGAGGGATCTGTACCATTCTAATCGACAAAAGCGTAACCTTCCTTTTTCTCAATACAAACTTTGGAGGATTGACCTGTACCGAAGAATGTTCTGATATTCTTATGGGTGCAGCCTCTCAGAAGCATATAAGTAACCCAGCACTTTGAACAAGCCAGAGCCTTCAAGCCAGAGGTGTAGCCACTAGCCTGCGCCAACATCAAAAAATAAGATAGTGGTATGCCTCCCTCCCCTTCTTTTATTTCAGAAGCCAATTTTTTCACTCCAGAGGTGCAGCCACCTGCCTGTGCCAATCTCAGACACGTAAGGGTACCATTCCCTTCGTAGCCAACGCCTTCACTATTCAGAGGCGCAGCTACTTACCTGCATCCGCTTGAGGCATAGGATGGTGATATGCTCACACCACCTCCATTCCTACGACGCAGTCATCTGCTTCGGATCAAAAGCTTAAGTCACTTCTCTATAAGAGACTTGGGAACTTCTATCGCAACCAATGCAAGTCAACCTGTCACTCCAAAAGCATAATAACCTCGCTAACTTGAAGAACAAGCCTACTTGTCACCTACAGCACAGTGACTCTGGTAGCCCAAAACATAGATTCATAAGTTGCTCTATATGTACAGATGTCTCCTCGTCATTCGAAGCCAAGTCCACTTGTAGCCTGAAAGCACAGAGGTTCTGTCATCTACAGAAGCACGGTCTACTCGTTGCCCCAGAAGCACAACAGCACTTAGTCCTCACCAGAGGCACAGAAAGCGTGGGTCCACCCTCATTGGTTTGTTTAAATTGCCTCTTGCAGAGAAAATTGGGATTAAATCATGATTGATATCATATCAGATTGATTTAAATCTTAGACGAGTATCAATTAGACTCCAAATCTAGGATGAAATCCTAAGATTTACTCGGCTGTATCCTAGCAAGAAAGTCGGCACGGGCCACGTGTTACCTCCATCGGTTATGTTTCTAACCACCAATATCTCGTTTGAGGGGAACCTCGATGTCCGCCACGTGTCAGCACTGCAGAAGCCCGCACCATACAATTACGGCATATTCTTTCATATCTTAGGAACCCTAATGCACATCGCATATGTGCTTGGTTCTCTATAAATAGAAGGAGTTCTTCTTCCACCAAAAAAGGAAAAAAGGGGAGGACAAAGAGAGGGAGAACATTGACAATCGATAATCTTCAAAGGAGCAGCGATCTCCATCCTCGAAGAGTCGACCACCTCCATCGACCTATCAACAAAAGATCCAACCAACCAACCAACCATCTTCAAGGGATCTTCTCATCCAGACAGCCTCTTGATTGGTGACCCCAGAGTCCCATCAAAGGCGCCAGAGAGCCATAGCTAGGTTGATTCATCGTCAGATCGTCAACGGAGTAAAGGAGCCACTGCAGTGCTCGATCTCTACTGTTACACTTTTCCAGAAACCTCTTCTTCCTGTATTTAAAATATCTTGTTTAGGACTTCCTTCTTTATACATAGATACCTTATACGTTTAATAAAGCAAAAAAGTTTGTTCAACCTTTTCTAACGTCGAACAGTGCGATATCATGCCCTAATGAGGACGAACGGTTCTGCAAAACTGGGGCGTGACATGGGGGTTAATTACTATTGCCTCAATTTTCTTTGGATTCATGGAAACACCTTCTATCGAAATAATATGTACTAGAAATGTCACGCTACTCATCCAAAACTCACTTTTACTTAAATTGGCATAAAGCTGATTCTCCCAAAGTGTCCGTAGTACACTTTTCAAATATTCTGCATGGTCTTATTTGCTTTTTGATTAGATTAGGATATCATCGATGAATACGGACATGAATTTATCCAAAAAGTGTCGGAAGACTCTATTCATCATATCCATGAAGGCTGCTAGAGCATTGGTCAATCTAAAGGGCATGACCATAAACTTTTATTTGGTATGCAACGTAGATTTTGGGACATCCTCCAGCATGGTCTTCAGCTGATTGTAGCCTGACCGAAGATCAATCCTTGAAAACATAGACACCCTTGTAATTGATTGAAGGTGTCATCTATTCTTGACAGCAGATACTTATTCTAGATTGTATTGGAGCTCCCAAAGGAGACACATTAGGGTAAATATATCCTCAACCCAACAATTCTTCTATTACGCCCCGGTTCTGCAGAACTGATCATCCTTGCATAGGCGTGATGTCATGCGTGTAGGAACGAATTATAAAGCACAGTACTCTAGGGGGCGAATATAGTAGGTAGCATAATTTAGCTAATTAAAAATGTTAGCAAAAAGATCACATATAATATATCACAAGTAAGTAATTGAAAGCCAGAGATCAGAAAGCAAACGCAAACACGACGATGCATACTGGTTTCCCTCTTGTGAGGACTATTCCAGTCGGAAGAACTCTAGCTTCTAGTTGAATCCATTATTGAAAAATACTGCAACTTTTCATACGATGTCCTAGCAACTTCTACAACGTGAGCTTTGATACGAAGTACTCGACCAACTTTAATTATAAAGTATCTTTCTTCAATCAAGACTGATTACAATCTTTCTAAAACTTCAAGACCATACCGTACTGGCAAATCGACTAAAGGATTGTAACTGGCTTGAGATTTGAAAATGGAAGCTTTTAGAATACATTGGAAGATGATTAAGCTTAGAGAGAAAAGAGAAGAGAGGTGTGTTGGAATGAGTGAAATTCTTCTCTATTTATAGGTTTTTCAAAGTCAGAACTCGGACAGAATTCTTTGAGAGAATCTCTATAAATAGTCGTTGCGTCCGTAACAGCAGGATGACCAAGTTCAAAATCCAACGGCACCAAACGAACTCGGGCCGAACTTTGTTGGTGTCAAAGTTTGATTTTTGTGGAATTATGTAAATCAAATTTTGAGTTTTTGGCTTTTTGAAAAGTTTAAACAGTTTGGAGCTTTTTGAAAAATAGGCTATTTTTAAATCATAGGATATTTTGAAAACATTTTGGGGTAGCCTATTTGCCAGTATGACTCGGTGTACATAGTATTCATAGACTCAATCAATATAAAAATTACATTGAATATTGAATTACAGACTCATACGACAAAACAGCTTTAGTCTTGAACAGAATGGTAGAAGTTCTCAGCAAATGTCCAAGTAGCCCTTATATCGAGACAATGTTTGATCAATTATTAAAATCAGGTTCGACCATGACCAATGGGCCAACAATCTCCTCCATTTTGATAATTGACAAACCTTGACCAATATAACATCTCAAACTTTTGATTTGACAAGAAATCAAAATTGTACTTGTTCAGCAATGGTATTGTACAATATCCTAAAAAAATTCTTGTATCATGCAAATGATGTTAGATCCATTTTCTCCCCCGTTGTCACATAGCAAAATAATTAAAAAGAGAGAAGCTCCCCCGCAATTCATGCATAAGAAACAAACGTTGAAGAAATACAAAAAAAAATATAGAGGGATAAACATGTATTTCACAGGCAGTTTATATGTAGAAGCATAAAGTAAAAGATAATGCTACGCATAAACATAAAGATAAAGAACAGTCCAAACTGAAAAAAGCATGCTAAAGAAAAGCATAATAGAGGTTCCAAAATACATCATCTCAGCAAATAAAGTCTCAGTACTAAAAAGAAAAAATAAAGTGCTATCTTGGAATGTCGGAGCATTTCGAAGTAAACATAGACAAATAAAGAGTCTAACAAAATGACATCTAGAAAAAATGCATCATGTCTAGATCAAAAGTCCTCAGAGTCATCATCATCATCAATGCCAACAGTGCCACCATATCCAGATGGAACAGCTCCAAAAATGCCAGCTCCAGAAGGGTGTGGAGTAGCACCAGAACGACGGGACTAGTCAAATACATTATCGTGCTGAAAGAAGTGACGAACCGCCTCATCCTCATAGCAGTCGCCTGATACAGCTGGATCTCGGGAAAGAGAACTGGCAGAATGACCAGTCAGAGCAAATCACAAATTCGCAAAGGAATTAGCGACAGCCTGAAACCGACTAGCATCACGGAACTCAGGTTCTCTAGATGAGTCAGTAATAAAAGCTCGCAAATCAAAGAGATGCTGGTGGACACCCTCATAAGACATAGGATAGGACTGAGGAGGTGGTGCAGGAGCAGCAGGAGGAGTAGGAGGGAAGGCTGTTCTGCGACGAGACAGCTGAAGATACTTGGGCTCAGACTGAAGAGCACAAGTGGATAAGTCAATCTCAAAATGCAGAAAGATGATTGGAATAATTATCACGTAAGCAAGGTTTTTGTGCCTTTCGTGACAACGTCCCATCATCTGGATAATAGTCTTGGGGACAAAAAAATGAATACCCTTACAAATGTGATAAAAGACAGACAATTCAAGGGTGGTAACATCATCTTTTGAAGTGGATTTAGGCAAAATGATGGAATAGACGATACGGTGCAATTCGTACTTGAATAAGTTCATGTCGGTAGCTTTGAACTTACTATAATGAACATGGTCAGGAGCACAGAGTTTGTCCTTGAAACTGCTCAAAGTTGTGCCTGCGATAGAACAAACGAATAGTATTACTTGCAGTAGAACATCATTGAATTCAATATTAAGTCAATCGACACGACTTTTAACAGTAAAAGTAGTCAAAGTGAAATTGCAGTAGAACAAACGAATAACATTAGTTGCAATATGATATTGGTGGGTGACAAGTTCGTCCAACCCTAATGCCTCAAAGAATTGATGATGCTCAGAAAATATGGTCTATTTAATCGGTACACCGGTACATATTTTATGAATAGAGAAATTCGCGTACCACAATAGGGATTGGTCATGAGTTTCAAAGTAAACCTCATTGTATGCTCCGTCGTCCGATTGACCCGAAGAAATAAGTGATCCTTGGATAGGATCTGAAGATGACGCCTCTTGACTAGGTGTCGGCTTCTTCCTCTTAAAGGGGTTCGAAATCCTAGTCATTGTTTCTATGAAAGATTTGAAAAACTATGAACATGAAAGAGAGGGAAGGAGGAGGTTATACCTTCCATGAATTGAGTATGTTGTAGAGGACGAGAATCTTCGCACGAATCTAAAATTTGGATTGATTTCTCCTAGAGGATTGGAAGCAGTGGCTTGGAGAAAAGCTAGAGTTTGGAGGGCTCGGGCGCGACTGCTACTGTGATTTAAGGATTTGGAGAAGATGAATAAGAGGGGGCACTCATTTTTGACTTAAAAACACATACCACCAACAGAACTCAGGCCGAATTTGGTGCGAGTTTGCCGGGGGTTCTGTTGAGGTATTTTTCAACAGAAATAATTGCTGGCCACTCTCTATTCATCAATCCTTTTTCAATTATTTAATTCCAAGTTTAGTTATTTTAAATTTCACTTAATATAATTTATATTATTTTATAAATTAAATTTTGTTACATAACGACTGTCTCAGATTAGTTGTAGGGGTACTGTCCCAGCTAACCGAGGTTCACCGGGTAACTCTTAAATACCGTTTTGCTTTAGCCGTAGCTGTGGTGACAGACAGACTCTTTGTAGGCTTGTATCGAAAATAGTGTTTGCTTATTAAAAGATAATTGATAAAACAAAATTAATTAATATTATTAACATCTAAAATTTCTAATTCTCGACGTAAATAATTGAGACGATCTTCCACTATACTTTAAAAATTCATGACAAAGAGATTCATCAGTAGATCCAAAGATAATATCATCTACGTAAATTTGAATTAAAAAAAGATTTTCATTTAAAGATTTTATAAACAGTGTAGTGTCAACCTTGCCTTCTTTAAAACCGTTATCTAGTAAAAAAAGCTTAAACGATCATACCAGGCACGAGTGGCTTATTTCAAACCGTATAAGGCTTTCTTCAACTTGAAAACATGATCATGGTTTTTGAAATCAGTAAAACCTGGAGGTTGAGCTACATATACTTCTTCTTTTATAAATCTGTTCAAAAATGCACTTTTAACATCCATTTGAAATAGTTTAAATTATGAAAACATGCAAATGCACATAACATTCTAATGGATTCTAATCTCGCAACTAGGGTATAGGTCTCATCGTAGTCGATACCTTCCTCTTGGTTGTATCCTTGAGCTACGAGTCAAGCCTTGTTATGAGTAACTAAACCATTCTCATTAAGTTTATTTCGGAATACCCAGCGGGTGCCAATGACCGGATGATCAATGGGCTTGGGAACAAGTTTCCAAACTTGATTCCATTCAAATTGGTTTAATTCCTCTTATATAGCATTGAACCAAAAAGTATCGCTACATGCTTCTTCAATAGTTTTGGGTTCAAGCTGTGAAATAAATACAACACAGGAAACTATATCTTTGCTAGAGGAACGAGTACTTACACCCCTGGTAATTTTACCTATTACCAAGTCCTTAGGATGGTCAGCCAAAAACTTTATTTTTTTTTGTCATACTCTCAAGGTAGCTGGTTTTGGCTTCTGGTTCTGTACGTGATCTGCCTGGAGGATTAGCTGGTGTTGTGCTTGAAGGTTTTGCAGGTGCTGTACTTGGTGTACTTATGTCTTTATCATCATCGTCGATTATCTGTTGATTCAGTTCGTCAAATGTGACATTTATTGACTATTCGATGATCATGGTTCTTTTGTTGAAGACTCGTTACCCTTTACTTTTGGTCGCATAACCTAAAAATATACATTCA
Source organism: Iris pallida (assembly GCA_029216955.1). Lineage (NCBI taxonomy): Eukaryota > Viridiplantae > Streptophyta > Magnoliopsida > Asparagales > Iridaceae > Iris > Iris pallida. Next base: position 2,579,564 of record JANAVB010021999.1, on the reverse strand, counting down.
TCGGCCTTTTCGTCAAACATTTCCAAATTGTCTTTAGTATTGAGAATAAAACATTTACAACCAAATATCTTGAAATATGAAACTGATGGTGTCCTATTAAACCATAACTCATAGGGAGTCTTTTTCGATATAGGTCGAATAAGAACCCTATTGAGAACATACCAAGCTGTATTGACAGCTTCAGCCCAAAATTATTTAGGTAAACTAAACGGGTTTAGTATTACTCTGGCCATTTTGGATAGAGTCTTGTAATTACATTCCACAACTCCATTTATTTGTGGAGTCCTAGAGCAAGAGAACTCATACAGATAACCGTGTGTGTCACAAAATTGCTTAAACTATGCATTCTCAAATTTGTCACCACGATCGCTTAAAATACGAGTGATCATGAATCCTTTCTCATTTTGAACTTTCTTGCAAAAGGAGACGAATTCTGACAATACATCGTTTTTGCGTGTAAGAAAATATACCCACATGTATCTAGAGAAATCATCTACTATTACAAAAGCATATAATTTACCACCTAGACTAGTAATTCTACTATTTCCAAATAAATGCATATACAATAATTATAGAGGTTTAGTGGTACTTACAATGTTCTTGGACATAAAAGTGGATCGGGTAGCTTTGTTCTTTTCATATTCGCTACATACTATATCCTTCTTGAAAGTAATGTCCCGTAAGCCTCGTACCAACTTCTTTTTGGATAGTCTTGAAATTGTATCCATATTCGCATGACCGTGTCTTATATGCCATATTTGACTCTCATCACTCTTGACCATTAAGCATCTACCTGCTTTGTTAGTATCTTGCAATAAATAGAAAATATATATATTGTCTTTCCTAATACCTTCAAAGATAGTAATACCAGTTGAGCTATCAACTATAGTACATTTGTCTTTAACAAAGTTAATACCATAACCATGGTTAGCTAAATGGCTTATGCTGAGTAGGTTATGTTTTAACTCGGTAACTAGATAGACATCTTTAATTACATGATAGAGAGCCTTACCAATATTGTCGATACCTACTATATACCCTTTAAGATTATTCGAAGGAAACATATCCTTCTTTTTTCGTCACAGTGTTGCGAATAATGAAGCATCACCGGTCATGTGCCATGAGCAACCGCTGTCGAGAATCCATTTGCTTCTAGCATGTGAAGGGTGTTCCACCTACAAAAGAATTTGCAGATAAAACTTTTGGTACCCATTTCTTGTAGGGTCCAGGAATGTTAGTTTTTAGTATCTATGCACATATATTTAAATCAACAAGCTTTCTAACTCTACATGCATGAGAGATATAACCAATGGTGCCACAATAATGACATCTAGCATGTTGAGTGTTGGATGTAGTGTATTGTGCATGATTTATCGGTTTTGGTTTTCTAGTATAATAGAATGCATGCCAATTAGTCTTCTTGGGCAAAGGTTTGGTTTGGTTTGGTCTAACAGTGTTGGGTTTGATAGTGTTCCGATGATTCGATAAGTGACACATGTTAGGATAGGAAGCAGCAACTTCAGGTTATTTTTCTAAGCTAATTTCCATCTTTTTGGAAGTATCATACAATAGATTATTATCAGCAGTAAGTGCATCATTTTTTATTAGTGCTTGTTGAAGACACTTATTCTCTTTGAGTAGATCTTCCTCTAATTGGGTAATAGTCTTGTCTTTCTCTTTGGATAGTCTTGTGGTCTCATGTAATAATAGCTTAATAGAAGAAATCTCACCTACCTCACTAGAATTATCAATACTTCTAACCTTAGCTAGTAGGTCGGTAAGTCTTTCTATTTCACCTTTGTACTCTTTAAGTACCTTCTTAGAGTTTTGATATTTGCTACGCAGTTTTCTGTAATCACCTAAGAGGTCACTAAAAGCTTCACCTAATTGCTCAAAGGTAAAATCATCATATCTATCAAATAGGGGGTTAGTATTTACCTGATCGAATGCCATTAAGCATACATTTGTAGCGTCATCTGATTGTACATCTTCTGAGTCGCTTGCTTTAATTTCATGCCATATGCTTGTGTTGGCGTACCTTCTGGATGTTGATTTCTTCAGGTAACCTTTGTCATACTTGGTTTTTTCCTAGATGATGATGTTGTTGGATAGTCCTTCTTTATACGTCCTTTCATCTTACAATTGTAGCAGATAGGATGTTATTCGTTGTTGTTGTTGTATTCCTTTGTTCTTCTAATAAATCTTATGAACTTCTTGAACTTTCTTACAAGGAGAGCTTGATCTTCAATCAGAGTCACTGTCGAAATTATCTTCAACAGTTCTTCTGTGTTGAGCTTTGAAAGTGACCGACTTCTCCTTCGGTGCAACATCTTCAAAGTCTTGAAGTTCCAGCTCGTGAGTATGTTGCTTACCCATGAGTGTTTTAAGAGACATAGTTATGAGGTTGTTCCCTTCAATGATTGGTGTAGCCTTCGAAATCTAGTTCTTCGTGAGTGCTCGTAAATGTTTGCGAATCTTCTCATGGTTATTGTATTCCTTGCCGAATAACGATGGAGGGTTTACAATATTAGTTTGGTTTCATCTTGAATGCCTTATACTCCTGAGTAAGTCTACTAATTTTTTACTCCTTGACTTACGTCGTACCTTCGTGAGTCACTTTGAGACGTTTTCATATTTTACTTGATGTTATGCACGTAGACACCTTGTTAAATTCAGTCCTATCTAAAGCACAAAATAAAGCATTAATAGCACGTGCATCAAGACTGGTATGTTTCTTTTCAGCTTCAGTATACTTGTCATGGGGCTTCTCAACCAACTCTCCTTCAATAAGAATACGTGCTGGCTTCATATAGCCATTAATAACATTAGACAATAAGTCAATATCTAGATATTTTAAGAAGAAACTCATCCATATTTTCCGTATGTGTAATTTTACCATCAAATAGTGGAGGTCAGTTTATGGCTTGGCCTTCACTTGTGAATTTCATAGTTGCCATGTGTGATACTTTGATTTATGTAACAGCTGTAATAATAAATAATATAATAGCAGTGTTACCTCGTTTTACCTGTATAACCCGCTCTGATACCAATTGTAGGAATGAATTGTAAAGCGCAGTACTCTAACAGGGGGTGAATAGAGTAAGCAACAAAATTTAGCTAATTAAAAAAGTTAGCAACAAGATCACATATAATATATCACAAGTAAGTAAATAAAAGGCAGAGATCAGAAAGCAAACGCCAACACGACGATGTATACCAGTTTACCTCTTGTGAGGACTATTCCAGTCGGAAGAACTCTAGCTTCCAGTTGAATCCAATATTGGAAAATACCGCAAGTTTTCATACGAAGTCCTTACAACTTCTACAATGCGAGCTTTGATACGAAGTACTCGACCAACTTCAATTGTGAAGTGTCTTTCTTCAATCAAGACTCTAATTACAATCTCTCTGAAACTTCTAGACTGTACCGCACTAGAAAAATGACTAGAGGATTGTAACTGGCTTGAGATTAGAATACTTTGGAAGACGTTTAAGCTTAGAGAGAAGAGAGAAGAGAGGTTTATTGAAATGAGTGAAATTCTTCTCTATTTATAGGTTTTTCAAAGTCAGAACTCGGACAGAATTCAGACAGAATTCGGATAGAATTCTTTGAGAGAATCTTGGCAAATAGTCGTTGCGTCCGTAACAGCAGGATGACCAAGTTCAAAATCCAACGACACCAAATGAACTAGGGGCGAGTTCGGTCCGAACTCGGGCAGAACTTTGTTGGTGTCAGAGTTTGATTTTTGTAGAATTTTGTAAATCAGATTTTGAGTTTTTGGCTTTTTGAAAAGTTTAAACTGTTTAGCTTTTTGAAAAATGAGCTATTTTTAAAACATAGGATATTTTGATAACATTTTGGGGTAGCCTATTTGCTAGTAAGACTCGGTGTATATAGTATTCCTAGACTCAATAAATATGAAAATTATATTGAATATTAAAATATAAACTCATATGGAAAAACAACTTCAGTCTTGAACAGAGTGGTAGAAGTTCTCAGCAAATGTCCAAGTAGCCCTTATATCGAGACAGAGTTTGATCATTTATTAAAATCAGGTTCAACCATGGCCAATGGGCCAATAATGCGAGCCTAAGTTGCACCCGCATAAGGCAAATACCAAAATGACAAAATGAACAGCTAGAGAACAGAGACGCACAGAAGTCCCAAACAGAAAAGTTGAACATATACAAATTATGCAACAGAAACTCTTTATTGATATTGAAAATAAAACATTATAAAGGCACAACCAAGGATACAATCATTCAGTCTCCCTCTTTTTCAATTACAATAAGGTCATGCCCTTAGGCTTACAAGTTATTGAAGATAACAATAGGCGTTGTCCATACAATATGTCCCGTATAGGTGAAGACTTCAACGCACCTGTACGCCTCAAAATGCCAAAGAAACTTCATGTCTCGATGCGTCCAAGCGAGCTCGATACCGAGTGAGTTGCTACTTGAACCTGCATACAAGCTATGGGGATATCACTACATTGAATGCTCCGGTGGGGAGGCCTCTCACCCTCCGATAAAAAACTAATACGTTATTTTAGAGAGTGCACTATGATTTTAGTGGTCTTTCTAATCTTGCCTTAGGATCAGTTCATGGAGTACAACTAACATACTTGTGTCGCAACATCCTGACAGTGGTAAGAGACAGAATAACGCTTACCTTTACTTACCTTCCGGTATTTTCTGTTCATCGTAACAATTCAATTATAACAAAAGGACTCAGTGTCAAGCAACTAAACCATAACGCCACATATCGTGCCGAAGCATGTGTCTTTGCTGAAGCCAAATCTTAGACCTGATAGTTGTGTTGTGTGTTGTGCATCCACTTCTTGACTCAATCAATGACATATACGTGGATTTCTGCTATCATTGTCAACTCAATCTATACAAAGGTCAGTAGCAAGTCTAGTCATCCCTAGACCATATAGTAAGACAGTACAACTTTGAGTACGAGGTACGATCTCCACTGAAGTTCTTATAATACCCGCTATACGATTGATTGCAAAAACAAAAGTCTTCCGAGAAAACTACGTTACAAACTAAGAAAGAAAGTACAAGAGTACAATTTTGATTCTGAGGAAGTACAATTGTAGGAATCTTATCAGAAGATGATCACTTCATCCCTTGGACGCTGCGATGTCGAAGAAGAAAAACTCTTGAAAGTGCTGCCGCAACTTTGTTAGAAGATTATGATCATTAGTCCTGCCAAAGGAATGATTCTGAAGTCTATTTATAGAGTTTTGAGATAACCGTTAAGTAGTTATCTTGATTGGCTCATGGTGCCACTACAAGAAAAATAGCTTTTTCTGACAGTTTATTTCTTGACAGTCGTTAAAACCCGTCAAGAAAAGGGGTTATCTTGACGGATTTAGCCTTACATCAAGAAATACGTTGTTTTATGTAATTTTAGCAATTTTTGAGCATAATAGTTGACGGTTTTAGTGGATCCGTCAAGAAATGTCATTTTCTTTATTAACGGATTTGTGATAACCGTCAACTAATATATGTGCGAAAAAATTGGCAAATTTTTTTTATTGCCATTATAGTAATATTTTTGAACTTTTTATATTTAATGCCGGTAGATAGTTCTTTTTAATCTACTAACCCAATAAACTTCTCATGATTTCTTCCGATCTCTAAAAAGTCCTCTCTCATAACAAGCCCTAATTAGCAACTCTGCCTCTCTTTCCTCTCCTCATCTCTCCATTTCTTCTCCTCCTCCTCCTCCTCCTCCTCTCCTTCTCCACCGCAATGACACTTATCCGCCTCTCCTTCTCTATTTCTTCCCCTCTTCGACCAATATCTCCTCGGTCCCTGACCAGGAGAAGCCGACAGGAAGTAGAAGAGGAACGATGACGTGCTCTGCTTCTTCGATGCTGCTGCTATTGAAGCCAATTTTGATGAGGATGAGGAGGATGTCACGAGGTACACGTCGACCTAGGTCCGATTTATTTTTTCTTCTTATTCTAGGTTTTTTTTATGAATGAACATGGGTTTGTTCTCACTCTGCGTATGGTTTTAGCGTTTATTTTGCTTCAAATTTTAGGGTTTGGGGTTTGCTTTAAATTATTTAGGTTAGGTTTGCTTAATTTTCTATTGGAGTATAATTTGGGAAGAAACCCAAGTTTTTCTTGATTTCTTTGAGCATTTGGTGTTCAACGAAAGTTCACTGCCATGTGGTCGAAAAATTGTGCATGATCAAGATGGTCTAGGATGACCTTGCACTTGTAGATGCAAATAATGTTATATGAAAAACAATTTGTCCTATGTTCGTGCCTTAGGAGTGTTCGTGCCAAAACACACTATTGTTATGTTTTTTTTTCGTGTTTAGATTTGGAGATCTTCATATCACTAATCTTGCTCCTGAATATGCCATTGCCAAGGCCTCACTAAAATCTGATGTTTTCAGTTTTGGTGTCGTCATTCTGGAATTGATTTCAGGTCGACAACAGATCCATAATTCAGCAAATAGAAGGAACGAAAGCCTCGTCATATGGGTAACCTTTGTAAATATCTGCACTCCATAAGCAGTCCACTAAATCAGTATCTAGTATTTGAGGATTTCTTCTGAAATTTTGTAGGCAATGACTCGATTGCATGACAGTAAGCTAGTCGTTATAGAATTACCCGACCAGCTTCTGATAGGAAACATCCCGGAGGAGGAGATGCAGATGATGGCTCATTTGGCTAGAGAATGCCTGCAGTGGGATCCAGATTCTTGGCTGACGATGAGCCCTAGAATGTCTATAAGAAAAAGCATGCCTGCAGCTTTCTTTATGGTATATTTCAGAATTTGATCATTTTATTGTTCCTATTCAGCACTTCTCGAACAAAGGTTCAGTCATATTTGAAACTAAATATAGTAAATGCACATACAATACTTCTGTTCATATCCCCAGTTAGTCCCCAGCAAGTACATACTATCTAAAGCAAAGACAACAGCTTTCTCCTTGTACTCTGCAGAGCTTCGCCCCTCGCACCAGTAGGAACCTCACTGGAATAGAGAAACCAGTGCTTTTAGTTGAATGGCCACATAGCCGGTCAACCTGCCTCAGATAGAGTCCATGCTATGTAAAACCCCTAAATTTTCTACTATTTTTTTATTTATTAAATTTGGTACTGATTTAAATTTTTGTATTATACGTCGCGTAGTCGTATTATACGTCGCGCTCGAAATTTTATTTTTCTAAATTACTCAACGAGTGCGATTATGTGCGAGCGTACATATTTTTGAAAAATATTTTTTCTATTTTATAGTTTCAAAATAATATACATAATAATTATTTTGTTATCGTTCCAAAATTCGCAAGTTTGTTATTTTGTTTATAAAGCCTTTCATTTCTCACAATTATTGATAATAAATAATATTTTTATTGTATGCTAAAAAAGCATAATTATGAGAACATTATTTGTACCTACATACATATTTAGTAATTATTTAATAGTTTATTTTAAACAATAATGTAATTTTTGAAATTATTATTATTAGTATTTTTGCAAAATATATTTCGAAATTATTGTGGCAATTTAAACCTTGATTTGAAATTTTATATTTATTTAAATAAGTTAAATATTTGAAATTTGATTTATCCCATTGATTTTGAACTAAAATAATTTAATTTAAATTGGATTTGTATTTGGAATTGGATTTGAATGATTTAAATTAAATTACGAATTATCTAAATTGGGTTTAAATGAATCCTAATTCTTATCCAATTGGGAATTCCCACATCCTATAAATATGCAGGTACTCCAATTTCAATCATTCATTATTTCTCCAAATTATTCCACAACCCTAAATCGTGCATCGTGTCCGTGTCCTTCATCTCTTTCTACTACTTTTTTTATATTTACAATATTTTCTTTTAGTGCCCGACATACCGGACACGATACAACCGAATCCCCTGCGCCACCCCGCCTACAACAAAATCTACCGCACCCTGCTTCCTCCCGGCCTCTTCCTTCCCGTCAAGCCTCCACGCTACCACTTCTCTGCCGGGAACCACCGTCGGTCAACGCCGCCCTGTCTTCCCCAAATCAACCATCATTACAATCACCTACTCCTCCTTCGCCCTCGGCCACAACCAGTGCCACCCTCACCTATACCTCCCCAACTTTACCGGCCTATATCACCGCCCACCACCAGAGCACAATCCCAAACCACCCTGGCCACTCCCCTGAACACCACCGTCATCATCATCTCCACCAGCATCCACCGCGCCACCCCGACCCCCTATTTCTGACCCCTGCCAACCAAAACCACCACCACCCGGACCGCGGCCATCCGCCAGCCTCGGCGACTCCAAACCCCGACTAAGGATAACCCCAAAATAAATTAAACTACCACTTACCCCTCTCCGCCAGGTCGCGAACCGCCTCCGCCATGGTAAGCCGCGACGATGTCGCAGGATATCCCCCTCGCTGCACCGCCGCTGATCCGAACCCCCACCTGCGACCGCCGGAAACGTCCGTGCCCGATTCACCCCACGCCTCCGGACCAGCGCCGCCCCCGAACGCCGGCGCCGCATTTTCCCCGACTTCTCCCCTCTCTCTCCCGCAGCTCCGCGCGTCTGCCACCCTCCTCGCCGTACCGCTTCGCCAGCACCCCTTCTTCCCACTCTCCCCCGCAAACCCATGAACGTCGCGCGCAGCTCCGGCCGAGTCACCCCTCCGATTTCCTCCGCCTCCGCGCCCTAGTCGCGCCGTCCGCGAGCGCCGACCACCACGCCTAGCCTCCATCGTCGGTTCCTCTCTTCCTCCGCCCTCTCTACCTCTCGACCCCCTCCGACTTCATCTCTCCCTCGCTCGCTAACTCACTTCCCCTCTCATTCTCTCCGCCTCCTCCTCATTTTCTTTTTTCGTGTAAAACTTTTTCTTCATTCAACTTCGGGGAGAGAGAGAAGTAAAGTAACGAGATCTTTACTTATTAATGATGGGTTGAAAGTTACTTTACAACTTCTCTCTCGAAGGGAGAAAAGCAAGGGGCCCATATTACTGTTACTTTTATCATTATTAATGTTATCAGTAATTTTTCTCTTCTTGTGCTGTGAAGTAATAGCCTATAAATTAAAATATGTTAGTACTATTTTATTTAAGATGTTGGACAACTATATATGTGTTATTTTCAATAGTTGTATATTAGTTATTATACCGTATTTTTTAATATAAGTATTACTGAAAATATTTTAGCTATTATTTTTATAAGTAAGTATTAATGTTATTCTTAAATAAATATACTAGTATTTTCTAGACAAAAATATTTTACTAGGCTTGCTCTATGTTATTTTTAAAATTGGATTTCGGATGCTAAATATGTATACTAAAAAGTATTGCCAAAAATAGGTTATCCGAAAAATATGGATTTTCTAGAATATTTATCTAAAGTATTTTTATCAAACATCGTTTCTGTCAAAAACGAGAATTTACAAACTTAATATTTTTATCCAAAAATGATTTTTCTTGACTGTGAGTATTTCTCTTATACTTATTTTGACTTATGAAAACTAGTTTTAGGAATTATAAATATTTTCTAAAAACTCATATATATATAATATTTATCCATTATTTTTTTGATTTTTCTCATGTCTGTATCCAGTCATATTATTCCTATTCCTTTGCCCATTTCGAGACAACCTTATGACCACCCTAACTAAATTGACCCTTCTGGACCCAATGGAACTGTCTGTGCCACCACCAGAGGTCACCTTGTATAGTTGTTGCACCGACATTGCAGTTCGTGCCATATTTATCATTGTAGCACACCAGGCGTACTACCAGGCAAGACACCTTGCCATTTGCTGTTTATTTATTTTAGCTCATATTTCATGCATTGTTCATTATTGTTTTTATGCAAAATAAACTGTGATACATGGAATAACCTGTTAGAACTTACTGTTCATTAATATTTTCTGCTATATATTATTTTTCTTACACATTAAACCTAGATTTAAGGGACCACCTTTGTATGTTGCATTCATGGCCTTGACACATTGTACCACGAAGTTGTGTGTCGCATGTAGAACACGGACGTACGTGATTAGCTGGCCACCAGTACGTACAAGACGTGCGATAGGAATAACCGCTAATAGAGGTTGCATACTAGTTTGACTTAGCGGTTATAGAGGTTTTTTGTTGTGGATACAACATAGTAGACATTGGGCGGGGAGGACAATTCCTTAGCATATGGGTTTCGATGCACCTTTCCTTGTGACCCGGACTCTCCGCTGGAGATACGGGGTTGATGACCCATGATTACTGACGGCCACTGGCGTTCTGCGGAACGTTATGCTCTTATTGATGGGGCCTCTGGTGCCTCAAGGGGGGACCATGCCGATCCTTTTTAGCCAGGGCCCATGCGTAGGAAGGATTGTTCTTAACTACATTTCACTTAAAATGGTAGGCTACCTTATCCATTAGGTACGAGTACTTTTGGTTTGGGTACTTGTATCTGACCGTAGCTTGGAACAAGAACTTGTCGCGGATTAGTTCGTCACATCTTGTCCTTGTTTGGTTGTAGGTGTGACTTACTACTTCGATGATAAGGTATTAAACCTTGTTGGGGTCCGGATACCATATTGGATTCATAACATGGAAAGATACGTCACCGTGAATTAATTTACCATCTCCTGTCCTTGTTTGGTTGGGGGATGGTACGCTCGTTCAATAGGTGTGTATTGGACCATGTTATAATTCAATTGACTTATTTATTTGAGCAATATTTATTCAGTTTATATGGCATGATATTATGTGTCTTGTTACGTCCCTTTGAGGACCTGGTTATCTCGCCAGGTGTATGCTATTGTCTTTCGCAGGTGTTCTAGCTCTAGCCGTGGTCCTCTCCATTTTTTCGAGGATGATTGCACTTGGATCGTCTTCGCTTCGCTCGCCAAAAATCATTTCTTTTCTCATGTATTTTTCCTTTACTTGTTGGTAGTGGATTTGTCTCCGCCCAACATATTATATCAAGACAATTCATTCTCATTATATGATATTTTTATTCATTTATTTTTGTGGATGAGATTATTTATGGTTCTACTGCATTTTACAGCTTATGTATCCATACGAGGCCGTGTAATTCGTATGAATACAGCTGGCATATCTACGTTCCTAGTCCTACGTATTTTGGGACTGCGGCATTACATATTTTTGTGGTGGCCCATGCAGGTCAAGATAAATTGTTTGGTTACTTTACCGTACCAAACAAGCCTGCGAATAGGATTAGAAGTCTAGGATCTTATCCACATACTTGACCTTTTTTCTCGATTCCATATTTGACCGACTCATTGATTGCATCTTGCTAGATTCCTTCTATCCTTATTCTTATCTTCCCTTCGTGCTTGCTAGAGATTGACCCTACTAGTTAGATGTCCCAATACCCTTAGCTTAATTCTTTAAGTTGGGTTGAATACCCCACGACCTGACACACCCTTGACTATTAAGGGAATACAAATAGTATTATCTAGACCATAGAGACTAGAAGAATTTAATCTATTTGGTCAACCAAGCCTTGGTCAATAAAACCGTAGAATAATGGTATAGGAATAAACAAGACTTATATCCTTATGACTCTTAGACTATAAATATGGGTTCTTATTTCATCTAACCTCGTGCCTATGATTTATTATCTAGACTAATGATGCTAATATAGCCTAGTTTTTGTAAGCTTATTCCTTTATCGAGCTTGTTCAAGACATGTTATTTGGGTCGACCCATTAACATATTGTCTAATCAGAACCTGTGCATGATGGTCTGATCAACCAAGTGCACTTTGGTTCGCTTTTGTCTATTATTCTATGTGGATGGAACATAATTAAACTTGGCCTTTAGAATCTCATCCACGACTGCCTTGACAATTCTTTTGTATTATTCGGTCGCCTTTGAACCACATATTCGTATTCGATAACGCCTCCTTCGAACTCTATATTGCCTTCTCCTTCACCTATTTTAGAAGGACGAAGACGTTGTACTAGCACTTCCTATAGCCTTCCTATCGAGTAGGACCATTATCACTCGATGTTGCTATATCTTCTTCCTAAACTGCTCGCCCTATCAAGACCCTCTAATCGCTTAATTTAAGTGAATCTATTTCGTTCCCTTAATCGTGCCCTCAACCTACTCTCAAGAGACCATAACTTTAAGGTCTCTAATTTACTTCTTGAACCCATACCATTCTTTATTGCGCGTTATCTTAACTATTTTCCTCCTTGCATTAATCCTTGATTATCTTCGCCATTATTGAAATCACGACTCTAATGCATATTTTGTTAAATGTCATTTCTTCGCCCCGCTTAATAACTCGATCCTATCGATACCCCTTTGTGCCTTCACACCCCCTACTAATTATAAATTTCGAGGACGAAATTCTTTTAAGTTGGGTAGGATGTAAAACCCCTAAATTTTCTACTATTTTTTTATTTATTAAATTTGGTACTGATTTAAATTTTTATATTGAACGTCGCGTAGTCGTATTATACGTCGCACTCGAAATTTTATTTTTCGAAATTGCTCGACGAGTGCAATTATGTGCGAGCGTACATATTTTTGAAAAATATTTTTTCTATTTTTATAGTTTCAAAATAATATACATAATAATTATTTTGTTATCGTTCCAAAATTCCCAAGTTTGTTATTTTATTTATAAAGCCTTTCATTTCTCACAATTATTGATTATAAATAATTTTTTTATTGTATGCTAGAAAAGCATAATTATGAGAACATCATTTATACCTACATACATATTTAGTAATTATTTATTAGTTTATTTTAAATAATAATATAATTTTCAAAATTATTATTATTAGTATTTTTGCAAAATATATTTTGAAATTGTTGTGGCAATTTAAACCTTGATTTAAAATTTTAGATTTATTTAAATAAGTTAAATATTTGAAATTTGATTTAACCCATTGATTTTGGACTAAAATAATTTAATTTAAATTGGATTTGTATTTGGAATTGGATTTGAATGATTTAAATTAAATTACGAATTATCTAAATTGGGTTTAAATGAAACCTAATTCTTATCCAATTGGGAATTTCCACATCCTATAAATAGGCAGGTACTCTAATTTCTATCATTCATTATTTCTCCAATTTATTCCACAACCCCAAATCGTGCATCATGTCCGTGTCCTTCATCTCTTTCTACTACTATTTTTTACATTTACAATATTTTCTTTTAGTGCCCGACATAGCGGACACGATACAACCGAATCCCCTGTGCCACCCCGCCTACAACAAAATCCACCGTACCCTGCTTCCTCCCGGCCTCTTCCTTCCCGTCAAGCCTCTACGCTACCACTTCTCTGCTGGGAACCACCGTCGGTCAGCGCCACCCCTGTCTTCCCCAAATCAACCATCATTACAATCACCACCTCCTCCTCCGCCTTCGGCCACAACCAGCGCCACCCTCACCTACACCTCCCCAACTTTACCGTCCTATATTACCGTCCACCACCAGAGCACAATCCCAAACCACCCTGGCCACTCCCCTGAATACCACCGTCATCATCATCTCCACCAGCATCCACCGCGCCACCCTGGCACTGCCCCGACCCCCTGTTTCCGACCCCTGCCAACCAAAACCACCACCACCCAGACCGCGGCCATCCGCCACCCTCGGCGACTCCAAACCCCGACTAAGGAAAACCCTAAAATAAATTAAACAACCACTTACCCCTCTCCTCCGGGTCGCGAACCGTCTCCGCCGTGGTCAGCCACATCGATGCCACAGAATCTTCCCCTCGCTGCGCCGCCGCTGACCCGAACCCCCACCTGCGACCGCCGAGAACGTCCGCGCCCGACTCGCCCCACGCCTCCAGACTAGCGCCACCGCCGAACGCCGGCGCCGCGTTTCCCCCGACTTCACCCCTCTCTCTCCCACAGTTCCGTGCGTCCGCCACCCTCCTTGCCGTGCCGTTTTGCCAGCGCCCCTTCTTCCCACTCTCCCCCGCAAACCCATGAACGCCGCGCGCAGCTCCGGCCGAGTCACCCCTCCAAATTCCTCCGCCTCCGCGCCCTAGTCGCGTCGTCCGCGAGCGCCGACCACCGCGCCCAGCTTCCAGCACCGGTTCCTCTCTTCCTCCGCCCTCTCTCCCTCTCAAACCCCTCCGACTTCATCTCTCGCTCGCTCGTTCGCTCACTCCCCCTCTCATTCTCTCGGCCTCCTATCATTTTCTTTTTCTGTGTAAAACTTTTTCTTCATTCAACTTTGGAGAGAGAGAGAAGTAAAGTAACGAGATCTTTACTTATTAATGATGGGTTGAAAGTTACTTTACAACTTCTCTCTCGAAGGAAGAAAAGCAAATGGCCCATATTACTGTTACTTTTATCATTATTAATGTTATCAGTAATTTTCTCTTCTTTTGCTGTGAAGTAACAGCCTATAAATTAAAATATGTTAGTACTGTTTTATTTAAGATGTTGGACAACTGTATATATGTGTTATTTTCAACAGTTATATAATAGTTATTATACGTATTTTTTAATATAAGTATTACTGAAAATATTTTAGCTATTATTTTTATAAGTAAGTATTAATGTTATTCTTAAATAAATATACTAGTATTTTCTAGACAAAAATATTTTACTAGGCTTGCTCTATGTTATTTTTAAAATTGGATTTCGGATGCTAAATATGTATACTAAAAAGTATTGCCAAAATTAGGTTATCCGAAAAATATGGATTTTCTAGAATATTTATCTAAAGTATTTTTATCAAACATCGTTTCTGTCAAAAACGAGAATTTACAAACTTAGTATTTTTATCCAAAAATAATTTTTCTTGACTGTTAGTATTTTTCTTATACTTATTTTGACTTATGAAAACCAGTTTTAGGAATTATAAATATTTTCTAAAAACTCGTATTTATATAATATTTATCCATTATTTTCTTGATTTTTCTCATGTCCGTATCCAGTCCTATTATTCCTATTCCTTCGCCCATTTCGAGACAACCTTATGACCACCCTAACTAAATTGACCCTTCTGGACCCAATAGAACTGTCCGTGCCACCATCAGAGGTCACCTTGTATAGTTATTGCACCGATATCGCAGTTCGTGCCACATTCATCATTGCAGCACACCAGGCGTACTACCAGGCAAGACACATTGCCATTTGCTATTTATTTATTTTAGCTCATATTTCATGAATTATTCATTATTTTCTTTATGCAAAATAAACTGTGATACATGGCATAACCTGCTAGAACTTATTGTTCATTTATATATCCTGTTATGTATTATTTTTCTTACACATTAAACCTAGATTTAAGGGACCACCTTTATGTGTTGCATTCATGGCCTTGACACGTTGTAACACGAAGTTGTGTGTCGCATGTAGAACACGGACGTGCGTGATTGGCTGGCCACCAGTACGTACAAGCCGTGCGATAGGAATAACCGCCAATAGAGGTTGCATGCTAGTTTGACTTAGCAGTTATAGAGATTTTTTGTTGTGGATACAACATAGTAGGCATTGGGCGGGGAGAACAATTCCTTAGCGTATAGGCTTCGATGCACTTATCCTTGTGACCCGGACTCTCCGCTGGAGATACGGGGTTGATGACCCATGATTACTGACAGCCACTGGCGTTCTACAGAACGTTATGCTCTTACTGATGGGGCCTCTGGTGCCCCAAGGGGGGACCATGCCGATCCTATTTAGCCAGGGCCCATGCGTAGGAAGGATTGTTCTTAACTATATTTCACTTAGAACGGTAGGCTACCTTATCCGTTAGGTACGAGTACTTTTGGTTTGGGTACTTGTATCTGACCGTGGCTTGGAACAATAACTTGTCACGGATTAGTTCGTCACATCTTGTCCTTGTTTGGTTGTAGGTGTGACTTACTACTTCGATGAGAAGGTATTGAACCTTGTTGGGGCCCGGATACCATATTGGATTCATAGCATGGAAAGATAAGTCACCGTGAATTAGTTTACCATCTCCTGTCCTTGTTTGGTTGGGGGGATGGTACGCTCATTCAATAGGTGTGTATTGGACCATGTTATAATTCAATTGACTTATTTATTTGAGCAATATTTATTCAGTTTATATGGCATGATATTATGTGTCTTGTTACGTCCCTCTGAGGACCTGGTTATCTCGCCAGGTGTGTGCTATTATCTTTCGCAGGTGTTCTAGCTCTATCTGTGGTCCTCTCCATTTTTTCGAGCATGATTGCACTTTGGATCGTCTTCGCTTCGCTCGCCAAAAATTATTTCTTTTCTCATGTATTTTTCCTTTACTTGTGGGTAGTGGATTTGTCTCCGCCCAACATGTTGTATCAAGACAATTGATTCTAATTATATGATATTTTTATTTATTTATTTGTGTGGATGAGATTAGTTATGGTTCTACTGCATTTTACAGCTTATGTATCCATACGAGGCCATGTACTTCGTATGAATACAGCTGGCATGTCTACGTTCCTAGTCCTACATATTTTGGGACTGTAGCATTACATGCTAGGTGCTCGTTCCCATGTCATAACCCTCTATTATATAACTAGAATATTAACCATGGCATAACCCTCTATTGTATGGCACTGCATCAATATCTTGGCATATTTGTCCTGTCAAAGACGAATGACATCAAGAATTTTTTTGATCAAATTTAAAATTTATTTCAAAACACACTATTGTTATGTTTTTTTCCATGTTTTAGATTTAGAGATCTTCGTATCACTGAAATCAAATTATAAGGGTCTTGAAGGTGTCAAAATTCATAGGAACAAAAATGACATGATAGACATTTCCAGAAATGCATACGGTTGCATTGTTCAGCTTATTCGTATCGGAGCCTCTCGTTCAAGACTTTGGAGAATGCTAATTTGGTCCTATGCAATCATGTGAGTTTTTTTCCTTTTTTGAAACCTGAAATCATAACATCTTTAAACTTATCTTTGCAAAATTTATTATCATATGAAACTAATCTTGATGCTTACCTGCTTATCATGTTTTTTTGTTTGCATTACGTACTTGTTTTCTGGCATGATCTCAATCAAATTCTTAATTTTTAGTACACTTGTTTTTGCTTCGATGTGTTGCACAACAAGCAGGCCTAGCAGGGACTTTTGGGTAGCAATGGGGCTTTGTAAGGTAACTTTGTTTTAAGAATATATGTTATGTATTTAGCTTTTGCCTTTTTGAGCTTCCCCATAGGGTTATGTTGTAGATTAAAAACAAATGACAAACACCAAGAAATAATAGTAATTTTGTTTTGATAACTATTTCTAAACAATGCCTTTTATTGTATTGATTGTTATATATTTGTTGTTTTAATATCCTTTTTACTGAAACTGGGATACAAATATGAATGGTTATTCTGGATGCTAATAGTTACTATTGAAGTTGTATTGAAATAAAAATCTAATAATTACTATTGGAGCTATATGTTGAACTTTGTTTTCATTCCAACTTTTGAGTGTTTGTTAGGTAGTACCCTATTGGTATCCATTTTGTATTCAATCTGTAGGTTTTTACTAGACCACCTAACTTTATATAGCACATAAGTCACCATGAATGCCATGTTTTATTACATTTTTTGGTGCTTGATTGATGTCAGAAATGAAATGCTATTGTTCTGTTTTCATCTGTTTCATTGACCTCTTGATTTGCCTTTTACGAGACCCCATTTGTCAAAGTTGTAATCAATTAGATATTCATTCAATATAAATTTATTGTATTCAAAATTATCTACTGTTGTTGTACTCTGTCAAAAGGATACTAAATAAACAATATAGACGGTTCTTAGATCTTGGATATCATCATTATTTGCTTGTTTTTCTGATCAGTAACCACAAATCATCTACCTAGCACTCATTGATCTAAATAATTAAAGCTTTGTAATTTTAGTTCCAACTGTAGGAGGATTTGAAGTATGTTTTTGTTTCTTAGTTGTTGTTGGATTATAGCTTGATGACCCTTCCATGAATGGGAATCATAAATACGTAGGCAATATCAGTCATTACCTCCATGATTTGTATAGAAAACTTTTCTTGGGACACATTTTGTTTAGGTTTCTTATATGGACAAACTCGGATGTCTATTTTTTCCCATGCAAATGGCACTAGGAACTTGGTTATTATATCTCTTCAGTCTGTAATTGAATTCATTGAACCTCTTGGTTTCGAGTCTTTCGATAGTGACTTGATCCTCCATCTTATTCTCATTTTCCATTCTTCTTGCTTGATTTCTTTAGCCTTTGCAATAGGACAGATGGCTGATTAGCCTATTGCTACCTTAGATCTAGACCAGGCTTTTCTTTATATGTCCAAATGAAAGTATCACTGAACCTAGACACAAATCAGTATTGCTTTCTTGTATCAGGGGCCTATTGCTACCTTAGATCTAGACCAGGCTCTTCCTTGTATGTCCAAGTGAAAGTATCAGTAACTCTAGTCACAAATCAGTATTGTTTTCTGGTATCGGAGCTAATGTAAATAGGTATTTCTCTTTGGACTGGCAAGTAGATTTTAGCGAGTTCATCTACAACTTAAATTACATGCTAATCTTTTAAGTCTATTTCTTAAAACAATGAGTTTTTCAAATTCTGGCTTTTGATCGTGGTTCCAGCGACTTACTTGGTAAGCTTGTATTGCTAAATTCCCTTTCAGATATCAATAGTTCTGATGGTGATCACTTTCCACAATCAACTATCTGGTTGAGGTACCACAGCCCATTGGTTTGAACAGTTTTTGGAGTAATCTTACAATAGCCTATTCAAAGGAAATTTTACATTGTTCGGAAATATTAAGCCTTCTGTGTGACTGTCCCTAATTTTTTTTTCACATTGTTCAGAAATATTAAGCCTTCTGTGTGACTTTCCCTAATTATTTTATCACATTGTTACCATATTTTTTTTCTTATTGTACCCTGCATTCTTGAGTTCTTAGAATGTAAATCATTGTGGTTAGATCTTTATTTATGAAACTAAAATAAGGTTATGGATAGATGAGGCAATCTACATTGGAACTCATGTCATAATATATTAAATCTAGCCTGATTTATATAAGAGAGATTTTAGTCTACGAGTTTAATCAGAGTAGAGCTGGTATCAACCTAGATGCTATATTTTGTGCTATTAAGCACGGATTTGGTCAAGGCCAAGTTATTAATTGATAATGCTTCCATGTGAGATTTGGATATAGCTAAACCAATTGCCTTGTTAACCAAAGCAAAAGATTGTATCAATCTACAACTCCTTAAAATTGTATTACTCTAATATGGATCATAAACGATATATCATTATTTTTATATAAGATTTCAGGATCAATTAAGTATAATGCACTATAGTTAAGCATTTGTTGCCCAAATAAGATTTAAAAAACTGATATACTATAATAGAGTTTGAATCGGCCACCATCAATCTGTATTTCCTTATAATAATTTTTTCTTTCCCTTTACTATATTCGACTTTGTATGAAATTAATTCTTTTTAACTAGTAAAAAAAATCTTTCTTTCACGACTCTAGTTATTTGAATTGGCTTTCCAAAACAAAAAATAACCTGATACTCCTATCTGAAACTGCTGATACTGATACTCAAATGAAATGTCGAAAACCGATAATGCGAACCTCGGGCAGAGTATGAGAAATATCACATATATGGAAATAAGTAACTGAATGAATTACTCTATGGGAGAAAGGAAAAATCATTTCTGCTGTGTTGGTTACTGAATTTATGACTTGTGTAGTTGTAGATGCTCCAACAACATTAAACTTATTTGCTCCGTATTTTAACCTTCGAAGTAGTAGTCTTCTTATTATGTCTTTTCTCCATGTCATCTGCTATCTAAAATATATAAATGCCCTTCATTTTGGAACTTACTTCCTTTTATGGTGGTATAGTAGCATTATTTTGCATGGTATTGGAACTTCTTTCCCCCCTTTTCTTATCTTTTTGTTCAAACTTTTGTTTAACTAGTTGTTAATATTCCGTTAAAGCTCATTTTTTAATGTATTCTTATTATCAGAATAATATATTAAATAAATACCCGGTGACAATGTTAAGATTCTGGTTCTTTGTTCTTCACTGTAACATCAATAATGAATGTGTAATTTCTGCAGGAACAACAAGTGGAAGGGCCACCACCATACAAGTACATTTAGAGGAATGAATTCTCATATAGGAAGTATGTTGTCTACCTTCTTGGATGCTTCAGTTTGCTTTCAATTTCAACTATGAACAAAAATCTATATACATTTACACAATAAATAGGAAAGTCAAATCATTTCGATGTCTAATATAATATTGCAGGGATGTCGAGATACTATATTGCTGCTGATAAGCTTATATTTCACCAGTTACCAAGTTACATTTAGTTTAAGGGCTCATGCGCGACAAAATATTTCAGCCCATTTATATGTTTTTCTATCTTAAGGGCTGTGTACAACTCTTGCTAAGGTTGTATTCTAGATTCAGATATTTTTAGTTAATTGGCACAATTTCTTATTAGATTAGTAGAGTATAATTTTTATAATTCATCTTAGGATTTGATGACAACGATATGAATTCTTGATGGTGAAGACCTATTGTGTGTGTGGATGCAAATGCAGTGAAAGGATATTCTTCAATCTAAATGTAATCTATTTGAAAAATAAAATGCAACATAAAATATTCCCCTTCTGATACCGCAGGACATAGTCCAGGATAAATAGTATTTGGTTGCACCAAAACATGTTGGTCTACTTACCCATAGCACAAAACATATTCTTCAGCCTGGGTACTGATGTGGCTTATCCATGTTTTGGTCTAACAATCGCATTAAGCATAACAGAATCTGAAGAGTAACCATCTTTCTTCACTGACAAAAACAACTCATCAAATTCATCCAACAACACTTCTTTAATAAGGCCTTTCATCATTATAGTGTATGTTACAACATCGGGTGACACTACATCATTTGAAGAATAGAGTTAAAGAGATGCCTTGCTGTATCAACCTTAACAACTTCAAACATTCCTTCAATTAAAATATTGAAGGTCCTAGCTTCCAGTTTTTTCTTCTGACATGATATGGTGTTGAACAGATTCCTGGCCTCATCAACATGGTGATTTCTACAATGTCCATGTAAAAGTATATGATTCGTGTGGAGTTCTAGGGAAGTCCCAGAAACAATCATTTTGTCTTGTATTTCTTTTATGTCAGTAACTCTACCAGCTTGGTATAATCCATCTAACATAATATTGTAAGTCGCAAGTGCTTGTTGCAGTCCCTTACAAGGCATCTCATCAAAAAGGTGTCTAGCTGAAAAAATTTAAATGCTTTACTTGTCTCTTGTTTATCTTGCTCTATATTTTGGGAAAGTTGACTCTTGACATAATGATGAGTGCTCAGTACAAAACCAAGAGAGTTAGCTAGATTATGCCATTTTGATGCCAAAGTCTCTAACTACATAAAAATAATTTACTGTACAATCATGTTTCCTGGTGTTTTATCTGTACTTATGTTACTTGTTTTGTTTGTTTTGTTTTTTTTGTTTTATTTTGATAGGGAGAATAACATGGGGTATCAGACATGGGGTACTAGACAATATGGAAACATAAGTATCCAAGTCAGCTGGCTTATTGACTCAGGTCTTAGCTGACTCGGATACGTCCATATTGACCAGTATGGCTAGCCTTCATATTCTTGTCAAGTGATTCAAATTGTGTGTGCAGCAATAAAATCAACATGTATTGATAATTCTGTAATAGTGTGTTCAATATCTATATACGAACTGTATATTGATAATTTGTGTTCTTGTTCTCTCAGGAACTTGCTGAAAAATGAAGGTGCATGCATGCTGTGAATAGATAAATGTTGTGGATATGGGAGGGATATGCTCCGGTCTGGTTTGCTACTTTTTTTTGTTTTATTTGTATGATTATCAAATGTGGTTGGATTATGTTTTTTGGTTTGGACGTTTATGTGGTATGGAAACTACAGATGTAGGATATGTGTACTGGTTGAAGTTATGTTATGGTTGGACAAGTGATAGATGTTTGTGGTGGGATGTGTATTGGAAGTTTTTTGGTGTATGAACAATACAGTTTGTTAATATGAAAATTAGGTTTTATAGTAATTTGATGTATGTGTAACTTTTGGATTGATATTATGTGTGTTTGATTAATATTATATAATTCTTGACGGAATTTTGGCAAGCTTCTCTTGACTGTATTTTGGCAAGCTTCTCTTGACGGTTGTCAAACGCCAATTTTAATTCAAATCATGTTGCATAATAGCCTGTGAATAAATGCTTTTCTTGACGGCTAATAGCCGTCATCTAGGCCAGAGTGAAGAAAAGTTTTTGCCTATGTTGACGGTTTCTAAAAACTGCTATCTTGACGGCTAAAAACAGTCAAGAAAATTATTTCATATGACGGCCAAAAACCGTCAAGAAAAGTCCTCCCAGCGACCGTCAAGAAAAGGGGGCTTTTCTTGACTCCGGCCTACTTGACGGATCCGCAACCGTCAAGATACCTATTTCTTGGCGGGGAATCACCGTCAAAAAAAGCCTTTTTTCTGGTAGTGCGCTGATTGGCACACCATCACCCATATGCGCAAGCGGTTGACTTAACTGTATGTGACGCATAGCATTCTATGAAAGAGATGTGCTTGGTCATGGGCAGTGTCACGTACATGTTTATCGAGATTAGTGGCATGCATGCCACGTCATCTTTAACTGCTTCTGGATGGTAATTAATCAATTGGCGCATGTTGATGAATGGCGCAACGCCATCCATAAAGAAGCACTAGGTATTTTGTAACTAGGAAGAGTTGATTGTTTCGTGCCAACTCTGTATGATGAATAGTAAACGACAAACTTCATAATAACAACTCTTACAATTCTCTTCGAGTGTTGTATGCTCAGGATTCGAAGAGATATTCTTCGACTGATTTGTTGTCAGTCATGATGACAGCCATTTAGCTTCTTAAGGAAGATCGCCGCGTGGCTGCAAGCGCCATGTGATGCTCGACGCCATCTGATATGGTGTGCCATCTAATCTCAAGCGCCATTTGATATATATATATATATATTCGGGTGCTATCTGTGAACGGCACATTGCAATATTTGATATATTTTGAGCTTCTACAAGACCACCTTCGAAGTTTTCAAAATTTAAAATTTGAAATACTTTGAATGAGAAGCGGCCTTGCACGTTTGGCGCACCACAGAATCCTAACCAACCCGTGTTTCATGCACAATTTGTGATACCATTACGCTTAACATTTGGTCTATAAATAGCTCAAAGTTGGAAGAGAGAAAGCTTTCTCAGAAACTTTTCTGCTCAAACTTTTATGTCTTCTTCTTCCTCTTAACTCTCGAAGCTTTTCACCTGTTCCAATGGAGCCTAAGAGATTCACCACCGAGAAGGGGAAGAAGACGGTCGGAGCTACGTCGCGCGTGCCATCGTTGATGGTGCCACAACATGTGGCATCGTCGGCGAGAGGCGAGAAAGCCAACCCCGCCCTTGAAGGTGAAAAAATCGATCAGGGAAGACGAACAGTATGCTCATGCCATTCACATGCGATCCAATCATAGCCAACGTCAACTACCTCTTTCAGAGTGTTGATCGGCGCTTGCGCTAATTTTAAAATGCGCTACCTCTTTCAGAGTGTTGGCCTAAATCATGAATTGCACATTCATAGCACACCATGCACTATGTATCATGATGCAGGTATTATCATGTTGCACAATTGAGATCAAATATGATGCATGCACAAATCATTAATTGTTCTATGACATGTGCAAATTGTGAACTGAAATGAGAACTGTCATCATTGGCTGCTCTATCTAAGGACTATCCTTGTGTACTATACATCATTTATGATTGGCACAGAGTTAAATAATTACATAAAAAATTCTTAATTTACTTTATAAGAATAATCTTTCGTGATTCTAACACTTTGTTTTCTTCTGTAGTTGATCTGAGGGAAGATCCCTATGCTGAAGTACTGGCCTCTACCTTTCGGGTGTCAGAATACCAAGAGGATCTTTCTCATGTCATTTTTTTGCAGTATGAAAGGCCAACTTCTAGACGAACTCTTTTTGGAAAACCAAGAAGACTTGATGCTGTTGTGCCAGATGAATGGCACCCCTTTTCTGACTGCGGATGAGACTCCTCACAAGAAGCCAGCTTTCCTTTTCGGAGAAGCAATAGATGCAGGCTCTCAACCAAAGTCAAAGAAAGAGTTTTGAGCTTTCCTAAGGGGAAACACATTTTTGTATCACCCTAAAATGACAAAGAATCTGTCCTTGTCTCGGTATGATCATGCCATCTATTCGAGGAAGATGTCATAGGATTTGACTCCCTTCCAACAAGCTAGGGTTTGAAAGATATGTCATAAGTTTGGGGACCGTAAGAGAAACATATTCTTCTGTGCTTTTGAGAAGTATAATACGCACTTGAGGGGGTCTAAAGCCAAGTTGTGTACCAGCTGATGATTCGGCTTTTATGCTACCCGTCAGAATACCCATCTTCGCAAACACCTATGTTGCATCTGAAGGAGAATACCCTCGCTCAACTATGAAGCTGACGGGTTTGATGCACGCGGAGATTGTTCGTTGGAACAGAATCTCGGTGTGGGCTCTGAACAATTTTCGTGAAAAGCTGACTGAACTGGGACTTTACGAAGCCATTTTGACAGCTTCTTGCGGGATCCAGAATAATCCAAACCTGTTATTGGCCTTGGCGGAGAGGTACAACAACATGATGGGAACCTTTGCCACTCCTGATGAGGAAATGGGCTTTGTTCTGCATGAGATGCAGTTTCTCTCACATTTAACGATGGAAGAGAACCCCTACAAAGAGTATATGACTACAAAAGATGAACTAGAAGCTTTGGCAAAAAGAATTCTCGAATGGTAGAGGTTTTTAATAAGTTACTGTGTCATTTCATGATATGCACTCGTCTATACAACACCAAGCCCCCCGGGACGTGCTATACGTCCAAGTGGTTGTTATTCATTTTCTTAGGTCATGCCCATGAGAACACGGTACAAGAGCAAGAAAAATGTGATCCTCGCCTTTTTGAGCCGCTCAATGCTCAAACTATTTTCAAGTTAACGAAGGACTCCGACTGCGACGATACTCAGTTGGTCAAAGACTGGCGTGGTTATGTTGCCGATACTCCTCTTGAGAGCTATAAAAGACAGGGTAGCATAGCCTTGTCCCTAGAGGCCACTCTAGCAGGCTTCTTTTCTTTGTGGCTGTTAAGGTTTGTAGTTTCGGAAGCCAGTACCGTCGACCGAATCTATTGAGGCATACTATTCGCCGCTGTGCATTTAGTATTTGGTTATAAGATGGATATACTGTCTACCATGACGAATTGGCTAAACACAGGACTCCGAGAATTTACGGACGCTATGATAGATAATCCCAACTCTCGGAAGGATTTCCCTCTCACCGAGATGCCGTATACATATTTGTTTGGCTGGTTGTTACTACACCACCCTTCTTTGATGGACCCTACTCTTGGCATTGGAGGAGTGCTAACAGTGAACTTCTTTGGTAGATTCGTAAAGGCTAAATGGAAGGTGGAGTCCTTGCTTGATTGTAGAAAAGCATTAAATTTGGGTACAGACTTGAAATTTTTCTCCATTACTCACTCACCTGGGTATGAGGACTTCCCGGCTCCTATGGTAGACTTAGAGCCCCTTGCTCTCCATCTACCTCCAGATGCTTTTTCTTGGCTAAAGACGATCAAGCCTTCTCATCTAGTGTATAGGTTTGAGTATGAATGTTACCTAGAACCGTATTTGCTAAGCCGCTTTGCTCGTCAGTTTGGCTACGACCAGCTGTATGTCGGGAATACAATGACTTGTCTTAAAGCCTTCGGGCATTTGATTGATGGCGCCCGGGGATGGAGATATTTTAATGAAAGAGGCACAAAGGCTGTATTCACCATGCCCTCTGCCACTTTTGAGATTGGTCCGTGTATCCTGGGCTCATATGCATGCTTTTATATTTCAGCCAACACCCTCTTTGATGGTTATTCAATGGCAAATAGCTTCTTCGGGGTGAAGAAAACACTTGATGGGAATAAGGCCAGCATTAATTTGACCGAGACTGAAGAGAATGTTCCCGCCGATGAACCTCTGGAAACCGTGGATGTGGGTTTCTATGATGAAGTTCAGGACCCACTGTGTATCCTTCTTAGAAAGCGAAAAGAGAAGTCTCCCGCAAAGTAAGCGAGCAAAAAGAAAAAGACTGGGACATCTTCCACCCAGTCAGTCCATGATGATCCTCTTTCACCTGTCGTGGGAAAGAAGAAAATGAAGGAGGCAGCCGATGTCGAGAAGCCTATAACCAGGACCAGACTTTAGACATGACAAATGGAAGCTGGGCTCTCACTTGCAGCAACTACTTCTCTCAGAGGATCAACTACATCCCCATTTCAGAGAGAGAACACGGGTGCTGGAGAGGAAACAAGCAGGGAACAGCTCATTTCTGAAGAAGCACAACCTCAATCGTCTGCTCATGTTGAGGTGGTTACAACATCTCCACAACCGTCGCAAAAGTGTTCAGCCAGAAGAAAATTATTGGTCACCAGAACCGGAAGAGGGAGGACTGCAACCTCTCCTATACCATCCTCACCATAACAACCTCGACAAGATTCGATTTTGCCGCCACAAGAAGAGACTTTGCCACCATTAGGGGATATACCCCTTCAGACAAGTGATATTCTTGATCTCGTAATCCTATCGGAAATAGTAGACGTAGATCCGGTAGCAATTTGTATTTATATACCTTCATCTCCAGATCTCCCACCGGTTAGTGCTCCAGCTCCAACTGCTGCCACGAATACCCCTCTGGTTACTGTTTCAGAACAAGTAATCGTAGGGTTCACCATTCCTTGTCTAGAATCACATTTATGGCGTTTGCTTCAGCGGGATTATTATCGCCACCGGCCACAAATGACATTCCAAGGGTCACAGTCCCCGAAGAAACATTAACTTCAAAAGATGTTATCCTAGAAGTTCCAGCTCCCTCAATAATCCAATCTTCCGTAGCTCCTATCCTGAATGAGGTTGTAGAAGCATGGAACTAAAGAAATTGACTCATGCGGCCAAGAAAGACCCATGCGGCTCAGAAAATGCATGCGGCTCAGGGAGTCATGCGGCATAAGGAGCTATGCGGCCGGAGGCATTCCATGCAACTCAGAAGACATGTGGCGTGACAGTGCTCCCTTCCGATCCATGCTGCATTAATTGCTTTTACGGCTGACCCCTCTGAAAAGTTGACAGACCTGACACCAAAGCAGGTAATTATGACTCTGTCATGATGATGAATCTCTAGAGAAGAGAAAGAAATCTCTGACACGATCCCCCGAGAGCAACAAAATGCCACGTGGCCCTGCCACGTGGGTGTGCTTATGCGTCTCGAAGTGAAGACTTCCCATGCGGTTCAGAGTGAAGCTGTCCCATGCGGCACGAGTGGAATCATCCCTATGCGGCTCAAGAAGATCATGGCCATATGGCTCAAGCAGACACCGCATTATGCGGTTCATGCGGCTCATCATATGGTTCAGAAGTCGGAAGGAGGAGGCCACTGCCCAGACAGCCCTGACACGTGTCCCAAGTCTTATGCGGCCCAAAATTCATGCGGCCCAAATCTCATGCGGCCCAAAATTCATGCGGTTCCAGTCTCATAATTGGCTCTCAGGACACGTGTCCTCAGCCGATCAATCTCCCAGATTTATGGCAATCCAAGATCGGGTCGAATCCCAATGATCTGGGGCACGTGGCAGGAGAATAAATTTGATTTATTTGCAGATATTAGAGAATCATTATAAGGAAGATTTATGCCAATCAGCATTAATTGCTAATGGGGATTTGGTATAATCTACCCTTAATGGTTCTGATTCGTCACAATCAGAAACGAACGGCCTGGATTGATCAATCCCCAGGCCGCCGCCATCTCCAAGAGCTAATCATTGGCAACCCTAGTGATCACATCCCACTATTATAAATAGCAAGGTGCCATTCCCTTGTAAGATATAGAGAGATATAAAAAAAAACAAAAAAACCAGAGAAGAATACGTATACACAGAGAGACTTCCCCCATAGTCAGAGAGAGAATATACACAGAGAGAGAGAAGCCAGGAGAGCAATCAGAGAGAGAGCAAGGAGGCATTTCTTCGTCAACGACCAAGCAGATCTTCCCTGAGTCAAGGCTGCGTACCGATCGTCCAAGGAGTAAGGCAGAGCGGCCGTCGCTTTCCCGAGCCTCTATCGTCACCCCCCAGAATCTAAAATAAACAATCGTACTTAGACTGCTGTACCTAGGTTTTCGTCCCTAGGCTTTCTTTGTACGAGCGAGTTTGTATTATGAGTCTAAGTTCAGTCCTCCGATAATTGTTCTGTACTTTTACAATCAATGGCAAACACGATGGCGACTCTGCTGGGGACTAACTTCTCCACGGCTGAGGAGTTGGTGACGCAATCGGACGCAGCCAAACTTGGCTCTACACAACAGAAGATGGTCGTACGCTTTGACCAACAGGCGTTCGAAGAGATGCTCTCTGAAGGTAGCACTGGCCTGGTCCAGAAGCGTACCCGTACCATAAAGGCTCGCAAAGAGTGGAGGCCAAAATCATTTGCTCCTCCGCAAGCCCTTGATGGGGTGCTCTCTATTGCTCAAGATGGCGAGAAAGACTCCCCTGCGGCCCCACTTCAGACCGTAGACAACTCTGCTGTCCCCAAGTCCAGCAGAAGAAAACACTATGATGCTGGACTTACAGGGGCAAAGAGGAACTCTACGATCCGAGCCGCAGAAGAGTATTAGCCGCAGGGAGAAAGCCCATGCGGCTACAACCGCCGACCGCATAAAGAAAACTCATGCGGCCACATCTGTCAGCCGCATAACTTATGCGGCTACAGTTGCCAACCGCACGGATGAGACTCATGCGGCTATTAAAGTCAATCGCTTGCAGAAAACCCATACGGCCACAGATGCCAACCGCATGCGGTCAGCCTGCACGGTCGTGACTCCTAGCCGCATAAAGACTCATCCTACAACAAAAGACAGCCGCATACAGACAGCCTGTACGGTACCCAATGCTAGCCGTATAGCGTCCGTCCCACGCTTCTCTCGATCAGTCTTCGACCGGCTGTCATGCGGTCCTCACTCTGATCATTCTCTGGATGATAATCCAGACTCTGTGGTATTCGACTTAGACTCCTCCTATTATGCACCCACAAGTGCTAAAAGGAGGAAGTCTAGGGCAGCGCGGGCTCATCAAGTCCAGACGACTGCCCTAACCTCTGACTATCGGGGCGTCCCGCTGATTATCACGCGGGCCTCTGATGGAAAGTTGTATAAAACCACTCAAGTCCAGCCCCCGATGGCAAACAGACAAAGTGGTTCCTCTGACCTGCGTGAGGTTATCCTCCACAAACGCAAGGAAAGAGGAGGAGCTTCGGGGTGTAAAGAGCCCTCACACGGACATCAATGCACCCAGATCTTCGTCAACTGCTGTTGCAGCAATGCGGCGGTGACGGAAGACCGGCCATCCGTCTTCCAAAGACTACATCACCCGAGCTCAGAAGATGAGGCACCTCCTGTTGTCTCCTGCAAGTCCGTGCAGAAAGTTCCCGCCAAGGGAAGAGGGAAGAAGACAAGCATCTCCAGCCCAAAGGTGTCAACTACTGCAGCTAAAAAACCGTCGTCTAAAGGGTTATCCTCCACTGGAGTATTTCAACACACCCGTTCGAAGACGAAAACTGCTGCAGTAGGAAGTTCGTCGTCTGCAACATTGGGGGTCGTCGGAACTGGGGGTAGCACTCCTCCAAACATCCATGACAATCCGACATTCCAGGAATACGGTCTGGAGGAAGCAAATCCTCCGACGGATACAACAGATACCGACGTCCCCAAGGATATCCTAGACGAAGCAAGCTCCGAAGCTGGGGGTAGTGTTCCTTCCGAGTCCGAACCTGAAGAGAACATCCCCATATATCCTGATGATTTCTCGATGTACGGGTACGACTCGGAGGGTACATCCTCCACCACTCCTTCCGTCACTCCTCATGTGAAGACGGTGTTCATGACAGACAGCAGTCAAGGCAGTTCCGGTGATCGCCAGTGCATCGACACTTTGGAGGCCATATTACACGCCTTGGTCAAGTCTATAGACGAGATCAAAGCGGCGCTTCCTAATCTGCAGGGGGTGACACCTGGCCAGACAAGCACGGGTCCCGCAATCAACGTAGATTCAAATTCAGCGGCACCGAACCCGGGCAACAATCGTCCCGAGATAACGGCCCCAACCGCGACAGATGAGGCCCGAGAAGTAAGAAGAGAGGTTCAGGAGCTCCGAGCAATGTTCCATGCCCAAGAAAACTCTCAAGACCTCAGGATACGGCAACCATATCCTGCTGAATGGAGGGATGTTCCCTTTCCACCAAGATATAAGCCGTTCAATATCAACCCATATGATGGCAAGACTTCAGCAAGTCGGTACATCACTTACTTTAAGGTCACTACCGACCATCTGCCCCATGATGATGCTATCCTCACGCGGTTATTCATTGGGGTATTGGAAGGAGTCGCCTTCGATTGGTACCGCAACCTGCCGGACAATTGCATCCATTCCTTCGCTTACTTCAAACGCCTGTTCTTGGAGAGGTTCTATGAGGTAGGGCAGGACGTCACGATGTCTACCCTCATGGACGTCATTCAAGGAGAGAAAGAGCTGACGAGGAATTACATTGAGCGGTTTCGTCAAACCGTAATAAAGTTACCATCTGGCAACCCGGACTCTTCCTTGATCGAAATTTGCCAAAAGAGACTACTCCCAACAATCAATCTCTAGATGGACGAGAGTCAATTCAAGGACTGGAAGGCTTTTATCATTAGTGCTACAAGTGCCGAAGAACGATTAAAGAAGGCTCGCCAACTGGGATTACATATCTCAGAGGGAGAGAACAAGGGCAAGCGTCGCAGCACCACCAACGACAATGGGGGTAGCCCCTCCAACAACCGGGACAACAGAGACAAGCAGGCTATGGTGGCCGATACAGCCCAGAAGCCTGAGTCGCAACCTGCGGACAAACAATGGCCTCAAATTACTTACTCTTTTGAAGACGGTCACGTCAAGCCTATCTTGGACATGCTCATACAAGGAGATAGGATTCAGCTTCCTCTACCAAGACGGGAGCCTCAACCGGCTGATCTGGAGAACCCAAAGTTCTGCCATTACCACCGCTACGTCCACCATGCTACGCACGACTGCTACCAACGGAAACGATATATCCAAAACCTCATCGATTCGAACGCTCTGGCCATCGATTTCGAAGAGGTAACCGTGGCAGCCAACATGGTGTCCGTACAATTCGGTAGCTTTCCTCCAACGGAGACCCAGGACTGGGTTATACCCATCCCTCTGGCAACGATGGAGATTGCTAATCTCCCGCCTGCTCAAGCTGCTGGTCTAGTACCCCTTACCACATCACGAGGGGAAATCATGTGGGTCCATCCGGACCTAGTCCACGAGGTAACTCAGTCCACTCCATCTTCTAAAAAGAAAAGTGGAAAAGTCAGATCCTGCCATACCACCTCAGCAAATGAAGAGGAAGTCACGGCCGTTGTTACTCGATCCGGAGCACAATCTCAACCTGTGGCTGAAAACTCGACTGATGATCATCCGCCCACTACCACGGATGCTCCGGGACTGGCTCAGCCTTCGACGACCTACAAGCCTAGGCCGAAGGAGACTCGCTTCGACAAATCCCTCCGAAAAGAAACATCTCAGGGGCTGGAGAGGCCCTACAACTTCGACATCTTGGCACAATTGGCCAATACACCGGCCAAATTGTCCTTATATGAACTCCTGAGGCTCTCGAAGGATGTCCGCACAGCTTTGAGCGATGCACTTCAAAATGCCGATGCGTACCTGGCTCAGGTCAACCTCACAGGAGAAAATCAGCCCGCAGACCTCCATGACAGTGCCTGTACGGGAGCAATGCCCAACATCGTCTTCACTCCATAAGACATGCTCATCAAGACTAATCTACACGATCGCCCATTATACTACACAGGCTACATCGGCGACATAAAGGTGGACCGGATGCACATTGACCCTGGGTCTTCTATAAGCATCATTCCAAAAGGACTACTGCATTATCTTTGCATCCCGATGCATCGCCTGACCCCTACAAACACCGCCATCAGCGGGTTCAATTCGGGCAGGAGCTACCCAATCGGGAAGATCCGTCTGAAATATCAGATTGGCGATCTCCAATCAGAAGTCACTTGCTACGTCATAGATGCCGACACTTCATACAACATCCTTTTGGGGCGCCCTTGGATACACGATTACATGATCGTGCCTTCCACCCTACACCAATGCTTCAAATATGTCGACAAGCACGGCTTCGTGAGGACAGAATTTGTTGACATCGATCCCTTCAAAGGGGTCGAATCTTATTACTCGGACTCCTGCCTATACGAAAAGTCGAAGAGGCACCTTGAAGGAGGAAATAAACAAACTGATGTTGAAGCAACCACGGGATCAGAAGAACCTCTGACAATCCACCTCCAGGCTCGCAAACCAGGCAATTCCGTACCCCTTACGGCCACGCTGCGTAAGGACGCGATCAGCCTCTCGGCACAGGAAGAGCAGTTGAGAATCCGGCTACCAAGGTCCGGCCAGGTACCGAGACCCACGACAGGGCCACTTACCATCAGATTGTCGAGAGTCGGTCAATCCCAAACAGAGAAGCTCAATCCCTCCGATAGACCTCTAACGATACGCCTGCCTAAAAAAGGTCGTCACCCCGATGCGAGGTCTGACACTTCAAGCGAACCAGCCACCCCTCGCTCCACATCAAGTGCCAGACTGGGGGTTGCTAGTCTACCGACAACCCCACGCTCCGCTCCTTCAGTTGAACCTCTGAAGATCAGGCTGACTAGGACGCCCTCTCAATCTTCACTCACACAGGGGATAGCCGAAAAGGAACCAGAGCTAGCCAAGTATGTGGCTGCCCACACTGACGCTCCCTCCGCAGATGATGTAATCCCTCTAGAAAAGATACCTTACTTCATCAATAAAGGGTTATCTTTGGACTACACCAAGCTCAATAAGCTATGTACAATATATGCTATGGAACACGGTATAGGCACTCACCTACATACACAGGTGACAAATGTGTACACCGCTATCCAACTTACTCCAGTAGAAGACGCTTACCGAATAATCGAGGGAGGGGACCACCCAATCATCTTCGGCCGGACGAACAACCCGCATCCCCTCGCCATGGAAGAAGTCGACTTCGGGTCAGATGCTGGAAGACTGCCTCTGTATCTCTATAGCCCTCAATCCAAATATCTCATGCAGAAACAGGGGTATGATCTAGAGACAACGCCAGGACTGAACTACGGTACTAGACGACGATTACCTTTGAAGACGCCAGCCCCGACGGGCAAACCACGGAACTACTATAACAAAACCCGATGCGGTTTAGGGTATGTAACGCCTACTACGACCCCTGAAAGCTCAGATGAAGAATACGACTGGCAGTCACATTCAACCGGATCACCGACTTCCGACTCAGATACCAGCATCGGAGATGTGTTCAGACAAGTCATGTCAGTCAACATGGCATTCACCGACGCTTACGAGGAAGACGAAGACATCCCCGAAATCCTTGAGCTAGAGCCATGGGCCCAGCAATTAGACGCACAATAGGAAAAGCGGTTCGAACTGAGAGAACCTCCTACTGAAGATGAGGTCATACAAGTGGATCTCGGCAGCGAATCTTCTCCAAAACCGATCTTTATCAGTAAAAGCCTAACTGACGAAGAACGAGAGTCGCTGTTAGAACTTGTCAGAGAATACATTAATGTGTTCGCCTGGAGCTATGAAGACATGCCGGGGTTAAATCCTGACATCGCTCTCCACAAACTCAATATACGGCCAGATGCAAAGCCAGTCAAGCAGCAACAACGACGCTTTCGCCCAGGCGTCATGGACGCGATCGAAGCCGAAGTCAACAAGCTAATAGCCAGTGGCTTCATTCATGAAGAGCAACATCCTGATTGGGTCGCCAATATAGTACCCGTCCTCAAGAAGAATGGAAAGATTCGAATCTGCATCGACTTCCGCAACCTGAACGAGGCATGCCCCAAAGATGAATTTCCTCTTTCTATCACAGACATCATGATCGACAATACATGCGACTTTGAACGTATGTCATTCATGGATGGATTCTCGAGGTACAATCAAATCAAGATGTCTCCCGACGACGAAAAACACACCTCATTTCGAACCCCGATTGGCACCTACTGCTACACAGTCATGCCATTCGGTCTAAAGAATGCTGGCGCTACATATCAGCGAGCCATGAGTATCATTTTCAGAGAATATTTGCACAAGACAGTGGAATGCTATGTCGATGACATCGCCGTCAAGAGTCGCCGTAAGGAAGATCATCTACAAGACCTGAGAACGGTGTTCAACTTAATACGAGCCCACAATCTGAAGATGAACCCTACAAAATCATTTTTGGGCGTATCCAGCGGGAAGTTCTTGGGCTTCATCATCACTGCACGGGGTATCCATGTAGACCCCGAGAAAACGAGGGCAATCATGGAGATGGGTCCCCCGAGAAATCTTCGTGAACTTAGAGGCCTCCAAGGGAGGCTAGCTTATATCAGGAGGTTCATTTCCAACCTCTCCGGGCGATGCCGACCGTTCACCCACCTCATGAAGAAGGGAGTCTCATTCGTATGGGACGAGGAATGCCAGCGCGCTTTCGATGACATCAAAGAATATTTATCAAATCCTCCAGTCCTGGTGGCCCCGGTCCCTGGAAAACCATTCCTGCTCTATGTACGAGCAATAGAACACTCCCTTGGTGCCCTGCTGGCACAAAACAACGACGCAGGCCACGAGCAGGCCATTTACTATCTCAGCCGAATGATGGTCGGGCCCGAACACCGATACATCGCTGTGGAGAAAGAATGCCTCGCCCTGGTATTCGCCATTCAAAAGATGCGACACAATGTCACGGGGCAAACCATACATGTGATCTCACGAATCAACCCTCTCAGGGTCCTCATGACCAAACCAGGGGCACTCAGCTCCCGCCTCGCTACATGGGCGATATTGCTGTCCCCCTATCATATGATCTTCGTCCCGCAGAAGGCTATCAAAGGTCAAGCCCTGGCAGACTTTTTTGCGGCCAATCCAGGATCGGAATCATCCAGAATATATGAAGAAATCCCAGATGAGGTCGCCGATTCAAATACAACCACCTACAAAAACATGTGGCGGATGTTCTTCGATGGCGCTTCAAGAACCGGGCCCAAGGGAAACATCGTCGTCGGAGTCGGAGTAGTATTGGTCTCTCCTACCGGGCTAGTGATCAATCGCGCCTACTCTCTCACGGAACCCTGCTCTAACAATGTGGCCGAGTACAACGCTTTGGTCATTGGCCTCCAACTCGTAAGAGAACTGGGGTAGAATACCTTGAAGCATACGGCAATTCGCAATTAATCGTCAACCAGATTCGGGGGACGTACGAAGTCCGCCATGAAGACATGATCCCCTACCACCAAATAGCGATCAATATTATCTCATCATTCGAGGGATTCTTCATCGAACACGTCCCCAGACTCCAAAATATCGAAGCTGATGCCCTAGCAGGCCTGGCTGCTTCCCTAGCAGTGCCAAACCACTCTCATCATTCGGTCGATGTAATCGGCCATGAGCTGGTCTGCCCCAAGAACAACGTTCAAGCCATGGCGAGTTATTCTGCTCAGATGATCGACGAAGCGCCAGACTGGAGGCAACCATTCATAGACTTCGTGGTCTACGACATCCTGCCCGAGAACCCGAAGGAGGCTACTTCTATCAGACGGCGTTCTCTCAGATTCTTCTACGATACAGAGACAAAAATGCTGTATCGTCGCTCCTACGATGGATTACTACTTCGGTGCTTGTCGAACGCAGAAGCCAAAGAAGCCGTACGAGACGCTCATGACGGTGTCTGCGGGGCCCATCAGCCTGGCCCTAAGCTGCAAGACCGCCTTCGTCAGATGGGCTACTACTGGCCCACGATGGTGGCTGATGCAATAGATTATGCCCGAAAATACAAGGCCTGCCAAGTCCATGCAGACTTTATTCACCAACCATCCGAATTTCTACATCCGACAGTAGCGTCCTGGCCATTCGAAGAATAGGGAATGGATATTATTAGTCCAATCACCCCACCTTCCTCCCGAGGACATCGCTTCATACTTGCGATCACTGATTACTTCTCAAAGTGGGCAGAAGCTGTCCCACTCGCCGAAGTCAAGACTTCGAACGTAATCAGCTTCCTGAAACACCACGTCATCTACCGCTTTGGACTGCCCCGAAGGATCATCCATGATAATGGTCCGCAGTTTGTAAGCCACGCATTCTACCGATTCTGCGACAAACACCGCATTCAGAATGTCGCTTCGACACCATACATCCTGGCAGCAAACGGGTTAGCAGAGGCATTCAATAAAACAATCATCAAACTCCTCAAGAAATTTGTCTCCTCCAACAAACGCGACTGGAACGAGAAGCTCGGCGAGTGCTTATGGGCTTATCGTACCACGGTTCGAACAGCCACCGGGAATACACCATTCTCTCTGGTGTACGGGAGTGAGGCAGTTCTCCCATTAGAGACTCAGATTCCCTCACTCCGAGTCGCCCTCACTTATCAATTGACAACGGATGATAACTACCGACGTCGACTACAAGAGTTAGAGACCTTAGATGAAAAATGCCTCCTACCTCAGCAAAGGATCGAATTATACCAAGCACGCATCTCAGGAGCCTTTAACAAAAAGGTCAAAGTCAGAATATTCCAAGTGGGCGATCTTGTTTTGGCAGTCAGGAGGCCAATGGTCATGACTCACAAGACCACCGGCAAGTTCCAGCCAAAATGGGAAGGCCCATTTATCATCGAGGCCGTGTTCTCCAATGGTGCTTATCGCCTCGCCAAGCAGAACGGAGACTTGCTCATGTTGCCCGTCAACGGCAAGTTCCTGAAGAAATGCTATGTTTAAACAATATTTTCCAGAGTTTCGAGTTATGTGCCCGCTGGTACCACTGAACTCAACCCCCTAATTTTCCAACTTATCGAGTCACGTACCCTCTTGTACCGGTGAACTCATATCCCAAATTCCCAAGTCATGTAACTGCTGGTACCTCTGAACTTACACTTTGATTCCAACATTCATGGATTGTCGAGTTATGTGCCCATCGGTACCCCTGAACTTACATCCCGGTCACTCTTTTGAAAGAAAGTCATGTATAATCATACCGCTGAACTTTCTTCCTATAAGAGATCCTCCCTCATGATCTAATACCTGCACTCCCAGTGCACAACAAAGGTAACGGATCCACAAATTTCTATGACGACCATGTCCTCATCACCTCTGAGTCGTCCCATTTCCGCCAAAAACAAATCACCCCTACATAGAATTTCCATGTCCTCATTACCTCTGAGTTATTCTACGTACCCCCCTTCATTGAGCCCACTCCTGTCATGTCCTTATTACCTCTGAATGGGAAGGCTCCGTCGAAAAAACCTTCATACTTGCCATGTCCTCATTACCTCTGAGTAAGTATGATGATCCCCTTTCGACCTATTACCTGTACCCACAACCGGAGTACGCCAAGGGTAATGGGTCCACAAACGTCCTCTGTTGACCACAAATGTCCTCTGTTGACCACAAATGTCCTCTGTTGACCACCAATACCCTCCGTCGAGTTCGCTCCTGCCATGTACTCATTATCTCTGAGTAGGAAGACTCTACGTTCGAAAAACTTTCCTACTTGCCATTTCCTCGTTACCTCTGAGCAAGTATGCCAGTTCCCCTTCATTCTATTATCCGTATCCTAAACCAGGGTAAGCCAAGGGTAATAGGCCCACAAATATCCTCAGCTAAATTTTTTAACACAAACCTATCACCTCATCATGCCCCAGGAGCCCAGCTGC
Organism: Iris pallida; assembly: GCA_029216955.1. Taxonomy (NCBI): domain Eukaryota; kingdom Viridiplantae; phylum Streptophyta; class Magnoliopsida; order Asparagales; family Iridaceae; genus Iris; species Iris pallida. Next base: position 2,541,589 of record JANAVB010021999.1, on the reverse strand, counting down.
TCTACGGCAATTCTTTTCTCAATACCAAGAGCACCCATGACCACTTTGCTACGGCTGCTTCAGGTATCCTGACCGAAACTTGTTATTACTACCTAAAACCAAGGTACGCCATGGGTAACAGGTCCACAAATATATCCCCTATGCGGGAGAGAACATCACCATAATATCACAGGCACAACAGGCAATACAAATGAAGGGTAGAATTGAAAGTACTCTTTATTTGAAGAGAGAAAAAAAAGCATTACATATTTCAGGACCACGTCCCTTTCAAAAAAAAAAGAGAAGAGAAAGAAAAAGAAGGGAAAAGAAAAGGCCGACTACATTTCAGTGTTACTCAATTCTAGGAGGCGGTCTCTCACTGAGGTTGTCTCCCGCTCAATCCGTTGCCGAGCGCGACGCTCGGCCTCCTGGAGTAACCGTTCCTCATTGTCCAAATCCAGGAGTTGTTTTTGGTTTTTTTTACAGCGTGTTTGACATGCACGTCGTAATTGAAAAATCATTTACGGCATGCATTTTTGCGTGTTGTAATTGAAGACTCATTTACGGCTTGTATTTTTGCGTGTTGTAATTGAAGACTCATTTACGGCATGTAATTTTGCGTGTTGTAATTCACGACTCATTTACGACATGCATTTTTGCGTGTTGTAATTGAAAGCTCATTTACGGCATGCATTTTTGCGTGTTGTAATTGAAGGCTCATTTACGACATGCATTTTTGAGTGCTGTAAATGATTGTAATTGTTTTCAAGAAAATTAGTTCCCTTCTAACAAATTTTCCATCCTAAAAATTTTTTAGTTTCCCTTCTTACAAAAACATTCGTCTTAAAAAAATTTAGTTTCCCTCTTAAATTCGGATTTAAAAAAAAAGAAATTTCCCACCTATGTTTTCACATAAAAATGAAAAAAAATGAAAATAAATATAATAAATAATAAAAACTAATAAAACAACAACAAAAATCTTTTAAAAAATCATTCCTAAAAAATAGAAAGAAAAACTATTGAATTATTTTTTAAAAATGGCAAAGCAAAAAAAAAAACAAAAAAAAATAAATAAATAATAATTTTTGACAAAAATATAGTATAAAAAAATTCTATTCTTAAGAGATATGATGGTTATATTTTGTGCATAAATTATTTATTGGAATACATCCAATTTTTGAAAATAATTTTTTTAACATAAATTAAATATAAAAATAAAATTTATTCAAATTTTTATGCACCTTACTCTAATAATTCAAATTTTTTGCACTTTATTCAAATTTTTATGCACATGCACGGTTTGGTTGGCTAAGGCTTTTATGCACTTTATTCAAATTTATATTTTCCTCTTCTATATTATCAACCAATTCAAAATTTCATTTCCCTCTTCTATCACTTCTCTCTTCAAATTTTTGAATTTTCATTTCCTCCTTCTACACTTCACAAACCTTCTAATATACTTTCATTTCCCTCTTATAATTATTAAAGACCCTCTAATAATTATTCAAGTCCCATTGGAGAGACTTTTGGAGATTGGCTTGGACAGGACTGCAGTGTCGTCGTCGCTTTCTTTCAGCACGGCCACTGGAGAGAGTTCTCTCAAATCCGGATCCCCCAGCGTTTGCAACCTCACCTCCTCCCTGGTCCCCGCCATGGCCAACATCCACTCTGCCCTCAAGATCGACGGAGCCGTCAAGGTCTCTTTTTCGATCGCGCTCACGGTGCTGCAGAGCTCGTACCCGCCCTCCACTGGCTCGTTCTGTCCCGACCTCGCCGACACCGTCATGAGGCCCATGTATGACCTGAACGAGAAGACCGTCTACTTTGTGATGGTTAACGCGTACCCCTTCCTCGCCTATAAGGCCAACGCGGGCGTGATCCCCCTTGACTATGCGCTCTTCCGCCCCAACGCTGGCGTGGCGGACGCCGGTAGCGGGCTGAGGTACTATAGCCTCCTGGACGCACAGATCGACGTGGTGTTCGCCGTGGTGGGACGGCTCGGGTTCGGCGACGTGAGGGTGGTCATCTAAGGGATCAAGATGTGAGGGTGGTCATCTCGGGTTCGCCGTCTTCAATCATGAAGATGGTCGTGGCGCTGCCGAAGATCAAGACGCTGCAGTGCGTTCAAGATCCCCTTCGACTCCGATTGCTCGAAGAGGGTCGCAAGCTGGTCGAAAGGAGGTCCTGCTTCGCTGCGGATGACGATGGTTCGGGCTATACACAAAGCTTCTGCTATTTTTTTGGCTGTTGCTTCTACTGTATTTTTGGTTGCAATGATTTGTAAGGTTTGTTTGTTTCCTGTACCGATAATCTGGGGACACGAAAATAGTACGATATATGGTAAGGATTCAGTGTGTCATATTAATTTTTTTACAAAGCAAAAATATTGTACATTCCAGAAATAATAAAAAAGCTTTGTTGGCTACTTATGGTTATATATTTTTTTTAGTAACAGTTGAATAGAAAAAGCTCGTGCACACCTAAGTGATGGTCGTATAATTATAGTAAAAAAATAGATAATCTAGAATTCTGAGGGCTAATGCTGGGAATATCATTGATGTCTAAGAAAATAAATTTAATTTCTAGGCTCAATATTGCCATATTTTTTAATAATTTTTTTCATTCCTAATGGTTATTTACAGCGCTCGAATGTGCGTTGTAAAAAAAAAAGAGGATAATTTACAGCGTTTAAATGTGCGTTGTAAAAAAGATGGAGATGGTCATTTACAGCGTTCGAATGCACGCTGTAAATATTATGGTCATTTACGGCATGGCTTTTTACGGCACAAAAATGTACGTCGTGAAAGATCTTTTACGGCGTGCTTCGCGTGCCATAAATGATCAATTTTTATGTAGTGATATACCACGCCTCATGAGATTCCATATATGCCTCCTGGTCCAGGTAAATTTCCATCTCTATTTACCCTTGCTTCTCTATTTGATGTTGTGTGATATAATGATTTTTACTTTGAATTGTGTGGAACATGTAGGGACAATGGTCGATGTCCCACTGGATTCCACCTTCTTCACTCTCAGCTCTACCATGTCTCCTTTAGATGTAAGGAATCATTCCATGGAGGGAAGCTCTTCAGGGATGCCTGTACTAAAATCCCCGGGTGCACAAGCTGCTGTTCCTCTATTTTCTATAGAAGGTGGAACTCCTGCTGAGGTAGCAACGCCTGACATCTCGACAGTATTGAACAGCCTCAGCTGTACTTATATGGATGCTTTCTTCCCCACTTTACGATCTTTGGTTCAATTAGCCTTGGACAAGAATTATCCTTACGATTATGTAAGGAAGTCTTCGCAGTTTTGAAATGACTCCATACACAATTTCGAAGACAATGAGTGGGCAAGTGCCCTAGAGCGGATCATAGCAGAGATTGAGGAACCCATCCAGTCCTACGATGCCCTAACCAGAGGGAACACAAATAGGTTGGTGGATGCCGAATGCGAAACTATTGCTAGAGAGTATGAAGAACGACAACCTACATTGAATAATTCTATGCTCACGTTCTTAATACAATCGAGAGATGTAGAATCTGGTTTTGCTGAGGCCGATTCTTCCATTGAACTTCACAAGGTCGAGAAAGTCTAAAAGGACAAAAAGTTTCTGAAGGCCAAGCATACATTCAAGAATTAGAAGCCGTGCTAGCCCGGACCCATGGTTTGGTTGCAGCAGCTAAGAAGAGCCAAGATGAGATTATCAAATTGTACTAATTTGCCTTAAGTCTGCTGGATGGTTTGCACGAGCAAAGAGATGATCTCCTCCGAGCCCGGGATGCAGAAGTGGCGCGTCATATCACATTGATGCAACCTTTACTCCCAGTCTCTCGGAGGAACTTGTCTCAGAAAAGAGTGATTGCTACTAGGATGGAGCGAGCTGAAGCTTTGAAGAGACAAATTCTCGACCTCAGTTCGCAGCCTCCTTAATGAAGTTTTCTTAAAAAAAAGGAAAATGAATGTAATAACTCTTTTTGGAGTAGTTTTTATCGCACTTTTGATAAATGTAATAACTTTTTTTTTGTTTGCATGATTTTACATAAAATAAAGAACTAATGATCTTTTGTGGCTCTATTACTTATTATATATCTGTTTAAGACACAGGTAATAGGTAGGAGGTTGAAACATGTTCAGAGGTTATGGACATGACATATTTCTCGAAAATAACAACACTCATTATATCTATTCAGAGGTAATATGGACGTGACGGAATATAATTTGAGATGTTGTTACTTTTGGGATGACATTATCAGATGTAATGTGGACAAGGCAAGTCGTTGATGTAGATAGTAGAATTAAGAGGTAATATAGACGTGAATTCGTATACCTGTTGATTATCCTTAAACCAACTGGGGCTCAAGAATAAGATATCTTTTAGAATAACTATGTTCCAAAAGATGATATTTGTGATAATATATTGTGGTGGATATTATGGGTTAATCTTTTGAGGATGTACCCTAAGATCTAGTTAAGGTTCTGCTGGGGATTTCTGAGGATTTATTATGGTGGTTTATTCCCAAATGAGTAAATAAAAGAGAATAATTCGAAGATTTGGGGTACGTACAATATTTGTTAGAAAATATAGTACACACTTTCAAACATGCTATTTCATCAGAAATTTGTCGTTGATAGGCATCATAGATATTCGACCGTCCATCCCGGTCAACTGATAAGCTCCGTTATAGAAAACTTTTCTTACAATATAAGGACCTTCCCATTTTGGCTCTTGCCCTTGCTCATGTGTGTCAAAGTTATAGGGCATCTGACAGTAAGGAATAGCTCAACTTTTTGAAAGGCACGAACTCAAACTTTGTGGTTGAAAGCTTTTGAGATATGGGCTTGGTATAGCTCAATGTGTTGTTGAGCTAGTAGTCGCTTCTCGTCGAGCGCTTCAAGCTCTCGAAGTCGAAGACGGACATTATTTTTTACTGTGAGTTCATTGGCGATAGCTATCCTCAAGGATAGAATTTGAATTTCCAAAGGCAAGATAGCTTTGCATCCGTATACCAAAGAGAAGGGTGTATAGCCAGTTGGGGTACGTACAGTGGTGCGATATGCCCACAGACATTCTCCAAGATTTTCGCTCCAGTTTCGTTTATTGGTAGAAACAAACTTTTTGAGAAGCTTAATGATTGTTTTGTTAAAAGCTTCTGCTAGACCATTAGCTACGAGATTATAAGCTGTAGAAGTGACATTGTTGATCCGATTGTCGTCACAGAATAGAGTAAATGTTTGAGTAACAAACTGAGGTCCGTTGTCATGGATGATCCGCCGAGGAACATCGAATTGATAGATCACATGATGCTTGATGAAGCTGAAGACACTGCTTGTCTTGACTTCTGCTAAGGGTATAACTTCTGCCCATGTTGATAAGTAATCGGTTATAGTTAAGATAAACCGCGAGATGATGCGGATTGATAGGACTAATAACATCCATACCACAGGCTTCAAAGGGCCAAGATGCTGTAGTAGGATGCAAGAACTCTGATGGTTGATGGATGAAATCTGCATAGATTTGACATGCTCGGTATTTTCTTGCTTATTCGATTGTGTCTGTTAACATGGTGGGCCAATAATATCCCATTCGTCGAATCCAATCATGTAGCCTTTGACCAAGCTGATGTGCACCACAGACACCATTATGAGCTTCACGTAGTATCTATTTTGCTTCATCGCCCGCAAGACAACGTAGGAGCCTACCGACAAAGGATCGTCGATAGAGTGTTTTGGAGAAGTGATTGTAATCGAATCAAAGCGACTAACGATAGATTGTCGTTGCTTCTTTAGGGTCTTCCGGTAAGATATTATGCACTGCAAAGTTGATGAAGGGAGTTCTCCGGTCCTTGCTAGTAGTGCAAATCTCAACCGTATTGCTAAATTCTATGATTAGATTATTCTCGACATAGAATAATTCTCGTTTAGCGATGACGATTAATTGTTGCCTTTTTACTGGAACTGCTAACACAGCTGCTAAATTTGCGAGAGCATCGGCTTCTGTATTTTATGCTCGATGTACATGCTCAATAAAGAAGCATTTGAATGACATAACCAATTTAACCGGTGCTTCTTGATGAGGGATGAGAACTTGATGTCGGACTTCATACGTACCTCTAACCTGGTTGATAATCAATTTAGAGTCTCCGTATACTTCAAGATAGTCAATATCCAGTTGTTTAGCTAACAGGAGACCGATGAGTAAAGCATTGTAATCAGCAACATTGTTAGAACATGGCTCATCTAGAGAATAGACTCTTTGAATAGCTAGTCCTTCTGGAGATATAAGGACAATCACTACTCCAACAATGATAATACCGTCGGGTCCAATTCTGGATGAACCATCAAAGAATAGACGCCAAGCTAGTATTTCTTCTAAATCATGTTGGTCTCTAGAGTTTCATCAGTAATTTCAACATAGAGTTTTGAAGCTTCAGGAATTGGATGTGCGGCCAAGAAGTTGGCTAGGGCTTGACCCTTGACAGATTTATGCAGGACATAGACCATATCATATTGTGCTAATAGTATCGCCCCTGTAGCAAGTATGGAGTTGAGTGTACTAGGCTTTTTCATCAAAACTTGTAGATGATTGACTCTGGGGATGACATGAATGGTCTGCCCGTGATATAATGACGTATTTTCTAGAAGGTGAACATCAAGACTAAGCACACTTTTTCTATCGGGCTGTATCGATGTTCAACACCTATCATTGTGTGACTGAGATAGTAAATTTCTTGCTCATGGCCTTTATTATTCTTCTGGGATAGGAGGGCACCCAGAGTGTGATCTATTGCTCGAACATACATTAGGAAGGGTATTTCTGTGATTGGAGAAAGTAGGACTGGAGGGTTTATCAAGTACCACTGCATGTCTTCAAATGCTTGCTGACATTCATCAGTCCAAAGGAAAAACACACCTTTTTTCATCAATTGAGTGAACGGTCTGCAGCGACCAGAGAGATTTGAGATGAATCTTCTGATGTATGTAAGTCGTCCCTGGAATCCTCGTAGCTCTTTTAAGTTGTATGAAGGACGCATCTCTTGAATGGCTTTGACTTTCTCAGGGTTAACATGTATACCGTTAGAGGTAATAATGAATACGAGAAATTTGCCACTAGAGACTCCGAGAAATAACTTGGTGGGATTCATTTTGAGTTGATGCTGACACATTAGATCGAAGATAATCCTTATGTCTTGGATATGATCTTCCTTTAGACGACTTTTGACAACAATATCATCGATATAGCATTCGAGTGTTTTTCGTAAATGTTAACGGAAGATGGTACTCATGGCCCGCTGATAGGTGGTACCTGTCACGCCCCAGAACCAGAATACTGGAGAGCGGGGGCAGACATAGCCAGCTACGTATATTGAAATGGATTCCATCTCGCTATACGGTCACGGCTGTCTAGATACATGAGGGTTTATCTACAAGCCAGCAGTCTCTTAAGGTCATGAACAAGCGTATTGTCTCAATCACAAGCAAGTAAGTAAAAGTTACAAGATGTATGATCATTAAATATACAATAATAAGGCGTCCCAAATATTACATATTCAGCTGATCATGAAGCTAGTCGTTACAAAATGTGAGGACTAGCAAGAGTTTAGTCATACATGATCAACCCTAGGATCTGTCAATCATGTTACAGCCCGTAGGCAGACAGTAAGTAAAGTGCAATCGAGCTAAACAGGTGCTCGTCGGCTAAACGCCTCAAAAGAATAATTTTTACAATAAAATGGGAGATCAAAAATAAACCCACTCGTTGCCAGGGTTCCGTCTAGTGGTCACCATCTGGCTGGAAGGTCGGTAGATCCTCTGGAGCTGCTCCGAAATCTGGCCATACAAAACCAGCTGGGTCAGATCCCAGAAAGAGCAAGTGCCACAAAGGAAGCTTCACTTAGGAACTAAAACCAGCAATCAGCACAAGATATAAATAAAAGTAAGAACTGGAAATAAAGAAAACACATCAGGATGATATACGACGAGATAACCATGGAACTATTCAGATAACCAGGTTACAACCCGTAAACCAAACAAGGACCGGGGTTGCAACCCTTCGTCTGAACAGAACTTGGAATTCTCACTATTTATCGGTAAAATAAATACAGGCATTCTGGTCATGCAGTAGTCTGGAACAGGATCAGGACAAGGCTAGACAGGTTAGACTCCATTCAATCATATCACGGCCAAGCAAGAATTACGGCTTAATACTTTAACTAACTAGGGTTATCACAGGCCTAATTACTAGCAAGATGCAGTGAGATTACTCCACAGCCACAAGCCCTGCAGACCATCCAGGTTACCCAGGTCGAAATTAGGGGTTGAATTCGGGTGGGTACACCGTCCAGGAAATGCGTGTACCCTTAGGTAGCTTGAAGGGTGCAACACATGACAGTGTGCTGGAAATGTGCCCTACTCGACGGCAGGCTACAGATCCCAAGCGCGCCCAGGTAACGGGATTGCCTGTAGCTGGGAGATCTCTTCATGACTACTGTATTAATCTAGTTATTAGCCTTAGTCCATTTTAGTAGGTACTCCTGATCGTGGTACTCAGGAGTCCCCTCCTAGACATGATGCAAGACAGGACTGGATTATTTGTACAAGCACAATCGCCCACGGTGTCCAGGATGTTCATTCTTGTCAGGTCATGTCATGTCAGGTAGCCGTCGCAACAGCTATTCGAGATAATCATGTCAGGTTATCATGTCAAGTGTACTTGTCAGGAGTGCGCCACGGCGGGCCACTATCATGTCATGTCAGGTTTTCTTGTCAAGAGTGCACCACTACGGGTCACTATCGTGTCATGCTCAGGTACCATTTCCAAACATATTAAACAAATCCATGATTATCAAGTTCATGACAAAAGGCGTAAGGATATAAAATGGACGTAAAATATCTAATAAAATATCAATATTCAGGGCTATAGAAGAGTCATGCGGCTAAGGCCTATGCGGCCAGGAAGGGTGAGACTCATGCGGCCCAATTAGGAGAGCGCACGCGGCCAGGGTCACTGGATTACATGCGGCCAAGACAAGGGGGCGCATGCGGCTGGAAGGGAGCAAGGGCGCATACGGTCAGGAAATAAATCTCCATGCGGCCAGGAATAAAGGATGTACATGCGGCTGGGATAAATCGAACTCATGCGGCCCAGACTAAGAAGTCCCTGCGGCTGAATTGATATGGGGTCATGCGGCCCAAAATCCGAGTTCATGCGGCTCGAATAATTTTGGCCTCAAGACAAGGCGGGCGCGCAGCGTATGCGGCTGTAGGAATGGAGAAGGTCTCATGCGGCTGGGAGGGGATCAGGGTCTATGCGGCTCGAGGATCCAGTCAGTCATGCGGCTGAGAGGAACTGAGGACTTATGCGATTAAGTTCAATTCGTATTCATGCGGCCAAGGATGAAAGCAGTCTTATGCGGCCAGGACGCAAGGGCCTCATGCGGTTTAAGAATGAGATTCAGTCCATGCGGCTGAATCACTTGCCGCATGAATTGCCATGCGGTCAAGTCAAGCACTGTTCTTCTTTTCCAAATTTCAGAGAAGAAGAACACCATGAACCCAAGCTTCCAAGCTCCATAAAACCTTCATCCAGAGCCCAAATCCGAACTTCCATAGGTCAAAATGGGGTAGAACGAGATTCTCTACAACATGGAACCATCAAAACTAGGAAATAACAAGATTAAATAGATCAAAACCCGAGAAATCCGAAAATGAAATAAACTTAGATCTACAAGAATCCAGTCATGGAAATGAGAAATGTCAAATACTAAAGTGCTTTAGAATATAGTAAAGAAAAGAATGGAGCAATAAAATCAGAGTTCCTCCATGAAGCAAGTTGCACTTGCCTAGAGCTCACTCTCTCTCTCTCTGGTAGGTAAGAAGTAAATAAGGAAGAAGAAGATGAGATTAATGAAGAGAGAGAAAAGAATGGGCTAATAAATATAAATGGTGGTGGTAGGTAGGGGGTTCATCCAAGGGTTCATCATGAACCCAAGCAAAACCAAGCCAGGCCGAACCAACCGAACCAGGAATAGACCATGCCAAGAAGGAAATGCCAAGCCAGGAAATCATGCAATAAAATACGTACACGTATTCCAAGAATACGTGATACGAACCATAGGCATTACAACTCTACCCACCTTAAAAGAATTCCATCCTCGGAATTTAATCAAGAGGCTAGAGGAGCAATGACAAGCTACATTAATCACATACAAGCTATAACTAGGCAGACAATTACTCATTCAAGCAAGGAATCGAAGGCATGAGGTATAAGAAAGACATTATACCTCACGAGTCAAACAAGTCGGGATATCGCGATCGGATATCATCCTCACGCTCCCACGTTGACTCCCCCAAAGAGTGATGACCCCAAGCAACTCGGACTAACTTGATAGTCTTGTTCTTGAGGATCTTCTCTCTCCGGTCCAATATAGATACGGGCCTCTCCTCATACGAAAGGTTGGTACCAACAACCAATTCCGAATGATCTAGGATGTGGCTCGGGTCCGGGATATACCGTCGTAATTGGGATACATGGAACACGTCATGCACCTCGCTTAGCGACGGCAGAAGAGCGAGACGATAGGATACATCTCCTACTCGCTCCAGAATGTCGAACGGTCCTATATACCTAGGACTAAGCTTTCTCCGTACGCCGAAACGAATGACGCCACGGTTAGGCAAAATCCTCAGGAATACATGGTCACCGACCAAAAACTCTAGAGGGCGCCGATGAGAATCGGCCCAATGGCGCTGGCGATCTTGGGCAATTCGAAGATGATCTCGGACCCTTCTGACCACTTCAACTGTCTGAGCGATCATTTCTGGACCAAGCATTTGTCTCTCTCCAACATCATCCCAGGCTAGCGGGGATCTGCACTTCCTACCATACAGTGCCTCGAACGGTGCCATCTGGATACTGGCCTGGAAACTGTTGTTGTACGAGAATTCCACCAGGTGCAAGTGATCTTCCCATAAACCACCGAAGTCAAGTGTGCAAGACCGCAACATGTCTTCAAGAGTCTGGATCGTACGCTCCGACTGACCATCTGTCTGCGGATGATACGCTGAACTGAACTGGAGACCAGTTCCCAAACTCTCCTGTAGGCTACGCCAAAAGTGCGACGTAAATCTTGAATCTCTGTCCGAGGTAATACTGACTGGCACTCCGTGCAACCTGACAATCTGCCTGAGGTACATCTCCGCTAGCTGAGCCGTCGACTGACCAACTCTGAATGGGAGGAGGTGAGCTACCTTTGTGAGCCGATCAACTATAACCCAAATAGCATCTCGACCAGCTGGGGATCTAGGTAATCCAGTCACAAAATCCATGGTCACATGCTCCCACTTCCATTCTGGAATCGGCAAGGGCTGAAGAAGTCCTGCTGGTCTCTGATGTTCGGCCTTGACTTGTTGGCAAACCAAACACCAAGAGACAAACCGAGCTATCTCCCGCTTCATGCCATTCCACCAGAAGTGCTGACGGATATCTCGGTACATCTTCGTACTGCCAGGATGGATCGAATACTGAGAACTGTGCGCCTCTGCCATGATCTCCCGTCTGATTTCTCCACTGGGCACACAAAGACGCTTCCCATGCCTAAGTGTACCGTCCTCATAAATGCATAACTCTGGTCTTCGTCCTGCCTCACACTCTGCCCTGAGTCGCTGAAGCTTGGAATCTGCTGACTGCGCCATCTGAATCCTCTCGACTATAGTGGACTGAACTTGCATACTGACCATCAATGCCACACTGGAAGGGAGAACAACTTCAATACCCATCTTCTAAAGATCTGCCAACAGCTCTGGTTGCGCTGTTAGGAAATAAACTCCAGCTCTCCTGCTCAATGCATCCGCAACAACATTGGCCTTCCCAGGATGATACTGCAGGTTGACATCATAATCTACAAGAAGCTCCAGCCATCTCCTCTGACGCATGTTAAGATCCTTCTGAGTGAAAACATACTTCAGACTCTTATGGTCGGTGAAAATCTCCACCCTATCTCCATACAAATAGTGCCTCCACAACTTAAGTGCAAACACTACTGCTGCCAGCTCCAAGTCATGGGTTGGGTAATTTCTCTCATGATCACGAAGTTGTCATAACGCATAAGCTATTACCTTCCCATGCTGCATCAGAACACATCCTAAACCTCTGCCCGAAGCATCACAATACACTGAGAATCCTCCGGTGCCATCTGGAAGCGTGAGAATGGAAGCTGTTATCAGGCCTCGCTTCAACTGCTCAAAAGAACTCTGACACTCTGCTGTCCAAGCAAACTGCGCATCCTTGCGGGTCAACTGCGTCAATGGTGCTGAAATTCGAGCAAAATCCGAAACAAACCGCCGGTAATAGCCGGCCAATCCAAGAAAACTACGAACCTCTGCAACTGTGCTGGGCACTGGCCATGACTCAATAGCCACAATCTTCTGGGGATCCACTTCCACTCCTCCTCTGGTAATGATATAACCCAAGTACGAAATGCGATCGAGCCAGAACTCGCATTTACTGAACTTGGCATATAACTGGTGCTTCCTGAGAATCTGAAGAACTATACGGAGATGCTGCTCATGCTCCGCCTCACTCTTGTTGTAGACCAAGATGTCATCCAAGAACACAATCACAAACTGATCCAAGTATGGCATGAAGATGCGATTCATGAGATTCATGAATACGGCTGGCGCATTGGTTGCTCCAAAAGGCATAACAAGGAACTCCCAATGCCCATACCTCGATCTAAAAGCTGTCTTCGGGATGTCCTGCTCTCTGACTCTGATCTGATGATAACCTGAGCGCAAATCAATCTTCGAGAATACTGAAGCCCCCTTGAGTTGATCAAACAAGTTATCTATCCTCGGAAGAGGATATCTGTTCTTGATTGTTACTGAGTTCAAGGTACGATAATCAACACATAACCTGGACGTACCATCCTTCTTTTTCACAAGAAGCATCGGGGCTCCCCAAGGCGATCCACTAGCACGAATGAATCCCTTCGCTCAAAGTTCTTCAATCATCTTGTACAAGATCTCCAATTATGAAGACGCCCTCCTGTAGACTCTCTCTGACACTGGGGCTGTCCTGAAAATTAAGTCTATGGTGAACTCGATCTCCCGCTCTGGAGGCATACCTGGTAGCTCTTCTGGGAAAACATCTGGGAACTCATCCACTATCCTGGGCAACTGCACTGCTGCTACTGCCATCCGCAATACTGGAGGAGAAGGTTCAACTGCTCCTCTGAAAAAGGAAAACTCTGGCTCGCCTGGAATGCTAAAAACAACCCTACCAATATGGCAGTCTATTCTAGCATACTGGTTCCTCAACCAATCCATCCCTAGGACCACATCATAATCGGCCATCGGGAACTCTATCAATCTAGCGGAAAATTCTCTACCGCTAACTACGATCCGACACGAGGAAAACACTCTATCTACTCCCACAAGTCCGTTACCAGTAAGTATATTGAGCCTTACTGATAATGACTCGGGCTCTAATCCTATCCGTGTCGCGAATCGTGCAGACATAAAAGAATACGATGCACCAGAATCAAATAAAGCTGAAGCTGGAAAGGAGTTGACGAGAATAGTACCTGCCACTACCTCACCTGGTGCCAATCCTTCCTCTGCGGTCATCACCATAGCCTGACCATGCCCTCGGGGTGCTGGTCCCCTCTGCTGAAATCTTCGATGCCTGCTCTGACTCAAGGCTTGGGCTTGAACATGCTGCCGTGGGTTCTGCTACTGGAACATCTGGGACTGAGGCCACAACGGCCTCGGCAATGGATACTGCTGCTGCTGCTGGACCGGTGCTAGTCCTCTTACCGAAGAGCTAGAAAGGTTGGACGATGATGAACCACCCCTATTCGGGCAGGATCCAACCCTATGGTCTGGTGCTCCACAGGCCAGACATAATCCTTGCGCCCTGCGACATTCTGCCACCACATGGCCTGGCTTCCCACAATGGGAACATCCCACTGCGGAAGACTGCTTCTGCTTCTGCTTCTGCTGCTGCTATTGAGGGTACGTCGGGGTGGAATGCTGAACCGACGTTACGGAGGCCGCTCGCCTCGGAGCTCCAATAGTCAAAGCCCTGGCTGCCGGGGCTGGTGCCGAAGACTGATTCATCTGGCCGTGAGATCTCTTCCGACCTCCGACCCTTTCCACAATCCTCTGGGAGGTATACTCATGCCTCCGGGCTGCTCTCAAGACTGCATCAAAAGTCTGATGCTCAAACTGCTCAACTGCTAACAAGATCTCCAGGTGAAGCCCCTGCTGGAATCGCTGGGCTCTATCATACTCGGTTGCCACCAAGGTGGGAGCAAACCGACTGAGTCTGGAAAACTCGACCGTATATCCATCGACCGTCCTTCCTCCTTGCTTCAAATTGGTAAACCTCGTCTGCAGATCATACCGAGCCACGGCATCGAAATACTTGGTCTGAAATCTCTCTCTGAATACTGCCCAAGCAATGGGTGTTGCTAATCCAACGGCCTGAGCTTCCCACCAGCTGCGGGCAAGATCTAACAACTGCAGGCGCACCACGGCTACCTTCTCATTCTCTGGGGTCCTGGTTGCTTCTAGAATCACCTCTGTGTCCTGAAGCCAAGCATCTGCGGCGATCGCATCTTCACTACCGTCGAAGAAGGGAGGGTTCAACCGCTTGAAGCTGTTGGCCGCGCTGTTACCCTGGTGACCTCCTCGGGTCAAAGTATCCGTCACGGCCTGGTGCAAGGCATCTCCTCGACGATCTTGAGAGGCTATCAAGGTCCTGATGAGTCCTACCAAAGTGCCATCATCAGGCTCGGCAGGCTGAACTGGCTGGACTGGTGGCTCTCCGCCAGAAGGCACGACTCTGGAGGCTACTCCGGAATGCTGGGCTTGATCTTCGGGTTGCTGCTGATCCACGGGAGGTGCTCCGCCTTGCTGGTCGGTAGGACCACGAACAATACCGCTGAAGAAGACGACATAGGAAACAATAAGGAAGGACCAGGACAGATCAACGATACAAGCATATGATCAGGACAAGAATCCAGGGATTCGGAAGATACGAGCAGAGATCAAGGACGAATACTGATTGAGACATCTATTCGGTAAACCCTCACATATCTTGATTTACAAGACCTGCATGGGCCACCACTTAAACCATGTCACGCCCCAGAACCAGAATACTGGAGAGCGGGGGCAGACATAGCCAGCTACGTATATTGAAATGGATTCCATCTCGCTATACGGTCACGGCTGTCTAGATACATGAGGGTTTATCTACAAGCCAGCAGTCTCTTAAGGTCATGAACAAGTCTATTGTCTCAATCATAAGAAAGTAAGTAAAAGTTACAAGATGTATGATCATTAAATATACAATAATAAGGCGTCCCAAATATTACATATTCTGCTGATCATGAAGCTAGTCGTTACAAAATATGAGGACTAGCAAGAGTTTAGTCATACATGATCAACCCTAGGATCTGTCAATCATGTTATAGCCCGTAGGCAGACAGTAAGTAAAGTGCAATCGAGCTAAACAGGTGCTCGTCGGCTAAATGCCTCAAAAGAATAATTTTTACAATAAAGTGGGAGATCAAAAATAAACCCACTCGTTGCCAGGGTTCCGTCTAGTGGTCACCATCTGGCAGGAAGGTCGATAGATCCTCTGGAGCTGCTCCGAAATCTGGCCATACAAAACCAGCTGGGTCAGATCCCAGAAAGAGCAAGTGCCACAAAGGAAGCTTCACTTAGGAACTAAAACCAGCAATCAGCACAAGATATAAATAAAAGTAAGAACTGGAAATAAAGAAAACACATCAGGATGATATACGACGAGATAACCATGGAACTATTCAGATAACCAGGTTACAACCCGTAAACCAAACAAGGACCGGGGTTGCAACCCTTCGTCTGAACAGAACTTGGAATTCTCACCATTTATCGGTAAAATAAATACAGGCATTCTGGTCATGCAGTAGTCTGGAACAGGATCAGGACAAGGCTAGACAGGTTAGACTCCATTCAATCATATCACGGCCAAGCAAGAATTACGGCTTAATACTTTAACTAACTAGGGTTATCACAGGCCTAATTACTAGCAAGATGCAGTGAGATTACTCCACAGCCACAAGCCCTGCAGACCATCCAGGTTACCCAGGTCGAAATTAGGGGTTGAATTTGGGTGGGTACACCGTCCAGGAAATACGTATACCCTTAGGTAGCTTGAAGGGTGCAACACATGACAGTGTGCTGGAAATGTGCCCTACTCGACGGCAGGCTACAGATCCCAAGCGCGCCCAGGTAACGGGATTGCCTGTAGCTGGGAGATCTCTTCATGACTACTGTATTAATCTAGTTATTAGCCTTAGTCCATTTTAGTAGGTACTCCTGATCGTGGTACTCAGGAGTCCCCTCCTAGACATGATGTAAGACAGGACTGGATTATTTGTACAAGCACAATCGCCCACGGTGTCCAGGATGTTCATTCTTGTCAGGTCATGTCATGTCAGGTAGCCGTCGCAACAGCTATTCGAGATAATCATGTCAGGTTATCATGTCAAGTGTACTTGTCAGGAGTGTGCCACGGCGGGCCACTATCATGTCATGTCAGGTTTTCTTGTCAAGAGTGCACCACTACGGGTCACTATCGTGTCATGCTCAGGTACCATTTCCAAACATATTAAACAAATCCATGATTATCAAGTTCATGACAAAAGGCGTAAGGATATAAAATGGACGTAAAATATCTAATAAAATATCAATATTCAGGGCTATAGAAGAGTCATGCGGCTAAGGCCTATGCGGCCAGGAAGGGTGAGACTCATGCGGCCCAATTAGGAGAGCGCACGCGGCCAGGGTCACTGGATTACATGCGGCCAAGACAAGGGGGCGCATGCGGCTGGAAGGGAGCAAGGGCGCATACGGTCAGGAAACAAATCTCCATGCGGCCAAAAATAAAGGATGTACATGCGGCTGGGATAAATCGAACTCATGCGGCCCAGACTAAGAAGTCCCTGCGGCTGAATTGATATGGGGTCATGCGGCCCAAAATCCGAGTTCATGCGGCTCGAATAATTTTGGCCTCAAGACAAGGCGGGCGCACAGCGTATGCGGCTGTAGGAATGGAGAAGGTCTCATGCGGCTGGGAGGGGATCAGGGTCTATGCGGCTCGAGGATCCAGTCAGTCATGTGGCTGAGAGGAACTGAGGACTTATGCGATTAAGTTCAATTCATATTCATGCGGCCAAGGATGAAAGCAGTCTTATGCGGCCAGGACGCAAGGGCCTCATGCGGTTTAAGAATGAGACTCAGTCCATGCGGCTGAATCACTTGCCGCATGAATTGCCATGCGGTCAAGTCAAGCACTGTTCTTCTTCTCCAAATTTCAGAGAAGAAGAACACCATGAACCCAAGCTTCCAAGCTCCATAAAACCTTCATCCAGAGCCCAAATCCGAACTTCCATAAGTCAAAATGGGGTAGAACGAGATTCTCTACAACATGGAACCATCAAAACTAGGAAATAACAAGATTAAATAGATCAAAACCCGAGAAATCTAAAAATGAAATAAATTTAGATCTACAAGAATCCAGTCATGGAAATGAGAAATGTCAAATACTAAAGTGCTTTAGAATGTAGTAAAGAAGAGAATGGAGCAATAAAATCAGAGTTCCTCCATGAAGCAAGTTGCACTTGCCTAGAGCTCACTCTCTCTCTGGTAGGTAAGAAGTAAATGGGGAAAAAGGAGATGAGATTAATAAAGAGAGAAAAGAATGGGCTAATAAATATAAATGGTGGTGGTAGGTAGGGGGTTCATCCAAGGGTTCATCATGAACCCAAACAAAACTAAGCCAGGCCGAACCAACCGAACCAGGAATAGACCAAGCCAAGAAGGAAATACCAAGCCAGGAAATCATGCAATAAAATACGTACACGTATTCCAAGAATACGTGATATGAACCACAGGTATTACAGTACCAAAGTTCTTGAGACCTAAAGGCATGACTGTATAGCAGTAAACTCCTAGAGGAGTGCGAAAGGACGTATGCTTTTCATCTTCTGGGTTCATCCTGATCTGATTATATTCGGAGAATATGTCCATGAAAGACATTCGTTCGAACCCGCAGGTATTGTCGATCATAACATCAGTAATTGGAAGAGAAAACTCGTCCTTAGGACAAGATGCATTGTGGTCACTAAAGTAGATACAAACTCGGACCTTTCCTGTCTTTTTATAACTGGGATGACATTAGCCACCCAGTCTGGATGTTGTTCCTTCCTGATAAAATTACAGGCGATAAGCTTCTTGACTTCAGCTACTATGGCATCCATTATATCAGGTCGGAATCGTTGTTTTTGTTGTTTGACTGGCCTACCATTTGGCAAAATATTGAGCTTATGGGTAGCAATTTGAGGATCTAATCCTGGCATATCTTCATAGTTCTAGGCGAACACATCAATAAATTCTTTAATGAGCTGGATCAACTCTTGCTTGTCTGTTTCAGGAAGACTTTTGATGATAAAGATTGGCCTTGGAGAAGCTTCGTGTTCGACATCAATTTGGATTAGCTCGTCTTCAGTGGGTGGTTCACGTTGTTCGAAGCGAAGCCCCCATTGAGTATCCATCCGTTGTACCCATGGTTCTTTCTCATAAGCCTAGGTAGGGTCATTATCATCCTCTGAGAATTCAGCTATCACCATATTGGAAGATAGAGTCACTCGATGGACGTGCCCTACACTGGTATCTGAATCCTACGAGGAAAAGTCAGAAGAATTTGATCATTTTTCTTTATCAGACTCAGAAATATCTGGGGTTGTGATTAGTATAGTATAGCCTAAACCATGTTTTGTCTTATCATTATATTGCGAAGACTTTCGTTTTGGGGAGGGTATACAAATAGTAGTTCGTCTACCTTTACCACCATTGAGGCCAGATTTGAAATTATAGCCATCTTCCGAATGATATTTTTGGATTGTTGACTGTAACAACGTAATTGAATTTGCCCACTATCATCGTTTTCTGAGTCGTTACCAAATATACCCTTTTGATTCAATCTTTTACTGAAGAGGATAGGAGGCTCGTCTTTCTTTCGGGAAGGAATTAGAAGGAACGAGTTTTGTACTGGTTCAAATGATATCTCATCTTGGAGGGGTTGAATTGTGCCCAAGGTAAGTGGTTCAAAATTATCCAAAATTTCTAAATTAAATTGTGTGTAATAATTAACATAAAGATACTACAAAGGAGACGCTGATTTATTGATATCCGCTTTAATATTTATAATACTATTTTCAACCTTGGCTGATGACTTATCGAGGATAATAACAAGAGGAGGAGAAGTAGAAAGCTTGTTACGACGTAGGTCGATAACAAGAGGCTCAGAAGAGGTGAGCTCTATTTGTTCCATTTTTCTAGAATGAGGAGGCTTAGTAGGAGGAGAAAGATTAATAGTCAACATCTGAGAAGACGAGGGGCGAGAAGTGCGTCCCATTAATGGAATTACCAGGACCTCGTCTGGATTGTTCTTCCGTTCTTCTTCAGTGTCCATAGCCAATACAACCTTCATGTACTCTTCTTCGTACATCCTGGAGTCTGTACAATAGGCCTCGATATCTTGAAAGGGATTGAGATAAGCCACTTCTTTCTTGACTTCTCCATTGTCTTTAACGTATTTAAAGCATTGATGGAGAGTAGATGGAACAATGTTATGTTCATTTAACCATGGTCTTCCTAACAACATATTGTAGAAGACGTGATTGTCAATCACGTAGAAGGTGACTTTTGTGCGGAGATTGCCAATTTAGACTTTTAGGCAGATCTTTCCCAATGGTTCTCTTCTTCCGGAATTGAATCCAAGAATAGTCGTGACCATCGTAGAGAGGTTATGGACTGGGATCCTTGTTCCATCCAATAGAGCCTTCGGCTTCATGCTGAGTGCGGATCCAGGATTGACCAGAAAGCAATCACCTTCATTGTGTCGACTTACCCTGTAAACTAGAGAGGTCGGTCTTGTCGATTGTCCTCCACTATCATGTCACCTTGAGTGAAGGTGATATTAGGAATCAGTTCCATCACACTATAACAATAAGAGCATGCCACAGGTTCTTCGTCTGGTTTCTTGAGATGTGCCAGACAAGCGACAACTTGTATCAAAGCCTCACTTAATGTTTCTCGATTTTACCTCGTGAGACACAGGAGTTCGAAAATTGATAATCCTATCGGAGTATTGGCTAGTTGAGCCAATATGTCAAAATTATATAATTTTTCGAGTCCCTGTAATGGTGTTTTCTTTATGCTTTTGTCAAAGCGAGCCGGCTGCTTGCCCTTGTCAACTGTTGTTGTCTTATGAGGGCCTGGTTTTGCTTGAGGCGATGATGCCAGAAAAACATTGGCGACATGAGGAGAGGATGTCGGAGGAGCATAGGATGCAGGAGAAGGAGTGACAACATTCTCCTGTCCTTCTGGATAGTCTATAAGATAGAGCCTCCCAGACCTGGTAGCAGTTATGGCTTCTTCTTTTGGAACAGGTGACAAAGAAACCATCTTACAGTCTTTCACTCGTGTCTTGCTTCTAAAAGATTTCTTCTTTTGAGGAGATAAATGATCTGTCCAAAATCCTAGGCCGACACAGATTGGTTGTCTTGACGACGTAGATAAAGTGGCATTAGAGACCCTTTTATGTCATTTAAGCCAGGAGCTTTCTATAGGTCATATCCCATCTTTATCTTCAGTTCGCGGGACTGCTAGCTATACCGATGGAATTCTGGTCGATATTTGGTCTCTGGCTTTGGTGACACAATCGTTGAAGAAGAAAGCGAAGTTGTCGCTGGAATGAATATGGTATTTAGTGGAGAAACACGACCATCCAGTGATGTAGATTCACTTGAAGTCATATGACACGACTTCTATTTTGTCATCTTCTTTGACTTGGCAGAAGAAGTAGATGTCTTTGGTTGAAAGTCGGCTATCAAATCGGGATGAATCTATATGATTTTACATTTGTCAGTTGATAAAGGTACCAAATTATCACATCTTGCTGGCGGGAGGTTGACGATCTCCAAGTTAGCCTTTGGTATAGGAACAACACCGTCCTATACCAGCTGAACGGGAAAGTCCCCAAACTATAGAGAGAGACGACATTGGCAGTCACTGTTTTCTTTTTGCAATGACTTTTGAGTCGTGCAACTAAAGATATCATTAATGATATACATAACCTTTAATAATATACATAACCTAGAAATTTTTCTTTTTGCAATGAATTCCAAGCCGTGCAACTAAATATATCATTCGAACTTGATATACAATTAGCTCCTCAACATTCATGATCAAATCAGCTATAGCTATCTCCCGATTAGTTACATGCTCAAACTCAAAGTCATATTCGTTACTGTCTATCTTTGTTCATCGTACAACACATTTCTTCAATCGTATCATTCTACACTAACTCAAATCATCGAGCAATTTGATCTTAAATCCTTATAGTTATTTTCGTATTTTTAAATCCAAAATTCAATGAGTGCTATCTTTCAATCGCACTATCTTTCCTTATTCACATTTCAAACTCAATTTTGTTCAGTCCTTGTAGAAGCATGAAAATGCGCAAACATATCAAAAGCGCTGGTAGTGTTCTCGTTACACAAAGCTCCATAAGCGCAGATACCAAAAAAGCACAAATAGATCACAAACCACAGTTTATAAAAAGCTCTTTATTAAGTCATACCTACAAAAATCTATTACAGATTCACCATGATTATAAGAAAAGAGCTTTGCATACGATGATCTATTACAGATTCATCATGAAAATAACTAAGGCATCTAAAGATCTACAAGAGGGTTAATGTTCATTGGCGCAATACAAGGGGGTTAATCTTCACAGACTCGTAGCCCCCCAAATGCGCAGCGCTGTCAGAGCGAGGCACTTCCTGAAGCAGCTATTGGCCCGAGCGAGAACTCAGTCCGCAGCACAGGCTATGCCACCGCCATTGAGCAGGGCAGAGCACAATATGTGGCTCTTCGGATTTGCAACCAATCCAAATTCGAAAGCTCGGATCTCGAAGACCTCCAAGATGCTATTCATGTTCAAACTCTTTATGTGAAACACCTATGTGCATCTCGAAACTGAGCATCAGTTCTTCTATAAAGGCACAACTTCTTTGAATGAAGGAATCCACAACCATCAACCGACTTGTGCTAGGCTGATGGCCATTCGAAGTTAAGTCAGGATCGAGCATATCATTTAGAATGCTAAGAGAGGAAGATGACTCATCAGAAAAACTCCCCTTTGTATAGGGTGGGTGTGGTCCAGCCAACATGCCACGTGGTCGTTGGTCAAAGACTCCCAAATTAATGGGATGAACCTAGAACTTAACACAACGAACCTTATTTAATAGGTTCATTTTACCAAGTCCTAGGCCACAAACTTCTTAAATTTTCTAAAATACGGCGACAATTAAAGAAGAGGATGATCGAATCGTCCATCAAGAAGAGCAGTTATTAATCGCTCTTAAAAACTTTGACAGAAACCAGCTCCTTCGATTCAGAAGTGCAGCCTCCCCATTGCGCTCTTGCTTCAATTATGAAGCGCAGCCTCCCCACTGCACCCTCGCTTCGACTCAGAAGTGAAACCTCTTCGCTGTGCCCTCTCTTCGGCTCAGAAGCACAACTAGCTCACTTCCTCACACAGCGCCCTCACTTCAACTTAGACGAGCAGTATCTCTTTCGTCTTCAAAACACAGTCTACTCATCGCCATAAAGCAAAATAACTCTGTCGCCTGAGGCAGAAACTACTTGTCTCCCTAAAGCACAGTGACTCCATCGCCTGAAGAACAGTCTACTACTCGCCCTAAAGCATAGTGACTCTGTCTCCTGAAGCACAGTCTACTCGTAGCCCTAAAGTATAATGACTCTGTCTCCTGAAGCACAGTCTACTCGTTGCCCAGAAATACAGCAGCATCCGTCAGAGGTGTAGCTCGCAGAGCTGCACAGCCCTACAAAGTGACATTGTTCCACGTGGCTAGATGGGTGTGTTTATCTTTTCAGGATACCACCCTATCGGTTTGTTTAAATCGCTGCTTTTAAGATAAACAAAGTTTGATTCTGTTGATAAGAGCAATACCTTATAAGTTTTTTTAAACTATAGATAAGAACGGAGCTTGTTCTTATAGATGAGATCCATATCCAACTGGTTTGTTTAAACCAATAGCCCTCTAAGATAAGACAAAATCCAACTTCAGGGATAGGAACAGAATCTGCTTAGGTTCATCCGATCAACAAATAAGCACATACCATGTGTCGTTTATTCAGTTATGTTGATAACTCCCCAGAAATCTTGATAGAATAGAATCCACGTGCCTGCCACATGTCATCTCAGCAGTAGCCTTTACCGTGACCGCCTCAAGATTCTTCTATATCTTCCCGTGCATCGTTTCTGCAAAATCCTTATGCACATCGCATATGTGCTTTCCTATAAATAGAAGGAGTTTTCCTTCGATAAAGAGGCTTCGAAATCTTCAACTTCGACATCCTTCTAATTGGACCCTAGAGTTTCAATCACCAGTAATAGAAATCCAAAGCAAGTTCAACTCATCATCAGATCGTCAATAGAGTAAAGGAGCCTCTGCAGTGCTCGATCTCCACAGCCACACTTTTTCAGAAATTTTGAACTTAGATATCCTGTTTAGGAATCGATTCTACTCTTTTTACGTTTAAAATTCAAAAAGTTCGTATAACCTTTTGTCATGGAAAATAAGATGGCGATTCTGCTGGGAACGTCCTTCTCCTCCAACGAGAAAGTAGTGGCACAATCTGACAACAACTTGCCGGGATCTTCCCAGAAGACGTTGGTCATACGTTTCGACCAACAAGCTTTTGAAGTTCTCCTTTCGGAGGAGAAGCCGAGTCCTTCGAAGCGGTTCATAAAATCGAAGAAGACTCGATGCACCTGGGTATTGAAGGCGGCTACGACGAGCAGCACCATGTTGGGGACTGTACTCCAGAACTCCTTGACCGACGAAGCCCAGAAGAGGACTTTGGCTACTGTTGCCATGCCGTCTTGCTTGATTCCCACTCCGAGAAAGTGAAGCGAAGAGTGTAGCTCTCCTGTGGCGGGCCCAACAAAGGCACAATGTTGAAAGAAGTGCACATTAGCTCAACCTCTTACGGAGGGAGATGTGCCGACAAGAAGATATATCTTTGACAGAATTGTCTACCCATCGGGTAAGGCTACATTGGACTCTGAATGTTATGCACCTCTTGGAGGTAACTTAAAGAGATCTAAGGCAGCACGTGCCCTACGCGACCAAAGTGCTATGCCAACCATTATATTGGATTCTGAATACTATGCACCCTCTGGACATAGTAGAAAGAAATCCAAGGCAGTACGCGCCTTATGCAACCAACGTCCTATGCAAATAGCCGAACAAAGGCCCGTATTGATAGTCACGAGCATAACTAATGGAAAGTTGTGCAAAACAGGTCTGATGCTTCTATGCCTCGACCGGTAAAACCCCGCTGTCACTTGAGCGCTCATACGCATGATTGAAGCCAGGGGGTACCTACCATCGAGTTACACTCGTACGAACAATATTCTTGTAAGCATGGAAGAAGTCTACCTCATTAACAACTCTACGATCAGGACCTAAGTGTACGTCACGCACAGAAACTCAGAAGAGGAAAGCTATCTCGGTATCGTTACTCCTGCGTACAGCTTCCCTGTGTGCATAAAAGGAATGTAGGGTTGGAGACTCTAATAACTCCCTATAAGAGTAAAGCGAGGGGAGGATCTACAGCGCAGGACATATCTAAACAAAACAGCCGTATCGCCACCAAAGAGGCGGTCCGTCTTCTAAAGACCACAACCGGTGGCATCTGGCGAAACGAAGAATGAACTCCGTGTTGCTTCATGCAACGTGGTACGAGGTTCTCCGTCTCTCAAGAAGCTTCCCAAGAACCCTCTCATTTCGGCTAACAAGCCAAAGAATAGGCCTAAGGATAGCAAGACGACAGTGCCTAGTACGAGTATTTTCTAAGGCACGCGTACCAGATCTAGATCCTTATTGCAGGGAGATGATACTGCAGTTGGAGGTAGCCCCCCCACCATTCATGACAATCTGGCTTTATAATCCAATGAGGTACTGTATGACACAGATACCTCTACAGGCATAGGTACCCAAAAAGCTGGGGGTAGCAATTACAATGAGTCGAATGATGATTGCAACCTACCAGTTTACCCTCAAGACGACGGGAATCAGCCCTCTGAACCAGAGAATGAAAGATCTACTATCCTTTCTACCCACCTGCACATGGTGTCCATGTTTATGGCTGAAGGTGACAACAACGCGGAAAGTAACGAAGGCTCTAGTCAGCAAAAACATATAGAGGTTCTCGAGGAGAGCCTAAACACGTTGAACATTACTATGAAGTCATTAGCTTATGTTGTTCTGGAGATCAAGAAGAGATTGACCACCTTTGGCTCCACTCTTGCTCCAGAACCAGCGGCTAATGGTGGGTATAATGTACTTTCCATCACGAGCCAAGCAGGGCCAGCATCATCCACTCGATCAACAACCAGGCCTACAGCGGCAAATGAAATGCAATAGGCCATCAAAGAATTGTATGCTCGCTATGACGCCAAAGAAAAGCGACCAACACTCCAAAAGATGAGGATTCGGCAGCCATATCCTGCCGAATAGGACAATGTGATATATCCTCCCAAGAATAATCTGCAGACGCTCACGCTATTTGATGCAAATAAGTCTCCCCGCCGATACTTGAGATACTTTACCTCAGTAACGGGGCATTTACCAAAGGATGATGCCCTTCTAACCAACATATTTGTTGGAGCCCTGCAGGGGGTGGCCTACGAATGGTTTTGCAGCCTTCCGGACAACTGCATTTTGTCCTTTGAAGACTTGAAGAACCTATTCCTCAATCGATTCTATGAAAGAGGAATGGATATAACGATGTCGACTCTCATGGACATCGTTTAGAAGGACAAAGAGCCGGTGCGAGCATACATTGAGTACTTCCGCCAGGCCATGTTGAGGTTACCTCCTGGTATACCTGAGCCCAGCTTATGGACTCCTACCGTAAGAACATGCTTCCTGCGATCATGTTATGGCACAGTGTTCCATGCGTAGAATGGACGCCTTTCATCACAGAGGCGGATTTAGCTCAAAGAAAAGTACAAATACACAATTGCTGGGACTGAACTTCTCCTCCTTCGAAGATAAAGGGAAGCATTCATCCGATAATAAAGATGGAAAAGGAAAGCAAGCCATGACCGTGAACATTTCCAAAGGTTCGACATTAGTGAACCCGAAGCCGACTGAAGCACAGAGGCCAAAAGAGACCTACTCTTTCAATGACGAAGACACACTAGAGCTCTTCGATATGTTGGCAAAGAGTGGTAAACTTAAGCTCCTACCGCCTAAGTGTCCCGATGAAGTAAAAAAGGTGGACAAACTAAAATACTGCCACTATCACCAGTATATCCACCATAAAATGCGTGATTGTTACATGTTGAAAAGACAAAATCTACTGCCTCATCGGCGCTAAAATTATCTCACTCGACTATGAGGAGAAGACTGTTACTGTCGACATGGTCACTCTCCAGTTTGAAAGTTTTTTGAGAATAGAGGCTCAAGACGGCATCGTCCCCATCCTGAGAGCGATGATGGAAGTAGTCAATCTTCCACCAACCCGTGACAACGCCCAAGGCCTTATCCCATTTACAACGC
Source organism: Iris pallida (assembly GCA_029216955.1). NCBI lineage: Eukaryota > Viridiplantae > Streptophyta > Magnoliopsida > Asparagales > Iridaceae > Iris > Iris pallida. The sequence continues at coordinate 2,514,899 of JANAVB010021999.1, read as the reverse complement.
CGTGAGGCGAAGTAATATGGATCCTTCCTAATCTTACTCAAGACATGATGATGCCTGTAGCGCACTTTATCAAGGGAAAGAAGGTTCGGACGTGTCGTACGATCTCTACGACAACTTATGACACCCAAGTTACTGTAGAAGCGTAGAATTTCAGGCGTATCCATAGGCCAGAATTCCTATGCACCTAACATTACATGCGCCAGGAAGCTCAAATGAAGTATTTGTTACAGCAAACAGCAAAAGCATAGACATCAAAAGAAGATTTCTATTTTCATATAAAAGTCTATTACATGTCTAAAAAAGGCTTTACAAAGGAGAATTTCTACAAAAAGAAAGATCCAAAGACTCCTGCCAGGCGCATCATCTGCTAGGCGCATCACTTCAGTGTCTCAGTCAGGCGTGTCTCTTCAGCGTCTCAGTCAGGCATATCTATTTCAGCGCCTCAGTTAGCTGCATCATGAAGTCTCAGCATATGCGCTCCACTTCGATCCGATCAAGTGCTTCGACTAAAGGAGCAGCTTTGAGCAGAACCAGAGTGGGCAGTCAACCCCACTCTAGCAAGAGGAAGAGCTCTCTAAAGCCCAAGGAAGAGAAGAGCACCACAATTCTGATCTGTGGCTCTTTCATCATAACGGAGACGGGGCTTGAGTATCCCGATCTTTGGATGCTACAGGCACCTTCGGCTTGCCTCAGAACCCTACGATTCTGACTTTTGGATGTAACAGTCACCTTCAAGTGTATGAACAAAGACAACTCATCGCATCTTCACCCTCGAGAGCATCTTGTCAACAGAGTATACTCGAGCAAATAAGTTCATTCGAGAAGACGTGAGAGAACGAGAAGCTAACTCTCTCTTTGCTACTATTTATAGGCCGGGCAAATCAAACCCATGTGCCAAGTAGCGGGCTCTCCAAATCCCATACAATGAATTTGCATTTATGGTGATGAACCTGACTCCTTGAAGAACTCAACAATCGGACCAAAAAAGATATGTCATGCAAACCGATGCGCCGGTCAGATACCGCGCATCATACAGACGCGCCCGTCAGTACCAAGTGCCCTGTATGGATGTGCCTAACAAAGCACAGATCTATGCATCCTAATCAACATGGACCCCTGTGCCTAGTGGCGTACAAATCGATGTGTCACCCTACCAAGCAATTAATGCTAAAGTACAGAGTTGGCAGCTCGTTCCCCGAGGACTGAACAGTTGGCAGCTTTTGCAGAAAATGAAGCATCACTGACGTCAGCATCATTATTAGTTTCCTCCGACGGTTACAACCCACGTGGCTGACCAACCACTCGTATACGCCTTAGCAGCCATGCGCCTGAAGATTTGTATGCGCCTCAAAAGCCGTGCGCCCAAAATGGGTCATAGCTCCTGAAGGTTACGAGCCAAAGTCTTCTCATGCGTCCAATCCCAGGCGTATCGTATCATATTACCCTCCACCAAATTCGAGATCTTTGAGCTACGGACATGCGCCACGTGTCCTCTGACTCAATTCAGCCTATGAAGGGGTGCTAATCACCCAAGATCTCAGCAACTGAAAGATCTCTCCCCTGCTACGTGCCAGCCCACAAGTGCACAATGAAGGATTCAACCCACAAATGATGGTGCATCATCTATGCGCCTCCTGCAGCTTCAACCAAGTGGCATTCCCACGTACAGGTGCATCCTACATATGCGCGCACGAGTAGCCCAACCTGCTGCTTATAAATAGAGGGATCATCTCCTTCTTTCACACACAAAGGGACGGACATATACAGAGACGTACAGTCAAAGACAGCCGTAACCAGAGTATCAGAGTTCACTCACAGAGATCGAAAGAGACACTCAAGGTCTTCTTCCTCTCCGCAAGCTCTAGCACCTTGAGCAACTCAGACCTTCAAAGAACCGAAAACCGACGTCAGATCGTCAACGAAGTCAACATATTACTACTCACTCCATCGACACAGAACCCAGATAAATAAAAGTGTACTCCTAGGACTACATCTAAGTCCTACATTGTAACACTGTTCTGTTTGTAATTGAAATTGTAATCAGAAGATTTTAATGGCAAACAAGCTGACGACTCTGCTCGCGACCTCTTTCTCCTTCGCTGAGAAAGCTGTGCCACAATCTGACGACATGAAGATGGGCTCCTCCCATAACATGCTGATCGTACGCCTCAATCAACAGGCGTATTAGGAGTTTATCTCTGAAGGTAGTGCAAGTCCTTCAAAGCGGTTGCCAAAGCCGAAGAAGACTCCCCAAGTCTGGGTATGCAAGGTCGAGGCCCCTGGCACCACCACTGAAGAGGATGCGCCGATGCAGCCTACCCTTCCCATTGACGTACTCAGCAGCCAAAATGTGCCTGCGGGTGCAGCACATCCCTCGGGGAAGCGTGGGGCCGACCATATTCCCCAACCTTCTTCTTCTCAAACAAAAAAGATGCCTCGACGGAGCAGTGGCGCAGCTAACGCCCTACGCATTAACTCTGATGCACCACAAAAGGCATCTACCTTTGACAGACTCACTCGCTATCGTGACGAGGATAATTTAGACTCGAAGTACTATGCGCCCCAGCGGGCTGGTACGTAGAAGTCCAAGGTAGCACGGGCCATGCACCTCGAACGTGCTATGCCATCAGTAAGCCAGAAGCATGCACTCATAATCATGCGCACTGCCAATGGTAAATTTTACAAGGTTGACTATGGTGCTTCTGCGCCGCGAATGGGCCAACCTTCAAGGACCTCGTGTCGCTTGGGCGCATCTGCTGCATTTTTAACCAAGCCGAGTGAGGCAAACGCTGTGGTCTTGAACCCCCGCACCTACATTGGTTGTGCGTCTAAGGCTGGTTCAAGTCACTCTAAATGTTGCTCCCTGCTATTGATCTGGACGCATCTTTTACATCGGATCAAGGGGTGCAGCATTCACTTGACCACCCCAGCACTTGGCCTTGTCATGCGCCTGATGGGGGTGTGATGGTGGCACTTTCTTCCAACGATTTACGTAATGTGATCATTCATAAACTCCAATCAGGAGAGTCGACTGACAAGCACAATGCGCCCCTCACAGGGCACACCTGTGCTGTAGTCACCATCAACTGTTGTTGCAAGACAGTAGTCCCACCAAGACAGTCTGTGTTCCAGCGGCTGCAATTATTAATGCCCCTCCAACATCGCCTCGGGAAGAAGGTGTCGACTAAAGAGGAGCCAGAACTAGATGTTGCTTCTTGTAACATAGTCTCTAACTCCCCATCAATTCAAAAGGCAACTAGCAACTCCTCGACCTCGTCCTCATCCAAGAGACAGCCGAGGAAGACCAAGACGACCGTCCTGTCCTCAGGAGTGTTTGAGGGCACCCGGGGGAGAAAGAAGATCTCAGAAGAAGCTGGGGGTAGTCCAGCACCTATGGATCTTTATCCCGAAGATGAAGTTAGCCTCCCGAACATAGATGGGGGTAGTCAAGCCCCTGTGGATCTTCAACCCGAAGACGAAGACATCCTCCAGAACATAGCTGGGGGGTAGCCAAGACGAAGCTCCGGGGGAAGTTCCTCTTCTAGAAGAGAGCGACGCTAAAAGCGAAGCTTCAACCGATCTATCTACTTCCAGTCACGTCATGACAGTATACATGATGGGACGTGGAGATACGGAGTCAGATGCGCCACCAGCAAATCTCGTTCAGCGTATGGATACCTTGGAGGGAGGACTCAAAACCTTCTCTGTCTCTATGCAGACACTGAATCAAGCAGTGTTTGAGATACGGTTAGCTTTGGCCAGAACACCTTCCACTAATCCTGACCCAGGAGTCAATAGAGAATCAAGTGTGCCCCTTCAACGGGCATCATTGAATACCTATTACCGCGAAGCACCGCGAGTGTCAGAACCTTCGAATGTACAACTCCAAATCGTATCACCTTTTCCGACTCCCATCTCCATAGAAGATGTGGTTTAGATGATCAGGGACTTGCGTGAGCGTTTCGAGTCAAAGGACAGACAGAAGGAGCGCCAGAAGATGGGGATCCCACAACCATACCCCCTCGAATGGAACAAACTGGTTTATCCACCCAAGTATAAACCGTAAACATTGACGCCATACGACGGAAAGGACTCTCCATGCCGTTATCTGATGTACTTCCAGTCTCAAACGGGACATCTCTCGAAGGAAAACGTACTACTCACCAGCCTGTTTGTCGGGGCATTGAAATGGATGGCTTACGACTGATACTGGAGTCTCCCTGACAACTCCATATCCTCCTTTGATGATTTGACATGTCACTTCCTCGATCATTTCTATGACAGAGGGAAAGACATGACGATGGCGTCCCTTATAGAGGAACGTCAGAAGGAGAAAGAGACGGTTCGAGCATTCATCAAACGTTTTCGACAAGCCTGCTTCAGACTGCCCCTGGGTATGCCAGAACATTCACTCCTCTTCTCCTACAGCATGAGCATGCTTCCTGCGATCAAGCTCTGGCTCAACTCCACTCCTCCTCCCGAATGGAGCTCATTGATTATTGAGGCTGAAGCAGCTGAAAAGAAGGCATGCAATGTTCGCCTATTGGGAGTCAGTTTCCCTGCTTTCGAAGACAAGGAAAAATGGCCTGTTGCCAACAACCCTGGATGTGAGACGAAAGAAAAGCAGGCATTGACTGTCAATGCCTCCAAAGGCGCAGAAGCACCTACTCAGAAGCCTCCGCTTGTGCCGAGGCCAAAGGAGGTCTATTCTTTTAACGATGAACACACCTTGCAAGTCTTCGAGATGCTGAAGCAGTGTGATAAGATTAAATTGCCGGACCCGAAGCGTCCCGATGAGGTTAGGAGAGTGGACAATCCGAGGTACTGTCACTACCATCGGTTTGTCGGACATCCAACTCAGGACTGCTACGTCCACAAGAACTACATCCAGCGCATGATCAATGTGAATGTTATCTCTGTCGACTATGAGGAGAAGATAGTCTCGGCCAACCTGGCGTCGCTACAATTCGACACCTTGTCGCCAACCACAAAAAAAGATGGCATCGTCCCCATCCCAAAGACGACAATGGAGCTGGTGAACCTACTACCTACTCGTGACAACGTGAGTGGACTCATCCCACTCACCACATCTCGGAGAGAGATCTTATGGGTTCACCCAGACTCATCTCCGAAGTTACTCAACCGGGGGTACGCTCTGCCTCCAAAATCAAGGACAAGAAGATCAAGTCTTGCCCCATGGTCTCTTCCTCCGCAGAAGAGGTACTTCCTGTACAAACGCATTCACAACAGAACGACCAAACTGACGAAGCTGCCGTCGAGGTGGTGCCGCACTGCGCTATCCCTACTGCCAAAAAAGGAGGTCCATCCAAACCTCCAGTAGCCAATAAACAGAAGCCCGTAGAGGCCCATTTCGATAAACCTTTGCGAAGAGAAAATGCTTCGGGGCTAGCCAAGCCCCACAACTTTGATATACTGGCATAACTTGCCAGTACTCCTGCCCGTTTGTCACTGTTTGAGCTTCTTCGTCTTTCCAAAGACACCCGCGAAGCTCTCTGTGAAGCCTTGAAGGATGCTGAGTCCTTTATCAGTTTGGTCAAGCAGCCTGAGGATATCCTGACCACATGTGCTCACTGCCATTGTGCGGATGAGGTCATCCCCAATATAACCTTCACCCAACAAGACATGCTACTCATGCACAATCGGCACAATAGGCCACTGTATTACACAAGGTATGTAGGCTCTGTCAAGGTAAAGCGAATTTAGATTGATCCAGGGTCTTCTCTCAGCATCATCCCTAGGACTCTGCTCTCAATACTAGGGATCCCGATGTACCGTCTGGCGCCTTTCAACACTACAAACAGTGGTTTAATGCCAGCAAAAGTGAACCGCTGGGCAAAATCTGACTAAAATGTCATGTAGGTAATCTCCGAACCAAAGTGACTTGCTATGTCGTAGACGCCGACGTCAACTACAACCTCCTAATGGGTCGCCCGTGGCTGCATGAGTACATGGTGGTGCCATCTATACTCCACCAATGTATGAAGTACGTGTCCACCAACGACATCATCCGGACAGAGTTCGTGGACATTCACCCTTTCAAGGGGGTCGAATCCTACTTCACCGACGCTAGCTTATATAAGTCGCTCGATGAAGGGGAAGCCAACGATGCTGATCACGAAGTAGAAACAATGGCAGAGCCAGACATGGAGCCAGAGATGATTCCTGATGCTCTTTTGAAAATTTGACTCAAAGGGAAACCGCCTCAGATGCTGCCTTCTATGGCAATCAAGCTGCCTGGAAAAGCATCGACTTCTCTAGGTAGAACACCCACTGAAGCTTCCTTGAAGATATGGCTCAAGGGAAAACCACCTCAAATGTCGGCTCCCTTGGTGGCAAAACTACTAGGGAAGGCACCAGTCATCGAAGGCATAGTGGAGGCACCCCTGAAGGTGCGTCTTAAAGGCAAGCCTCCGCAATCATCCAAGATGCAAGGGAAGGCCCACACAGCCCTCTCAGATCCCAAGCTCAAATGTGCGATGAACTCTCCCGAACCAGTCCTAGTGCTCACAAATGAAGAGTTAGAAGAGTACATATCTGCTGATATAGATGCACCTTCTCTTGATAATGTAATCCCGTAGGACAAAATCTCGTATTTATCAAAAATAGAGTGTCTTTCAATTATTCTAGTCTTCCACATTGGAATGCCATGTATACACTAGATAATGCTCTACGGTCGTTACAAACACAAATGACAACCGTCAATCATGTAAATCGAGTAGTCCCATCCCAAGGAGTTTGTTTCATTGTACCATCGCGGAATCGGGATGAAGAACCCATCATCTTCGGTAAAGTCGAGCGTCATCAAGACCTCCCGCCACTCGTGCCAGAACCAGATACTGACAGAATATAAGTCTATCGGTACACGGATAAGGCAAAGTACCTCATTCAAAAGATGGATTACGACCTAAAAAGCAACAAAGGCCTGAACTACGGCAAAGGCCAGCATCTTCCCTTCCGGCTCCCAACACCTAAAGGAAAGCCGTAGGACTACTATCATCGTACTCGACGGAGGGTAGGCTATGTCACGCCGCCGGCTACTCCAGAGAGTTCAGAGGCAGAAGAAATGGAACACTCTCATTCGTCTGAAGCATCAACTTGGGATTCCGATACCAGTATCCACTCAGTCATCATGAAGGTGCTATCAGTCAATATGGCATCTGTACAATCTCAAGAGGATAAAGGTGATGACCAAATGCCAGAATTTTTTGAGGAATAATCCTGGGCTCAATGCCTAGGAGCACAATGGGAGTCTTATTTTGAATTACGCAAACCCCCTACCGAAGACGAGGTCGAACAAGTTGACCTTGGGGATGGATCTCCTTCCAAACCCATCTTCATCAGCAAGAGTCTTAAGAGAGAAGACCGGGAGTCTTTGGTCCAATTGGCCAAAGAATATATCGATGTCTTGGCCTGGAGCTACGAAGATATGCCGGGACTTGATCCCCAGATCGCAATGCATAGACTTAACATCTTGCCTGATGCTAAGCTTGTAAAGCAACAACAACAACATTTTCGTCCTGACATCATGAACGCTATCGATCAGGAGGTGGACAAACTCCTGAGCAGCGGGTTCATCCGTAAAGAGCAACATCCGAATTGGGTGGCCAATGTCGTCCCTGCACCAAGAAGAATGGAAAGATATGAGTCAGTATCGACTTCAGGGATCTCAATACTGCTTGCCCAAAGGACAAATTTTTGCTTCCAATCACTGACGTGATGATCGACAATACATGTGGCTTCGAATGCATATCTTTTATGGATGGGTACTCGGGCTACAACTAGATGAAAATGTTCTCCGATGACGTAAAACACACGTCATTCAGGACTCCGAAAGGGGTTTTCTCCTACACAGTGATGCCCTTTGGCTTGAAGAACGCTGGTGCTATATACCAACGAGCTATGAGTACCATCTTCCATCAATAGCTATGCAAAATAGTTTAGTGCTATGTTGATGATATCCCCGTCAAGAGCCGTCTCAAAGGTGATCACTGAAAGACCTAAAGACAGTCTTCGATCTCAAACGAGCGCATCAACTCAAGATGAACCCCGCTAAATCCTTCTATTGGGTTTCTAGCAGAAAGTTCTTGGGCTTCATTATCACGGCGAAAGGCATTCATGTCGACCCCGAGAAGACCAAAGCCATCCTTCACATGGACCCTCCGAAGAACCTCTGAAAACTTTGAGGCCTGTAGGGGCGTTTGGCATACATCCAAAGGTTTATAGCTAACCTTTCTAGAAAATACCAACCCTTCATCCAGCTCATGAAGAAGGGAGTCTCCTACGTCTGGATAGAAGAATGTCAGAAAGCTTTCGATGATATCAAAGCTTACCTGACGAGCCCGCCAGTCCTGGTGGCACCCGTCGCAGGCAAACCATTTCTTCTCTACGTCCGTGCCATGGATCATTCCCTCGGTGCTTTGTTGGCTCAAAACAACGATGCAGGTTACAAGCAAGCTATATACTACCTTAGTAGAACAATGATCGAGGCTGAACACCGGTACAACCCCATCGAAAAGGAGTGTTTGGCTTTGGTGTTCGCCATCCAAAAGACTCGCCATTATGTTTCGGGCCAGACAATTCATGTCTTCTTCCGAGTCAATCCACTCAGGGTTCTCATGACGAAGCCAGGATCATTGAACTCCCGACTAGCTACATGGGCAATCCTGTTGACGCCATACAACATGGTGTTCGTTCCACAAAAAGTCGTCCAGAGTCCTCCAGGCTCTATGAAGAAATCTCGGATGAGGTCTAAGAATCAAACGTCACCGAAGAAAACTTCGTCTGGCGGGTGTTTTTCGATGGCGCTTCAAGAATAGGCCCCAAAGGCCAAACCATCGCCGGAGTGGGGGTAGTCTTAGTCTCCCCCGATCAGCTGGTCATCCAGCGTGCTTACTTCCTTTCAAAGCTGTGCTCCAATAATGTTGCCGAGTACAACGCTCTCATCATGGGACTCCAGCTGGCGCAACAACTGGAGGTGGATCATCTGGAAGCTTACAGCGACTCAAAACTTGACGTTAATCAAATCCAAGGGCAGTACAAAGTGCACCATGAAGATCTGGTTCCTTACCATGAAGTTGCATTGAATATTATTTCAATCTTTACCAAGTTCTGCATAGAACATGTACCTCGATTACAAAACCTGGAGGCTGATGCTCTGGCCGGCTTCGTAGCTTTATTAGCAGCAGCTCTCAGGACTCAACACTATGTCACGGTAGTTGAACGAGACTTGGTCTATCCCAAAAACAATCTATGCACACAAATGGCCCATGCCATGACGACAAGTGCCGGTGTTAATGTCCGAGACCGGAGGTTTCCATTCATCGACTTTGCTGTCTATGGAATTCTCCCAGAAGACCCGAAAAAAGCCGTCTCGGTCAGAAGGCGTTCCCTTCGGTTTATTATGACATAGCTATTAAAATGCTGTATCGACGTTCCTTCGATGGACTTCACCTTCGATGTCTATCCAACGAAAAAGCAGCCGAAGCCCTTCGGGAAGCTCATGGTAGGACTTGCGGGGCTCATCAACCTGGCCCTAAGTTACAAGATCGACTACGATGTATGGGTTACTACTGGCCAACCATGGCAGCCAACACTGTCGACTATGCTAAAAAGTGCCATGCTTGCCAACTTCACGCCGACTTTATCCATACACCATCGGAACCACTATATCCTACGGTCGTCTCTTGGCCTTTCGAAGCTTGGGGCATGGATATTGTAGGACATATCACCCCTCCTTCATTGAGGGGACACCGCTTCATCCTAGCCATCATCGACTACTTCTCCAAATAGACAGAAGCAGTTCCACTGACGGAAGTGAAAAGCTCTAGGGTGATCAGCTTCATCAAGCATCATGTCATCTACCGTTTCGGGATACCCCGCAGGATTATCTGTCACTACCACTTTTCTAGCTTGAGAGTATTTTGGTCATTTTTGAAATTTTGAGAATTATTTAGAATTATTATTAATTATTTAGATTTATTAGAATTAATGTGATTTTTAGAGATTTTTAGTATAATTGATTTTAGTATTTATTTGACTTTGACTTATGTTGACTTTGGAGACTAACCTAGTGGCTAACCTAGGTCATGACTATGTGATTAGGATATGGAAACCTAGGTTAACTTAAGTTAGTGATAATTAATCATTAGGATCAATTTGGAGAAAATAAGATTTGAATTGATTTAGAAATGGCTTGTGATTTCACAAGTCATGACTTGTGACTTAGGCTTAATAGCCCATAGGCCCACACCATGAACCAAACCTAACCCTAATCAGCCCATGGCAGCCACTATTGATCCTTTCCCCCTATTTAATCCCCTCCTAGAATTTAGGACTAGCCTCCATTGGGATTTGTGCAAGTTTTGGAAGAGGTGAGTCTCCATCTTTCTAAAATCATAGAAAATCCATTTCAACTCTATTTTCCTCCAAATTAATTGCATTAGGACCTAATTCTTCTGTTCTTTCTATTTGTGTAAGAATATTTCAGAGTAGGATCAATTTGTGGGAGTTTGGTGGCATGAAAAACTCTTTCCATTTGGGGATTTTGACCCTTTGTTCACCAATAGGTATATTTCTATCTAATCCATGAATTTAATGTTTTATTTCATTTCTAGGATGCCCTAGCCCTAACCTAGCTGTAGGAATAGCCACCCCTAGAATTTGTGTCCATTTCGTGTTCTTTTTGGACACGTATCAGTGACACATACCACGTGTTTGATGAAATGCCTCAATGGGCATTTCGTCTGAATTTTTGGATTGTGTTTGAATAGGAAATTAGATTTGGGTCTCGTTTATACGTTTCTATTATTTTTGTGGAGTCTTAGTGTCGTGTTGGGTCCACACGGACACGCGAATACGTGGTCGCGCGTGCGCATGCACAGGCACTGTGCATGCCCTGCTCTCGGGCGCGATTACGACACAGACACGGCTCCTCGACACACCAAATTTGACATGTAGCACGGGACCGACACTGACACGGAGCTTCCTAAGTTTCAGAGCCCCACGTGTCGTGTCGGACACGCACGAACGCGTGCACTGATCTGTGCACTGCACAGTCGGCTATTGAATCGACCACTGACACGCGTGTCTTGTGTCGCGTACACGCGATGTGGACACGTGGCAGGGTGTCTTATCCCTAGCCCTAGTCTAGTTTGACACGTGGACACAACCATGTGTGTTGTGTCACTTTATGTCGTGTGCACGGACACCGTGACCACGTACACGCTGCCTACTGTACACTGTGTCCAGTTTTTCTTGTTTTTGGTTTTATGTTTATTGGACACGTTTGTGTCCACTTTTGTGGAGACAAACACTTCACATAGCACGTGCACTTTGTGTTCAAACTTCAACAACCCTAAAATTAGTGTTTTAATTTAATTTTTACTGTTAATTTCCTATTTTCCCTATTTTACTGATACACACTTTCTGTCCATATTATACTGTTTTGTTCCAGATTTCTAAATTCATTTTTGTCTTTATTTTTAACCCATTTTAAACTGTTAATTGCATGTTATCTAACCCCTAATATGTTCACCTATGTATTGTCTAATGGTAGGTTGAATTGGGGTTTGAATTGATGTGGTTTGGATCCAGAAATCTGAGAATTTCATTAAGGACTATTTTGAACTGAAAAAATTGGTTTGGGTTTAAATCTGTTTACTATTTTACTGAGATTTGGACTTGTATATTGAACTGAGATTAGAGGGGTTTTCCTAGGTCAAAATCTGAGTTTGATTAGGAACTGTTTTGGTTTAAAACTGGAAACAAAGTTTGGGTTTAAATGGTATTTATTTGAACTGTTTGATTAAGATTTAAAACTGAGATTGGTATTTGGTTTTGAACTGTTTTGGGGGTTTTTCCTATCTGTGTTATCTGAGATTGTTTGGGACTGTTACACTGGTTCCTCACTGTTTTCACACTCAATACTTCACTGCTTTTCACTCATGTATCACCACACTCATTGACACTCTAGCCTAACACTCACACACACACCCTCACTTAACTGTTACCCTCACACTCTATCACTCATACCCACACGGCACCACACTCTCTCTCACATACCAAATGACACACACACTCTAGCCTAACACACATGTTATACACTCTCACTAATTGACACAACTTTCATACACATACATGTAATCCCTCATACACTCTTGTGATATCTCACACACCCACTTGACACTTGAATATCATGCGTTCCCTTCTCACTATACATATGTATATATATATATATATATATATATATATATATATATATATATTGATGGGCATGTATATAGGTAGCCTATAGCTAATGTAGGTTTTATATTAGATTATAACTATATCTATATGTGTATATATATTATATATATATTGACATGTATTATGTGAGTATGTTTTGGTTCATAGGCATGGTTTAGCCTATAGCCTAGGCTCTTAGCCTATGGGTTTATTTGTCAGACCTAGTTTGGAGTCTAGAGTAGACTGTTTAGCCTTGTTAGACCTAGAATAGACTAGTTAGACTAGTTTGACTTAGGTTGGACTTGGTTGACCTAATTTGACTTCTAGGGTTGACCAGAGTTGACCAAGAGTTGACTTTGGTCTAGATTGACCAAGATTCATGTAGAATGCATTGATTTGCATCTTATTACCATTGTAGACTCATAGTGACTTGTACTGTTCTATAGGAGACAGACACCACTCCTCGGACAGTATATATTCTCCAGATTTATCGGATACAGGCGAGTACATTCTCTGATCATTTTATATCCAGCATTAGGAGTATATTTCCTACTTTAGATTACTTTACATGATGCTGACACGTTGGAAACACGGATTAGTACTATATGGATCTTGTTGGGCGATGTTATCCCCTTAGCGGATACATCGGATATTTCGTGTTCGTGTACTTTATCGTGAATATCGTGTACTCCTTGTATTTGTGACATTCGTGTACGAAACGTGTGAAATCGTGTATAATCATGTATTCACATGACCTTCATGTACAATAACAAAACTTAGCCAGATCCTTGTGTATTGATTGGGGCGGGGGAGTAGAAGTGGTTATGTATCCAATCCAGTAGATTACTCGTGTACAACCTCTGTAGATTACTCGTGTATAACATCGTGCCGTTTACATAACCATCTTGTGCTCTGAATCACTAGACACTGTTAGTTCTCTATATACTGTAGCTATTTATTTACCGTCTTCTTGTTTATCATATTATTCTTCAGTTTCTTGTATCTTACTCTCTAGCATGATTATATATCCTGACCTACTATGATTTGTTGAGATATACTGCGCTTGCTCCTGTCCCGACTGGACCTGTTGAAATATTACAGAGGACGAGGCTGAGGCGTTCTGCCCTACCTACTACGGTGCTACACTAGACGAGTGCCTAGACTTGGACCAGCAGTAGGATCCACTAGCAGTAGATGACACTCCCTTACACTAGGATTGTCTTTACTTTACTTGGATTAATGTATTTGGATTTCAGATATTTGGACATGTATTTATTTATAGACACTTAGAATTCTGGTTTGTACCTCTGTGATATTTGTGGACATTATCATCTATTATCATTCTATCTTATTCCTGTTCTACCTTAGCTGTGATTGATTTATATTCTGTTATGTCACCCCCATTAGGGGAGTATAACTGTTTTTACCTTCAACTGTTAGATGTTGTGACCTAGGACAGTGTTCTACCGTCGACACTGCGGCGTAGGCTGGACGTACCCACGTCTCGTGCCCTTACTCTAGGGTGCGGGTCGTGACACGTTTTTAGTGGTGGCCCATGCAGGTCTAGGTTGGAAATGTAGTGGTATTCGAACTAGATTATCACTGCAGCCTGCAGTAGGAATTAGTATATTTTTGAAGGTACTCAATCACAATAGGAAAAATTCCTATCAGATTCCGTATATCTATTTTGCTGCTTATTGTCTTCCTTAGAAATTTAAACTGTCCTCCTTTGATTTTTTGACTCATTCTCAGTAATTATTTCTTGTTTGATCTGTGTCTCCAGGATGGTTGAGACGTGATCGCATCGCCCCGTGACAGGAGAGGCTGGAGAGGGGTCTGCCACCTCTCGTGTCCAACAGCCAGCTCCCAGTACCATGGGGCCAGTGCAGCCCTCAGGAGTCGGTGTCCCAACGACTGTTAGAGAAGCACCTCCAGTAGCCAGGAGGCAGAGCCCAGTGATTCCTGAGATCCTTCCACTGCAGCAACCTCCGCCTGTAGGGATGGTAGATGCTGCACATCTCTTCTCCTTTGTGGAGGGGATTCTGGAGTCCCACCGGCAGCAGCAGACGAGGCAGACTGCCGATTTCTGTCAGGGGGTCGACGAGGTACACCAGCTGGTTCGTACCACAGTGGAGATGATTACTGCTCAGGGGGCCCAGCAGTAGCCCCGTCAGAGGAAGAAGGACATTCAGGACTTCTAGAAGATGCATCCTCGGGAGTTCTTCGGCACAGAGGGCATCCATGTTGCAGACGACTGGATAGAGCATATCGAGGAGATCTTCCGACTGGCGGAGATACCAGATCGACTCCAGATCGAGGCGACGGGCAGCCAGATGCAGGACTTAGCCCGTACATGGTATCAGGCAGATCCCAGAGTGGGAGTTGAGGGCCAGACTTGGGCCCAGTTCAAGGAGCTGTTTAAGGAGCAGTTCTTTTCTGATATTGCCTTGGAAGGTATCGAGGCACAGTTCGAGGGTCTGGTTCAGGGGAACCAGACGGTAGCTGAGTATGCCGAGGAGTTTAGCAGATTGGCCCGGTTCATAGATGATTTGTCAAAGAAGACGAAGGCGAGGAAGTTTCGCCGGGGTCTGATTAGAGAGATTCGGTCGCTGACTAAGAGCGACCGGAACGCCACTTTTGATGAGATATTTTCTGGGGCCATGGCAGCGGAGGACGACCTAGGGCTGAAGCAGAAGAGGGGTCACGACTTCCAGAGTGGCAGTAGCAGTCAGGGGCAGGCCAAGAGGCCTCACTTCCAGCAGGACTTTCAGTAGCAGAGGCCAGTTCGGCAGCACCAGCATCAGGGCCATGCACCTTTTCAGCAGGTGTAGCACCAGCAGCAGAGAGGACAGCAGGCAGCAGTCTATTAGTTGTACTTTCTGCAAGAAGCCTGGGCACAAGTGGGACGAATGCAGGAAGAGACTCGGTAGGTGCTTGATGTGTGGAACAGCAGACCATCAGATACGAGAGTGTCCAGTTGCGTCGATGCGTCCAATACCAGAAGGAGCTGGGGCAGCCAAGGCTCCAACAGGCTAGCAGAGGGGACCAGCCCTGCAGACCCAGTAGCAGAGGTTCCAGCACCACCAGCAGCAGGCACGAGGTGGACATCAGGGGTGAGCTTTCGCCATGGCAGCTGAGGATGCTGAGGCCATAGGAGAGCTGATAGCAGGTTCGGGTCTTCAAGATTCCCTTCCAGTATTTGCACTCTTTGATTCCGGGGCTTCCCACAGCTTTGTGTCAGTATCGTATGTTATTAGACATAGTTTGGTTTCTAAAGCATTGCCTAGGACCTGCAAGATCACGACCGGGGGTGGGGTCATCCTCGTGAGTGATGTTTGCAGAGGACGGAGCGTCTTATTGGAAGGCCGAGAGTTGGGAGTGAGTTTACTCGTCATGTCATTACCGAACTACGATATAATATTAGGTATGGACTGGCTGAGTAGACACCAAGCCCGCATTGATTGCAATAGGGGTAGAGTTTTGTTCGGGGTGCCAAGAGAGCCAGTGTTTGAGTACACCCGGCGGCAGGCAGAGCAGGACGATGGAGTCTTCTGTGGAGCTTCAGTTGAGGAGCAGGCGGCTCTGCATCCCTTGATCGCGGAGTTTATGGACGTATTCCCAGAGGAGTTGCCAGGGCTTCTACCGGACAGAGAAATAGAGTTCTCGATAGACTTGGTTCCCGATACGGAATCGATCTCCCAGCATGTCTATCGAATGAACAACAGCGAGTTAGTGGAGCTGAAGAAGCAGGTGGATGAGCTGCAGGACAAGGGCTTCATTCGATCTAGTTCTTCACCTTGGGGTGCACCGGTACTTTTCATACCCAAAAAGGATGGGTCGGTATGGATGTGTATCGACTACAGGGCACTTAACAACCTGACAATCAAGAACAGATACCCACTGTCGCGGATCGATGATCTATTTGATTAGTTGAGCGAAGCTCTGGTGTTCTCCAAGATTGATTTGAGGTCGGGTTATCACCAGGTGAAGGTGAAGGGGGAGGATATTCCCAAGACCGCTTTCAGGACGCGGTACGGGCAGTTTGAGTTTTTGGTTATACCGTTTGGGCTAACCAATGCACCAGCAATGTTTATGAATCTAATGAACAAGGTGTTCCACCAGTACTTGGACAAGTTCATGGTGGTGTTTATTGATGATATCTTGGTATATTCTAAGACAGAGAAGGAGCACGAGGAGCATCTGCGGATAGTGCTGGAGACTCTCAGGAGGGAGCAGCTTCGTGGAAAACTGTCCAAGTGTGAGTTTTTCTTGGACTGGGTGGACTTCTTGGGGCATGTGGTGACTGGAAATGGTATCTCAGTTGACCCCAAGAAGATTATAGCAGTTGAGGCTTGGACAACGCCGACTTCAGTGGCAGAAATCAGGAGTTTCCTGGGGCTGGCAGGATACTATAGAAATTTTGTGCAGGATTTCTCCCGGGTTGCAGAGCCATTGACACGGTTGACCCGGAAGGATGCTGAGTATGTTTGGTCAGAGGAGTGTTAGACAGCTTTTGATGAGTTGAAGAAACGGCTTATGACAGCTCCAATTATGACATTGCCTTCACGATCTTGTGGATTCACTATTTATAGTGATGCTTCAGGAAAGGGACTGGGTTGTGTCTTGCAGCAGCATGGGAAGGTGATTGCCTATGCTTCCAGGCAATTGTGTCCCCATGAGAAAAACTACCCTACCCATGACCTGGAGCTGGCGGCGGTGATTTTTGCTTTAAAGTTGTGGAAGCACTATCTGTATGGCGAGAGGGTAGAGATTTTCACAGATCACAAGAGTTTGAAGTATGTGTTTACACAGAAAGAGCTCAACATGAGGCAGCACAGATGGCTAGAGTTGATGAAGGACTTTGACATCTCACTTCAGTATCACCCAGGGAAGGCCAACGTGGTTGCTGATGCCTTAAGTAGGTATCCGACAGCCATGTGTTTGACTTTGGATCGGCACTTGCTTGCAGACTTGGAGAGCCTGGGATAGAGGTGATTTTGCCCGGAGTACAGAAGCAGTTATGGGGCCTTCAGATACAGTCGAACTTGATGGACAGGATCAAGGCGACACAGTTTGAGGATATGGCTCTGCGGTGTATCTGAGAGCAGATCAGTGCAGGATTGGAGGATGATGAGTTCTCACTTGCAGAGGATGGTACCCTGAGGCACGGTACCCGTTTATGTGTGCCCAACGGGGAGCTCATAGAGCAGATTATGTAGGAGGCTCACAGATCACCGTACTCTATACATCCTGGTGCCAACAAAATGTACAGGGATCTGCGAGAGCATATATGGTGGTACGGGATAAAGTGGGAGGTGTCCCACTTCGTAGCTAGATGCTTGGTCTGTCAGCAGGTCAAGACAGAAAGGCAGAGGCCCAGAGGATTATTGCAGCCATTGTCCATTCCAGAGTAGAAGTGGGAACATATCACCATAGATTTTGTATCGGGGTTGCCGCGTACACTAGGAGGGAAAGACGCGATTTGGGTCATCGTTGACAGGTTGACCAAATCGACCCGCTTCTTGCCATTCAAGGTGGGTACGTCTACAGAGAGGCTCGCAGAGTTATATATGAGGCAGATAGTCAGGATTCTCGGAGTTCCCGTCAGCATAGTCTCATATCGGGATAGTCGCTTTACTTTCCATTTCTGGAGGAGTCTGCAGACTAGTTTGGGCACTCAGCTCAAGTTTAGTACTGCATACCACCCCCAGACGGACGGACAGTCAGAGAGGACTATTCAGACACTTGAGGATATGCTGCGGACGTGCGTCCTGGATTTTAGAGATTTCTGGGAGGATCTTCTACATTTGGTGGAGTTTACTTACAACAACAGTTTTCAGGCCAGCATTAAGATGTCACCGTTTGAGGCTCTGTACGGACGTAGGTGTCGTACACCCTTATCTTGGGATGATGTTGGAGAGCGAGCTTTACTGGGACCAGAGATGGTTGTTGACGCAGCCGAGAAGGTGAAGATCATCAGGGACAAACTTCGCGTGGCGCAGGACAGACATCGGTACTGGGCCGATAGCCACCGGAGGCCGCTGGAGTTTGAGGTACAGATTTGGAGATAGGATTAGAATTAGGTTGTATTATATTTTATTTTATTTAATTGATCGTGTTTGATTTTTAGTAACTTGAGACCTTGCTTGTGATTAGGTTGGAGACATGATTTTTCTGCGAATATCTCCGACTCGTGGTATGATACGTTTTGGTGGAGGTAGGAAGCTTAGCCCGCGCTTCATCGGCCCTTTCGTTATCAGCGGGAGAGTCGATGACGTGGCATACAGGCTAGACTTGCCACCTGTACTAGTGGGAGTTCACAACGTATTCTACGTGTCATAGTTGAGACGGTACATGGTTGACTCTAGCCATGTGCTCGATCATTCGGAGATTGAGGTTGGGCCTACTCTTAGTTATCCAGAGCAACCTGTGGAGATTCTGGATCGCCGAGAGAAGGTACTGAGGAACCAGGTGATACCCTTGGTACGCGTCGCATGGAGGCATCATTCTCCAGGAGAGTCTACCTGGGAGCGGGAAGATCAGATGCGCGAGCGGTACCCCTATCTTTTTGGACCTTAAGGTATACTTTTCTATCCTTCTCAGTAGTTTAGTTTTGCCTTTAATTTCGAGGACAAAATTATTTTAAGGAGGGTAGATTTGTTACTACCACTTTTCTAGCTTGAGGGTATTTTAGTCATTTTGGTCATTTTTGAAATTTTGAGAATTATTTAGAATTATTATTAATTATTTAGATTTATTAGAATTAATGTAATTTTTAGAGATTTTTAGTATAATTAATTTTAGTGTTTTAGTTGACTTTGACTTATGTTGACTTTGAAGACTAACCTAGTGGCTAACCTAGGTCATGACTATGTGATTAGGATATGGAAACCTAGGTTGACTTAAGTTAGTGATAATTAATCATTAGGATCAATTTGGAGAAAATAGGATTTGAATTGATTTAGAAATGGCTTGTGATTTCACAAGTCATGACTTGTGACTTAGGCTTAATAGCCCATAGGCCCACACCATGAACCAAACCTAACCCTAATCAACCCATGGCAGCCACTATTGATCCTTTCCCCCTATTTAATCCCCTCATAGAATTTAGGGCTAGCCTCCATTGGGATTTGTGCAAGTTTTGGAAGATGTGAGTCTCCATCTTTCTAAAATAATAGAAAATCAATTTCAACTCCATTTTCCTCCAAATTAATTGCATTAGGACCTAATTCTTCTGTTCTTTTTGTTTGTGTAAGAATATTTCAGACTAGGATCAATTTGTGGGAGTTTAGTAGCTTGAGGAACTCTTTCCATTTGGGGATTTTGACCCTTTGTTCACCAATAGGTATATTTCTATCTAATCCATGAATTTACTGTTTTATTTCATTTATAGGATGCCCTAGCCTTAACCTAGTGTAGGAATAGCCACCCCTAGAATTTGTGTCCATTTTGTGTCCTTTTTGTACACGTATCAGTGACACATACCACGTGTTTGATGAAATGCCTCAATGGGCATTTCGTATGAATTTTTGGATTGTGTTTGAATAGGAAATTAGATTTGGGTCTCGCTTACACGTTTCTGTTGTTTTTATGGAGTCTTAGTGTCGGGTCAGGTCCACACGGACACGCGAACACGTGGTCGCGCACGAGCGTGCGCAGGCACTGTGCATGCCCTGCTGCTCGGGCACGATTGCGACACGGACACGGCTCCTCGACATGCCAAATTTGACGTATAGCACGGGGCCGACACTGACACGGGGCTCCCCAAGTTTCAGAGCCCCACGTATCGTGTCAGACACGCACGAACGCGTGCACTGATCTGTGCACTACACAGTCGGCTGTTGAATCGACCTCTGACACGCGTGTCTTGTGTCGCGTACACGCAACGTGGACACGTGGCAGGGTGTCCTATCCCTAGCCCTAGTCTAGTTTGATACGTGGACACAACCACGTGTATTGTGTCGCTTTATATCGTATGCACGGACACCGTGAATACGTGCACGCTGCCTACTGTGCACTGTGTCCAGTTTTTCTTGTTTTCGGTTTTATGTTGATTGGACACGTTTGTGTCCACTTTTGTGGACACAAACACTTCACATAGCACGTGCACTTTGTGTTCAAACTTTACCAACCCTAAAATTAGTGTTTTAATTTAATTTTCACTGTTAATTTCCCATTTTCCCTATTTTACTAATACACACTTTCTGTCCATATTATATTGTTTTGTTCCAGATTTCTAAATTCTTTTTTGTCTTCATTTTTAACCCATTTTAAATTAATTGCATGTTATCTAACCCCTAATATGTTCACCTATATATTGTCTAATGGTAGGTTGAATTGGGGTTTGAATTGATGTGGTTTGGATCCAGAAATATGAGAATTTCATTAAGGACTCTTTTGAACTGAAAAAACTTGTTTGGGTTTAGATCTGTTTACTGTTTTACTGAGATTGGGACTTGTATATTGAACTGAGATTAGAGGGGTTTTCCTAGGTCAAAATCTGAGTTTGATTAGGAACTGTTTTGGTTTAAAACTGGAAACGAAGTTTGGGTTTAAATGGTATTTATTTGAACTGTTTGATTAAGATTTAAAACTGAGATTGGTATTTGGTTTTGAACTGTTTTGTGGGTTTTTCCTATCTGTGTTATCTGAGATTGTTTGGGACTGTTACACTGGTTCCTCACTGTTTCACACTCAATACTTTACTGTTTTTCACTCATGTATCACCACACTCCTTGACACTCTAGCCTAACACTCACACACACCCTCACTTAACTGTTACCCTCACACTCTATCACTCATACCCCCATGGCACCACACTCTCTCTCACATACCATATGACACACACACTCTAGCCTAACACACATGTTATACACTCTCACTAATTGACACAAGCTTTCACACACATACATGTAATCCCTCACACACTCTTGTGATATCTCACACACCTACTTGACACTTGAATATCATGCGTTCCCTTCTCACTATACTTATGTATATATATATATATATATATATATATATATATATATATATATATATATATATATATATATGTATTGAGGGGCATGTATATAGGTAGCCTATAGCTAATGTAGGTTCTATATTAGATTATAGCTATATCTATATGTGTATATATATTATATATATATATATTGACATGTATTATGTGAGTATGTTTTAGTTCATAGGTATGGTTTAGCCTATGACCTAGGATCTTAGCCTATGGGTTTATTTGTCAGACCTAGTTTGGAGTCTAGAGTAGACTGTTTAGCCTTATTAGACCTAGAATAGACCAGTTAGACTAGTTTGACTTAGGTTTGACTTGGTTGACCTAGTTTGACTTATAGGGTTGACCAGAGTTGACCAAGAGTTGACTTTGGTCTAGATTGATCTAGATTCATGTAGAATGCATTGATTTGCATCTTATTATCATTGTAGACTCATAGTGACTTGGACTGTCCTATAGGAGACAGACACCACTCCTCGGACAGTATATATTCTCCAGATTTACCGGATACAGGCGAGTACATTCTCTGATCATTTCATGTCCTACATTAGGAGTATATTTCCTGCTTTAGATTACTTTACATGATGCTGACACGTTGGAAACACGGATTAGTACTATATGGATCTTGTTGGGCGATGTTATCCCCTTAGCAGGTACATCGGGTATTTAGTGTTCGTGTACTTTATCGTGAACATCGTGTACTCCTTGTATTTGTGACATTCGTGTACGAAACATGTGAAATCGTAAATAATCATGTATTCACATGACCTTCGTGTACAATAACATAACTTAGCCAGATCCTTGTGTATTGATTGGGGCGGGGGAGTAGAAGTGGTTATGTATCCAATCCAGTAGATTATTCGTGCTCTGAATCACTAGGTACTGTTAGTTCTCTATATACTGTAGCTATTTATTTACAGTCTTCATGTTTATCATATTATTCTTCAGTTTCTTGTATCTTACTCTCTAGCATGATTATATATCCTAACCTGCTAGTTTGTTGAGATGTATTGTGCTCGCTCCTGTCCTGACTGGACCGTTGAAATTTACAGAGGACGAGGCTGAGGCGTTCTGCCCTACCTACTACGGTGCTGCACTAGACGAGTGCCTGGACTTGGACGAGCAGCAGGATCCACTAGCAGTAGATGTCACTCCCTTAGACTAGGATTGTCTTTACTTTACTTGGATTACTGTATTTGGATTTCAGAGATTTGGACATGTATTTATTTATATAAACTTAGAATTCTGGTTTGTACCTCTGTGATATTTCTTTCCTGGATATTATCATCTATTATCATTCTATCTTATTCCTGTTCTACTTTAGCTGTGATTGAGTTATATTCTGTTATGTCACCCCCATTCGGGGAGTATAACTGTTTTTACCTTCAACTGTTAGATGTTGTGACCTAGGACAGCGTTCTACCGCCGACACTGCGGTGTAGGCTGGACGTACCCACGTCTCGTGCCCTTACTCTAGGGTACGGGTCGTGACATTATCCATGATAATGGTCCTCAGTTCATCAGCCATGATTTCAGCAGATTCTGTGACAAGAACCGCATTCAGAACGTTGCATCAACCGCCTACAATCCGGCAGCAAACAGATTGGCCGAGGCTTTTAACAAGACTATCATCAAGCTACTCAAAAAGGTCGTATCATCCAACAAATACGACTAGGACAAAAAGCTCGGCGAATGTCTTTGG
The DNA here is from genome assembly GCA_029216955.1 of Iris pallida. Lineage (NCBI taxonomy): Eukaryota > Viridiplantae > Streptophyta > Magnoliopsida > Asparagales > Iridaceae > Iris > Iris pallida. The sequence goes on along the minus strand of JANAVB010021999.1, from coordinate 2,491,944 downwards.
CCCTACCGTACAATGGTACAGACTCCGACGGACAACACCCCGTTCTCCTTAGTCTACGAAAGCGAAGCGGTACTGCCTCTCGAGATTCAGATACCCTCACTCCGCGTAGCGATCATAAACCAATTGACAGAAGAAGACAACCAGCGTCGTCATCTGTGAGAATTGGAAGCACTGGACGAAAAACGTCTCCTAGCTCAGCAGCGTATTGAACTTTATCAAGCCCATATATCACAGGCTTTCAACCAAAAGGTTAAGCAGAGGACTTTCCAAGTAGGAGACCTGGTCCTGTCATTCAGGAGGCCGATGGTGTTGACTCACAAAACACCAGGAAAGTTCGAACCCAAGTGGGAGGGACCTTTCATCATAGAGACGGTATACTCAAACGGTGCTTACCGCCTTGCTCGACCGAACGGGAACTTGTTCATGATGCCCATCAACGGCAAGTTCCTAAAGAAGTACTACTCATGACATCCTTCAGACATGTACTTCTATCTCTACCCGACAAGGGAGTCAGTGGACCTGATCATCAGAGCTCACGTACATCTTTCCTTCACAAAATCCTATGCTTTCGGAACCCAGTTGTTCCATGGCATTCTAGCCTCAGTAGAAGAACAGCCACGTCCATATTACCTCTGAGTTGCTCCTCTACGCCCAGCAAAGCCTAATCTTACACCACGTAGGATTGTGCTTCCTATCATGTTTACCACGTCCACATTACCTCTGAGTAAACACCTCGTACAGACAACCCCTGTGTTGCGTACATTAATAGCAGAACTTCCATGTCCATATTACCTCTGAGTAGTTCCGTGTATCCCTCAGAGTCACTCCTACCACGTCCATAACACCTCTGAGTAGGAAGATTCTGTCATTGGAACCCCGTATTTGCCACGTCCACATTACCTCTGAGCAAACTTGTCGGTTCTCTCAAACTTATTATCTGTACCTAAAAACCAAGGTACACAAAAGATAATAGGTCAACATAAATCACTAGTTCATGATAGTTAAAATGAACACACCACAAAATTCTTTATTTTTTTATTTAAAAGTAAAGGATTACATCTCCAACAGAAGTTGTAAACTACAAATTAACAAAAAAAAAGACTAAATCGCTAAGCATCACTGGGATTGGCAGAAAGCTCTTCAATCCGATGCTTCAAGTCTTCCACCCGAGTCTCTGCGGTCTCCAAGACCCGGCGTTCGGCTTCTTGTCGTACCACCTCGACAGCTTCAGGGGCAGTATCATTCTCATACTTCTCGTCTAGCTGTTAACACTGGTGGGTCAGGGGAAGAATCGGGCGGGTAAAAGATGCTTCCTCCTCCTTAGATGCTATATGTTCAGCCTGGACTCGCTCAGCATCTAACAAGAGTTTGGCTCGCTGGTCTTCAAGGAGGCGGATCTTGGCAGTGACCTTCGTTATGCTATCTTCCAACGAGGCCCGCAACTCCACCTTTTTCTGCGTAGATTGAGATAGGCTCTCTACCGTAGCCCCAGCTTCGGCCACCTCACGGTCCCAGACAGCCACCGTAGCCTGATATGACGACTCGACTTCAGCTATCTGTCACGACCTGCACCCACTGTGAGGGTACGAGCACGTAACAACGCCCAGCCTACGCCGCAGTATCGGCGGTAGAACGTTGTTCTAGGTCACTATCTAACCAATCAAATCACGCAATTATAAAATGTACTTGTCAAAATATCAACTTCGAACAGAGGACAAGTATAGATATAATGTAATCTCAATCACATTCTAAGAACGATGTGATAGCACAAAAGATTAAAACTAAGAATAATAACGAAATAAAACCAACAACTAATAATATAATCTCAGAAAATCTCAACTACAAATCTCAACTTACATACAACTCCAGTTCTAAAATATGAAAGCTAAATTATGACAACTAGCTAAACTCCCGATCACTCCTGAGTGTCGGGGCCATAGGTAGCTAAGCTATCTCCTGGTCAGTAATATGTAGGGCATGAGTCCTCAAGGCAATCATCGATGAAATTTTTAACAGGTCCAGTCAGGACAGGAACGAGTACCACTCATCAAGAAAATCCTAGTAATGACAGAGAACTATAAAGCAGTTATAGACAGTTTTATTGATGAATATGGCAGTTTATATTTAGGTGATAGTATAGAGAAGCAATAAGATACAAGAAAAGTAAAGTAACTAAAATAAGAGAAGAATGATGGCAATGAAGACTGTAAAATAAATCTAACTGAACTAAGGTAACATAATAAGTCCAGGCAGTAAATGTAACACAAGTGTAAAACTACTATAAATCCAGTACGAGATGAATCTAATACAAGATGAAACCAATGCAAGATGATTCTAGGTAGTGATCAAGAATCCAGGTTAGTCCAACTATTCTAATAGTGTGTTTTAAAATACCGAGATCGACATGTAAACGGCTGTAGGTAATCAGGCACATCTCTCACTGATCAGGCGAGAGATGGCTATGCTTCCAGTAGATTTCAGTTGGAAGATTCTAAATTTGGGGTATGTCTACATGTCTTACTCAATATTTCCCCGCCCCCACAATACAAATGAATCTAGAATTCGACACGGGAATCGAGATGAGTCCAGCCAAAATATGATAATTCCAGAAATAGATTCTGGAATGATTCCAGTAATTCCAGTAATAGAGGCCAGATAAGTATGGTATGTGTGTCGCATACATGAATCCAGAAATATTCATACGTGTTGTAACAGAGAATCACATAAAACTAACTATAACTGAAGTACAGTAATTGACAATTAAATGAGAGAACTATCAGAGAATGTACTCACATGTCGTCCTGAGCAATGAATGTGAAATGAGCCTCAAAGCGGAGTCACAAAGCCTAGATACATGAGTTAAATGGGTGTTAGATAGTGTCAAACATGGTTTTCTAGTGAGTGGTATGCAATCTAGGTCAAAACTAGGTCAATTGTTGACTCACAGTTGACTTTTGGTCAACTGGTCAACTGGTCAACCCTGGTCAAACCTTAGTAAATTCTAGATCAAGTTAACCTATATCAGGTCATAACTACCTAAAATACCCTAACCTAGATATTCATATGCCTAAATTTACCCTATACTAGTTTATATATTTGCACATAGGATATACCAATGTATCCTAGGCTTTTAGGTAAATCCTACATTACCTAACCCTCTATACTTTACTTTAGTAAACCTCTATATCTAGTAGATAGGTAAATCTCATTACCTAACTATAGGAAGTTGCCTAACTTTAGTTATGGGTAAACTCTCCCTATCTCTAAACACATGTCCAATGGCCAATGGCCATAGTGGCTTGCCACACATACCTCAAGCCTGTAAAATCCCTAACCCTCTCTAACCAGTGTCTTAACCAAATACACATGTCAAACCTATCTATAAAATATATATCCACATACCTAAGTTAATCTATATATACACACTAACATATGATACTTCTAACAAATCCTAACTTACTAATACATTTAATATCGTACCTGTGTACTAACATATCCTAATACTAACTAATTAACACAAAACCTTAGGACACTACACCTAATCCCACACATACACACAGGGTTTGGCCCTGTTGTTCCCTCACTAACCTGGCCTAAATCCAGTGCCATGCCAAGCATGACCTGGGCAATCCAAGGCAAACAAGGCTGTCTAATGCTACCTTGCCTGTATGCTGCAATTGCCAAGCATGCCCTGCTGCTGCAGCATATGCTTGCAATGCCAAGCATGGCCTGCTGCAAGGAAACTACTCTTAATATTCCTAAACACTCAACTGATACCTCCCCCCTTTACTCACACACACACACTTATGAATGAACATGGAGAATGAGATGGTGGATGGACAGGTATGCTGAAATCTGGACTGTAATGACAAGTCCACACCTATGGTCTGTCCTAAATGTGTCCAATGGACAAAGATCCAGGCCTGATGGCCAAAGTGCTGCTGTATGAGCAATACTATGCAAAGCTCCATAGGACAGGGGTAATGTTGCTGTTACTGCAACAAGGGCCAGTACAAGGCCAACTAAGCCAAACCTCTGCAGAGCAAGCAAGGCTTGCTGCCCACTGCAAAGGCTAAGTGCCTTGCTGCACTTGGCATGGCAAATTGCCACTGCCACCCGCAATGCAAAGCAAATACAGTAGCAAAAAGGCAATTGCCAAACCCAGGCCTCAAATACTACTCATAGACACAACTCACCCTATATGATATTCTAACCAAAACCAAAAACTGCTACTCACTCACAAAGAATTGGCCAAGTGGCCAATACTCAAGTCACAGGCTCAGGCTAATTATCCTGACCCAAGCTACTCTCTGATATCTGTAATAACGGACACTATTATCTAACCACTACTAACCTGAACATGCCTCAACCTATCTCCTTATACTATACAACCCACACACTCAAATCTCAGGTGTTGATACCCACGACACCATGGCCACTCCTAACTGATACCAAGTATCAATCAATGATACCTCACAAATCCCTCTTATTCCTGTCACTTATATTCTAATGTATCAGCCCTAATAGTTGCCTCACATTAATGTCTAACTGAAAACGAAATGGGGTTTCAGTCCCCCATCTGGTCCAGTCAATAAAATCACTCAAAATCCCTAATACAACTAAACTCTCATATTAACACACTTGAACACACCCTATGGAAACTCACTCACATAGTGTAGCCTCACTTCCCGAAAATTTTCAAAATAATTTTTTTATTATTTATTTGATTTAAATAGTGATTTTAGAATGGTATAAATAATTAAATAGTTAATTATTACGGTAGATGATTTTAGCCATAGTTGAGATTTGGAGTACAAGGTGACTAGGAATCATGGCACGGATAGCTCAATGGCATGCTTTGACTGGTGTTTAGTCATGGTAGGGGAAGGCCGAGCCATAGTGATGTCCTAACTAAGAAAATCTGGCCAAGTTATAGCATGGCCATTATAAATAGTTTAATTATTTATTATTAAATTTATTGACTTCGTAGCGACCCGGTTGTACCGAACCAGCCCGGACTGGACCCGTACCAAGCCCAAGCCCATGTAGTCATGCGGGACGTCCAATGACATTCGTGTCGATGTATTTTGGTATGATTGTGCCGTATTCTGTTTTAAATGATACAATAAATATTTTCTATGTATTCTTAATTAAATATTATAAATATTATTATTAGTTTATATTCAATGATATTTATATAAAATAGGTCCTTGAACATTTTTGGGATAATTAGACTGTGCATGATGGTATATACACCATTATTAGTCTATTAAATTTTGTTATTATTATTCTTATTGTTATTGTTATTATTATACTATTATTATTATTATTATTATTATTATTATTATTATTATTATTATTATTATTTTTATTGTGGTTATTAAATATAAATTGTTTATCATTATTAGTTATTATCATCAAAATATATTGGTATATATAAATATATGATAAATATCGTATATGTGTGTATGTGAATGTATGAAGAAATAAACATTATATACATGTGTATTTGTATGTATATATATGAATATATTATATAGGTGCATTCGTATGTATATATAAATACATTGTATAAATATATGTGTGTGTGTATTTATATAATATATATATATATAAGTATATATATGTGTATGTGTATTTATGTAAAATATATAATTACATATATATGTCTGTGTACGTATAAATAAATATGTATATGAAAAAGTGTGTAGATATAAATGTATATATGTACATAAGTATTTATGTATATATACATATATAAATATATATATATATATATGTATAGAATAAGAAAAAGAAAAAAAAATAGAAAGGAAAAGACTAAGCCAGGCCCGGCCCAGCCGAGCCTTGGGCCAACCGAGCTGAACCCCCATAGATTTTCCTTAGCCCACATCGATCACACACACGAGTAGTATATTTGTGAACGGACGAGAACCGAGGGATAGAGGAAAAGTGAGATCGAGAGGAAATACTCGAACCCTAACTCAATGCCACATCCACACCTGCGTGCCACCCTCGACCGCGTGCGTCGCCTGCGTGCCACCGCGAGAAGTCGCCATCCGGCCAGGGCCGTCGGCCCCGCACAACAGAGCGGACACAGCACAGCAGCAGGGTGCTGCGAGGAGCCCAACTTCGTGCCATTGGTTCTTCCACCACGTTCGCCCGTTTCTCGAACAAAATTCTCTGGTATGTCGACTACCTATACCTCTTTCCATTCATGTATCAGGATGGTTTTAGATCGAACTATAATCAATGGAAGATCGACACAAAGTCGATCGAATCATTGACCAAAAATAGAGCATAAAACAGTCCAGACACGCAACTTGGAAGGCGATTTCTCGCTAATCCATAGACCAAATCGAAAAACTATTTTAACAAAAGGTTAGACAACATATAGGAGATGAGGATCCTTCTTGTAGATTTATTTTTCACGTAATATATGGAGAGATATTTGATTCCAAAATCCTAGAAAAACCTGTTTTGAAAAACTAGAAAAACCTTCCACGCGACGTGCGTCCCGCCAGACCGGGCGACGTGGTCGCACACCGTAGGCATCGAAAGCTGCGTAACGGCTTCGTGGTCGTGTGGGCTTTGATGGAATTCAAATTGGTCGCGTGTGCACGATGAATTTGATGCATATCCGTCGAAATTCACCGTATCGGCCTCTATGCAAATTTCTTAATTACTTTGTGCACACTTATCAGATCGAGACAAAACTTACGCTAACAGGGCCGTATCATTTTTCTGGTCCTACATGCCAAGTTTGGTCCGATTCTGAGACAGTAGAATTGGAACGCCGTTTTGCGGGCCCTACGGTATGACTCAACGGACGATTTTGTGCACGGCCCGCCGAAATCCAACTTTGGACATACGGTTGGGTTCGTATCGAAAAACCGGACCTGTTTATATGTAGTTTGACGACTTTAGAGACTGTTGACTCTGGCACACTTTTCGGTGCAAAGCGGGTCCAACGACGGACATCGTTTTTGCCCAAAATTACCATTTTGTCCCTGTGTCCAGAATTGTACTTAAGGACAGGAAATCCTAGCTAATTTGACTATTCTGAGAATGTTGGTACTGTTTTTTTCAGCATCTGGAGACTTCTGCATGTGTTGATTGATTGTGGCTCATTGAGTGGTATAGTATTATTGGTTTCTCCAGCTAAGGACCTCAGGCAAGTTCACTTTCTGATTGCTTTCCGATTCATAGTAGTCTTTTCATTTCATGTCTATACATATATCTTGCTGCTTGTTGACACGCTCGTCACACGGAGTAGTCGGGAGGGAAAATATCTTAGTAAACATGTGAACTACCCAGAACTATCCCATGAGTCTATTCTTGAATAATAGCCGCTGCACACGACACGTGTAGTGTGCCGGATTTGCCCCCTAGCCGTTCACATGTTGAAAATGATATTTTACACCACCTAGATAGATGTCTTTTATTAGTTTTTCCTTGTTTACTTTTCTATCGTGCTATGTCATCAGTTTTCTTACTAGCTTTCATATTCCATATGCTATTTTCATGTCTTGTTAATTCTATTGTGTTTTGCATTGCCGTCGGTTTGTGTGCTTGTTCCATTCCTGACTGGAAACCAACATTTTTCAGATTTAGCCGCGATCACTCTTGGCACTGGAAAGACATGGTTATGCTGAGGCCGACCTAGATAGTGGAACTAGTTATCATTTTCATTAATTTTGAGAACTTTGTATTTTTCTTTAAATATAAATGTTGTAACTGTTGTAATAAATTTAGAAATGTGAATGAGAAGCAAATGTTATTTGCTTTGAGCATTTATTTCTTGCGGGCTTGACAGCGTTCTACCGCCGACTCTACGGCGTAGGCTGGCTTGGACACGTCTCGTATCCAGAAAAGCGGGTGCGGGTCATGACAAGTTTTTGTGGTGGCCCATACAGGTCAGTTTTCTTAAAATATTGCGAACTCGTGATGGTACGTTAGTCGTACTATTGCGAGCCTACGCCCAGGAATTGCTCATTCACAATTAGGATTAAAATAATTTAGGAGAATAACTAGGACTAGGAGTCCCTTGTTCAAATTGAACGATTGGGTAGTTAAGGTTGTTAGATAGGCCATGCTATTTAGGAATTATTGAATTCAGATGACTTGGCATATCTCTATAGAAATACTATTACTCTTGATATGACGACATGAGCCAACGTGGGTATACTACTGACTTGGCTAGTTAGGCTTACCCTAGAAGTAAGGCTATAATCTTGATGACCTGTTCAATTTTCTTTTGCTCTATTAGATATAAACGTCATATCACTAGTTAGAGTTGCCTACTTTTAAATTCTAATTGTGGTAAGGAACTGGTTTATAATTTCTGATACAGCTAAACATATACGAATCTCGAGTTAGATTTGATTTAAAGATTTTCCCTCAACCATTGAAATGCACATGAAATAGATACTAGAATATTTGTACTCCTTTCGTCTTTAGTTATTTCCTGCATGTTAAATTTTTTAAAAGTATTGTGACTGATAGGACGAATACCTACGCTTTATTTTTAGTCAACCTATTTGAATCTCTAGAAGCTCATGAATTTTACGGATATAGTTAAAAGAATGTTAATTAACTAATAATGGTTAGACAGCAGCGCACTGTCGTCAATTATTTGAGGGTGGAGAATGTGGGTTCACTACAGCCAGCAGCGCACTGGCAAGGTACAACCCACAAAATTGAAATCATCCCGAAGAATCATAGTCTATAGAACATTGCTAAAACTATGTTCTCGTTGACCTCTTTAGATCTTAGATACACTTGTGCCAATATACGGTAGAGTACCTGATAGCATATCACCTGAATCACAGAACCAAGGGTTTACCACAGCCAGAGTATACGGGCGAGGTATAACTCTCAGTCAAATGACGTCAGATGTGATTTCAAGTTTAGGATATCATAGAGGATAGGAAAGTGCCTTGTGTGTCCCATAAGATCCAAAACCAAAACTAGTGGAAGTTCTGTAAGTTCGGTAGCATGTCTCCCAACTTGGCCTTCCGTGGTCCTTGTGATCCATTGACGAGTTAGATGACTGACACTAATAGGTTCACCTGGAGTATAGAATTCAGAAGTCCATAACCCATTAGTCGACCAAGGCCTTAGAGATAGAGGAGAGTAGGATGACTGTATAAGCAAGAACACCAGGTATGTCTTTAATTCTCTCAAACTCAAAATTCTTCTGCCTCCTTTCCAAAATCTTGTCTACTTATATTTGACTATTTTTGACCAACGCTGCTATTACAGCCTAGCTGTGCAAGCTTACTCTTTTATCGAGCTTGATTCGAGACATATGTCTATAGGGGACGCCCGCTAACATATTGTCTAATCAGAAACATTGTATTATGGTCTGATCAACCATGATGCATTTGGTTTGCTCTTCATCTAATTACCCTACATGGATTGAGGTGTAGATGTCTCTAGGATCTCATCCGTGACTGCTTTGACAATTCCTCTTGAATTATGCATTCGCCTTTGAATCATGTAATTGTATTCAATGACATCATTCTTGAACTCTTTATCGTTTTTGTCTTTCACTGATTTGGAAAGACGAAAGCTTATAATTGGTCGAGAGATACAGGGTATCCCTATGGCTATGATGGTTGTATACACAAGGGTAACTACTATCGGCCATCCAGGTGACTAGAACCTTGCCTTAAGTTACTCGTCCTTCCTTCGACAACTCATGTATAGTGGACGAGTAGGTCACTCTATTTTATCGACCATGTGTCATTGCACACGCACCGGATTTCCATTCATTGACGAACGACCCTTGACTTGACTTATAACTACCGTATCCCGACACGTCGTACCTTACTCATTATTAACAAGAGTCGAGGTACAACATCCGAACTTCGGAATTCTTCTAACCTCGTTATTCCTAAAACCATACCTTAGTTTCTAAGGTGGTTAGACTGTAAGCCTTCTTAGAATATGTGAGGATTACCGATTGATTAGAATAGTTTTCTCATTAGAATGATAATTAGTGCCCCATGGACTCCCACTTTCCATTTAGATCATTTTGTGTCCTCGGCCGTGTCATTAATATTCGGAGCATGAGACCAGCTATTACCTTCCAACAAATTTCATATGCAAGATCTAGACAAGTCCACCTTCATCTAGGTATATCATGTCCCACTCAAACCAGTCCCCTTGTACTCCATTTTTGTGGTACGACTTTCAGGACAAAAGGACTAGCTATAACTCGTACCATAACGCTGATACACTTTTCGACTCCCATTAGAGCCTCAACTTCGACTTAATTTCTTCGACCCAATATATGGTTGTGATATACTCGAAGCCCACTACGCACATGCCACTAGTGTGCTACCCAATTGAGGCCTCATGTGCTACTTAAACACAAAACTTACTGAAGGCGTATTTTCGGGCTATATGAACTTAGCTAACCAACCTGACTGGCAACTAGCTCAACCACTTGGAGGAAATCCTATTCTAGGTTACCGTAATCTAGTAGGAATAACTTTACCTTGGGATCTTGTTCAGTCAATGTAGATTGAAATCCAAGGATCATCTAACCAACGACTGATGCCCAAATAGAGAACGCGTTAAGATCACAATCTTGATTTCTCAAATTTCGTTCTATTTTGGAAATTGATGTTTAGAATTTCGATAACAGAATTTCTGTACTGCGTGAATTGTAAACCCCTCTAAGAAACAAGTGTTCTTCGATTTAGCAAGTGACTGGATTAGAGTAACCCAATCTAGCAAATAAGGCAGTGGTTCATAAACTCCCTTCTATCTGTAACATTGGATACTCTCCACTGTTCTTGAAACTTCACAGTTGTTCCCGATTATTCTGCCTTATCTTCCTGTCCTCCCTACTTCGGAGCGACGAAAGGTCATGCTTATAAGGATTTATCAATATTTCTTAGCTACTTGTGCAAATTATTGCTTGATTAAAATTCAGGTTGCTTGATAGATACGAGAGGATTATAGATCCCATGTGCTTAGATATTTGTTAGGTTGTTAGCAACCAGTTGGAAGATTTTAAGATTTTAGTTTGAGGAAGTAGTGTGACCAAAGGTGGGTAGAAGTCTTGGAGGCTATATGGCTAGGAGAAGAATACAAACTATTTTTGAGGAATTAAAATTTAAGGAGATTAAGGTTCCGGTAGACTTCTTATTGAATAGTAAGGAATAATTATGGATTAGAATTTCGAGGACGAAATTATTTTTAAGGTGGGTAGATTTGTAGCCTCCCTTTTCGAAAATTTTTAAAATAATTTTTTTATTATTTATTTGATTTAAATAGTGATTTTAGAATTGTATAAATAATTAAATAGTTAATTATTACGGTAGATGATTTTAGCCATAGCTGAGATTTGGAGTATAAGGTGACTAGGAATCATGGCACGGATAGCTCAGTGGCGTGCTTTGACTGGTGTTTTGTCATGGTAGGGGAAGGCCGAGCCGTAGTGATGTCCTAACTAAGAAAACCAGAACAAGTTATAGCATGGCCATTATAAATAGTTTAATTATTTATTATTAAATTTATTGACTTCGTAGCGACCCGGTTGTACCGAACCAGCCCAGACTGGACCCGTACCAAGCCCAAGCCCATGTAGTCATATGGGACGTCCAATGACATTCGTGTCGATGTATTTTGGTATGATGGTGTTGTATTCTGTTTTAAATGATACAATGAATATTTTCTAAGTATTCTTAATTAAATATTATAAATATTATTATTAGTTTATATTCAATGATATTTATATAAAATAGGTCCTTGAACATTTTTGGGATAATTAGACTGTGCATGATGGTATATACACCATTATTAGTTTATTAAATTTTGTTATTATTATTATTCTTCTTATTATTATTATTATTATTATTATTATTTTATTGTGGTTATTAAATATAAATTATTTATTATTATTAGTTATTATCATCAAAATATATGGTATATATAAATATATGATAAATATTGTATATGTGTGTATGTGAATGTATGAAGAAATAAATATTATATACATATGTATTTGTATGTATATATATAAATATATTATATAGGTGCATTCGTATGTATATATAAATACATTGTATAAATATATGTGTGTGTGTATTTATATAATATATATAAGTATTTATATGTGTATGTGTATTTATGTAAAATATACAATTACATATATATGTGTGTGTACGTATAAATAAATATGTATATGAAAAAGTGTGTAGATATAAATATATATATGTACATAAGTATTTATGTATATCTACATATATAAATACATATATGTATAGAATAAGAAAAAGAAAAAGAAAAAGGAAAAGACTAAGCCAGGCCCGGCCCAGCCGAGCCTTGGGCCAACCGAGCTGAATCCCTATAGATTTTCCTTAGCCCACACCAATCACACACACGAGTAGTATATGTGTGAACGGACGAGAACCTAGGGATAGAGAGAAAGTGAGATCGAGAGGAAATACTCGAACCCTAACTCCGCAATGCCACATCCACACTTACGCGCCACCATCGACCGTGCGCGTCGCTTGTGCGCCGTCACGAGAAGTCGCCGGCCGCGCGCAACAGAGCGGACACAACACAGCAGCAGGGTGCTGGGAGGAGCCCAACTTCGTGCCGTTGGTTCTCCCACCACGTTCGCCCGTTTCTCGAACAAAATTCTTCGGTATGTCGACTACCAATACCTCTTTCCATTCATGTATCAGGATGTTTTAGATCGCACTATAATCAATGGGAGATCGACAAAAAGTCGATCGAATCATTGACCAAAAATAGAGCATGAAACAGTCCAGACACGCAACTTGGAAGGCGATTTCTCGCTAATCCATAGACCAAATCGAAAAACTATTTGAACAGAAGGTTAGACAACATATAGAAGATGAGGATCCTTCTTGTAGATTTATTTTTCACCTAATATATGGAGAGATATTTGATTCCAAAATCCTAGAAAAACCTGGTTTTAAAAACTAGAAAAACCTTTCACGCGACGTGCATCCCGCCAGACAGGGCGATGTGGTCGTACACCGTAGGCATCGAAAGCTGCATAACGGCTTCGTGGTCGTGTGGGCTTTGACGGAATTCAAATTGGTCGCGTGTGGGCGACGAATTTGATGCGTATCCATCAAAATTTACCGTATCGGCCTTTATGTAAATTTCCCAATTACTTTATGCACGCTCGTCAGATCGAGACAAAACTTGCGCCAACAGGACCGTATCATTTTTTTGGTCATGCATGCCAAGTTTGGTCCGATTCTGAGACAGTGGAATCGGAACACCATTTTGCGGGCCCCACGGTCCGACTCAACGGACGATTTTGTGCACGGCCCACCGAAATCCAACTTTGGACATACGGTTGGGTTCGTATCGAAAAACCGGACCTGTTTATATGTAGTTTGATGACTTTAGAGACCGTTGACTCTGGCACGCTTTTCTGTGCAAAGCGGGTCCAACGACGGACATTATTTTTGCCCAAAATTACCATTTTGCCCCTGTATCGAGAATTGGACTTAAGGACAGGCAATCCTAGCTAATTTGACTATTCTGAGAATGTTGGTACTGTTTATTTTAGCATCTGAAGACTTCTGCATGTGTTGATTGATTGTGGCTCATTGAGTGGTATAGTATTATTGGTTTCTCCAGCTAAGGACCTCAGGCAAGTGCACTTTCTGATTGCTTTTCGATTCATAGTAGTCTTTTCATTTCATGTCTATATATATATCTTGCTACTTGTTGACAAGCTCGTCACACGGAGTAGTCGGGAGGGGAAATATCTTAGTAAACATGTAAACTACCCAAAATTATCCCATAAGTCTATTCTTGAATAATAGCCGCTGCATACGACACATGCAGTGTGGCGGATTTACCCCCTAGCCGTTCACATGTTGAAAATGATATTTCATACCACCTAGATAGATGTATTTTATTAGTTTTTCCTTGCTTACGTTTCTATCGTGCTATGTCATCAGTTTTCTTACTAGCTTTCATATTCCATATTCTATTTTCATGTCTTGTTAATTTTATTGTGTTTTGCATTGCCGTCGGTTTGTGTGCTTATTCCATTCCTGACTGGAAACCAACATTTTTCAGGTTTAGCCGCGATCACTCTTAGCACTGGGAAGACATGGGTATGCTGAGGCCGACCTAGATAGTAGAACTAGTTGTCATTTTCATTAATTTTGAGAACTTTGTATTTTCCTTTAAATATAAATGTTGTAACTGTTGTAATAAATTTAGAAATGTGAATGAGTAGCAAATGTTATTTACTTTGAGCATTTATTTCTTGTGGGCTTGACAGCGTTCTACCGCCGACTCTGCGACGTAGACTGGCTTGGACACGTCTCGTATCTGGAAAAGCGGGTGCGGGTCGTGACACATAGGCTAGATAGCCAAGCCAAGGAAATGCCTAATTGTTGATGCTTCTTACTTTAAGGCAATACAGACATGGCCAATGGCTCTGCAGGAAAATCCCCTGCTGCCCAAGACAAACTGCACAGGGAATGAATCCCTTGCTCCCTCTGTAACTCGAGTGCCCCTGCTCTTCTCTTTCTCCAAGATATACTTAACATCTATATCAACACATATGTATGTATACTTCTATATATATAATACATTCTCTAATTATATGTATGCACACATGCCAATATATATCCTAACATCTAATGACACAAGATGCCTGCCACTCCTATTTCTGATTACCATGCCTTCCTTACTAACTGAACACTATTTCAAATACTAATCTTAGACACTGCTACACTTGGGTGCCCAAAAGATCCATTTACACCATCAATTTCCCATTGCCAATGTTCTCAAAACCTGGGACTGGTTCATCATACAAATGGGATGAACCTATGCAGCATCTGAAACAGAAGGGAAAGGGTTGACCCTACCTGACACTCAAGCTCGACACATGGCACACTACCTATATTAAATTCTAGGATACATTTGACACTCGAACCCAAGCTCACTCTCACTGCCTCTCATCTAATACATACATCTCATAGGAAGAGCCCATCTGGACACTCTTGACACCTCACATCTAACACCAACACCTATAGGCCTATGGCCTCAAACTGGGCTCGAACAGGGAGTCCCCTCATCTTTTGATACTTAACTGACACACAAACACTCACTCTTACATACATAAAATGGCCAAGCCCTCACTGAACACTCCTCCTTCTCTGATACTCTCTGAATATAGACCGATACCACTCACAAAAGGAAAGGCCAAGTAGCTAAGCCACTGCCCAAGTTCTCACTCAATCACCAAGTTATGATACACATGTATCAAAATCTGATACATGGCTCAGATACAACCAACACTAACAAAACCCCACTCAAAACCCCCAAACACTCACAACTGGTCTGGGAAGGTAGTAGCTCAAACATGCCTACTCGACTGACCTGGCCTTAACACTAACCCACACTTGCATCCTCATCTCATGACCTACATTATCTAAACATATATGCTCACCCTTCTTACTGATACCAATCCTTAAAATCGACCACACAACAAGAACCTATTTACCTTGGCCTATGGCTAGTACATATATATACATATGTCCAAACAACTCAATCAAATTCCTGCCCATGGCCAACTGCTTAAATGTCTACAACAGGCATGGCCAAGTGTAGGCCTCTAACCCACTGGACGCAAGACACAAGCTTGCCAAATGACTCCTGCACCGCCCACTGCTAACACACTAAATTAAGATACTCACATACACTCCCTCTGTCCATGACAGTAACATCAACCCCTAAAACTCTAATACCATATACAAACAAATACATATATATCATACATGTAACACACACACACATACACTATATAACACTTAGAAATTATATAGATACCTATCAAATGAACAACCAAACTATATCGAAGCCTATAAAACTGAAAATAGAACATAAATGGCCTTTGTGGCATTTTAACAAACACCTATGGGTCAAAATTTGTAGCCCTACACCAATGGACACAAAACTATGGATAACCATCACCATAGGACTCATTAGGACCCCAATCTACCTCATATTAGTCATGGGTAGGGTCTCCCTCATGAATACTTGAATTTGAATCATAAAAATGGGAGTTTAGAGGGTTATACATATATAGGAAGAAGCCTACAACAAGTTCCATGAATTTGGGGAAGATGGATGGAGATAGAGCTTTCAAAACCTTGCTAGAGCATTCTCCAAGCCTCCTCGAGCTCCCCCAAGTCTTTGCACAACAAATGAAAGGAGGAGAAAATTTGGGAGGGTTTGGAAAGAAGAAATGGATGGAAACCCTAATTTCATGGTGGCTGCATTTGGGAGAAAAATGGGTTTAAATAGGCATTGGACAAGCCCTAAACTCTTATTTACACTTAGTATTAGGCAGGTCCCTAAGTGGGCTAAGTGGTTTAGCTCTAATTAAGGCTTGTTGTTAACCTACTCATGACTAGAGTCTAATTTATCAACTAGTGGGTCAAGTCAACATAAATGAGGTCTACCATGACTAATGATTAATTAGATTAGTAGTAATTACAACCATCACATTAAAAGAAAAGAAAAAAATAGAGTTCATTTATGAAAAGACAGAAATACCCTTGTCCTAGAAATGTGGTAGTGACAAATTTCCCCCTTAGAAAATTTCGTCCTCGAAATTAAAATGGACGTACTTCTTCTATGTTAAACCCCCAACAATCAAGGTCAAGAAAACTATATCTAAACATGCAATTTGTGGTCCTACTGGTCGTGATATTGCAGTCTTGATCAGGGTCACTATACTATCTAGCACATCAAGTATCCTGACAGGTACTAATGGAATCGCACAACAAGATGGAAAGAAGGACATGAAAGACAGACCTGCTAACCCGTCACTCGTAGCGTCGGTCTACTCAACTGTCAGCACAAAAGCCCTGCCCCTCTGGGGTGTATCCCTCTGATGGTGCGGGACACGATGCTGCGCTATAGGTGGCCTAGCTCCTTCTATCTAATCTATGACACTCAAGTAATATCCACCCTGATATTCTACTCAGTGATACTAAGGCACCATCCATATGGTATCTATTCTGCAATCTGTTAATCATACCCGTCTATCCAGAACCATGTTACCAGAATCCTCTCACACCAGTAAGTATGGCTGCGATAATCTATAGAGTCCATAACTAATGTATATACCTCTAGAATTATGGTATTTGAAATTTTTGCATTGCCGCTAGCTTGGCTGCGAAAACTTTAAATTTCCACACCCGAGAAATGCATCCAAAATCAGACTCTATCTCATCGCCCAACCAGCTGATATGGTCGTAGAAGACTCTAGATTCTATGACTGAGGCAACCTAGCCCATAATGTTATCTTGGTTGAAAATCAAGTCAATAATGAATACCAAGACTCAAATTCAATGATGAACAAGGAAGTAGACAGAAACTGTCAGAATCGAATTTCGAGATGGTTTATAATGAGATTCTCAAGGGTCATCCCAGGAATCTTCTCAAGTGGTCCTAACTGTGATTGAGTACTTCTCCGTTAAAGCCTATCTTTCAATCCTATCGCAGGCTCACAGCAGTACAACTAAGTCGCCGTACTACCGCGATATCGTACTAATGCGACTCTCGACCTGCATGGGCCACCACTAAAAACGTGTCATGACCCGCACCCACTGTGAGGGTACGAGCACGTAACAATGCCTAGCCTGCGCCGTAGTGTCGATGGTAGAACGCTGTTCTAGGTCACTATCTAACCAATCAAATCACGCAATTATAAAATGTACTTGTCAAAATATCAACTCCGAACGGAGGACAAGTATAGATATAATATAATCTCAATCACAGTCTAAGAACGATATGATAGCACAGAAGATTAAAACTAAGATTAATAACGGAATAAAACCAACAACTAATAATATAATCTCAGAAAATCTCAATTACAAATCTCAACTTACATATAACTCCAGTTCTAAAACATGAAAGCTAAAATATGACAACTAGCTAAACTCCCGATTGCTCCTGAGTGTCGGGGCCATAGGTAGCTTTGCCATCTCCTGGTCAGTAATATGTAGGGCATGAGTCCTCAAGGCAATCATCTGTAAAAACTTTAACAGGTCCAGTCAGGACAGGAACGAGTACAACTCATCAAGAAAACCCAAGTAACAATAGAGAACTATAAAGCAGTTATAGACAGTTTTATTGATGAATATGGCAGTTTATATTTAGGTGATAGTATAGAGAAGCAATAAGATACAAGAAAAGTAAAGTAACTAAAACAAGAGAAGAATGATGGCAATGAAGACTGTAAAATAAATCTAGCTGAACTAAGGTAACATAATAAGTCCAGGCAGTAAATGTAAAACAAGTGTAAAACTACTATAAATCCAGAACGAGATGAATCTAATACAAGATGAATCCAGTACAAGATGATTCTAGGTAGTGATCAGGAATCTAGGTGAGTCCAGCTATTCTAATAGTGTGTTTTATAATAACAAAATCAACATGTAAACGGCTGTAGGTAATTAGGCACATCTCTCACTGATCAGGCGAGAGATGGCTATGCTTCCAGTAGATTCCAGTTGGGAGATTCCAGATTTGGGGTATGTCTACATGTCTTACTCAATATTTTCTCGCCCTAAAATACAAATGAATCCAGAATTCGATACGAGAATCGAGATGAGTCCAGCCAAAATATGATGATTCCAGAAATAGATTCTGGAATGATTCTAGTAATTCCAGTAATAGTGCCAGATAAGTATGGTATGTGTGTCGCATACATGAATCCAGAAATATCCATACGTGTTGTAACAGAGAATCACATAAAACTAACTATAACTGAAGTATAGTAATTGACAAATAAATGAGAGAACTATCAGAGAATGTATTCGCCTGTCGTCCTGAGCAATGAATGTGAAATAAGCCTCAAAGCGGAGTCACAAAGCCTATAGATGAGATACATGAGTTAATGGGTGTTAGATAGTGTCCAACATGGTTTTCTAGTGAGTGGTATGCAATCTAGGTCAAAACTAGGTCAATTGTTGACTCACAGTTGACTTTTGGTCAACTGGTCAAACCTTAGTAAATTCTAGGTCAAGTTAACCAATATCAATTCATAACTACCTAAAATACCCTAACCTACATATTCATATGCCTAAATTTACCCTATACTAGTTTATATATATGCACATAGGATATACCAATCTATCCTAGGCTTTTAAGTAAATCCTACATTACGTAACCCTCTACACTTTACTTTAGTAAACCTCTATATCTAGTAGATAGGTAAATCTCATTACCTAACTATAGGAAGTTGCCTATCTTTAGTTATGGGTAAACTCTGCATATCTCTAAACACATGCCCAATGGCCAATGGCCATAGTGGCTTGCCACACATACCTCAAGCCTGTGAAATCCCTAGTCCTCTCTAACCTGTGTCTTAACCAAATACACATGTCAAACCTATCTATAAAATGTATATCCACATACCTAAGTCAATCTATATATACACACTAACATATGATACTTCTAACAAATCCTAACTTACTAATACATTTAATATCGTACCTGTGTACTAACATATCCTAATACTAACTAATTAACACAAAACCTTAGGACACTACCCCTAATCCCACACACATACACACAGGGTTTGGCCCTGTTGTTCCCTCACTAACCTGGCCTAAATCCAGTGCCATGCCAAGCATGGCCTGGGCAATCCAAGGCAAACAAGGTTGTCTAATGCTACCTTGCCTGCATGCTGCAATTGCCAAGCATGCCTTGCTGCTGCAGCATATGATTGCAATGCCAAGCATGGCCTGCTGCAAGGAAACCACTCTTAATATTCCAAAACACTCAACTGATACCTCCTTCCTTTACTCACACTCACACACACTTATGAATGAACAAGGAGAATGAGATGGTGGATGGACAGGTATGCTGAAATCTGGACTGTAATGACAAGTCCACACTTATGGTCTGTCCTAAATGTGCCCAATGGACAAAGATCCTGGCCTGATGGCCAAATTGCTTCTGTATGAGCAATGCTATGCAAAGCTCTATAGGGCAGGGGCAATGTTGCTGCTACTGCAACAAGGGCCAGTGCAAGGCCAACTAAGCCAAACCTCTGCAGAGCAAGCAAGGCTTGCTGCCCACTGTAAAGGCTAAGTGCCTTGCTGCACTTAGTATGGCAAATTGCCACTGCCACCCGCAATGCAAAGCAAATGCAGTAGCAAAAAGGCAATTACCAAACCCAGGCCTCAAACACTACTCATAGACACAACTCACCCTATATGATATTCTAACCAAAACCAAAAACTGCTACTCACTCACAAAGAATTGACCAAGTGGCCAATACTCAAGTCACAGGCTCAGGCTAATTATCCTGACCCAAGCTACTCTCTGATATCTGTAATAACTGACACTATTATCTAACCACTGCTAACCTGAACATGCCTCAACCTATCTCCTTATACTATACAACCCACACACTCAAATCTCAGGTGTTGATATCCACGACACCATGGCCACTCCTAACTGATACCAAGTATCAACCCATGATACCTCACAAATCCCTCTTATCCCTGTCACTTATACTCTAATGTATCAGCCCTAATATTTGCCTCAAATTAATGTCTAACTGAAAACGAAATGGGGTTTCAGTCCCCCATCTGGTCCAGTCACTAAAATCACTCAAAATCCCTGATACAACTAAACTCTCATATTAAGACACATGAACACACCCTATGGACACTCACTCACATAGGCTACATAGCCAAGCCAAGGAAATGCCTAATTGTTGATGCTGCTTGCTTTAAGGCAATACAGACATGGCCAATGACTCTGTAGGAAAATCCCCTGCTGCCCAAGACAAACTGCACAGGGAATGAATCACCTGCTCCCTCTGTAACTTGAGCACCCCTGTTCTTCTCTTCTCTAACATATACTTAACATCTATATCAACACATATGTATATATACTTCTATATATATAATATATGCTCTAATTATATGTGTACACATATGCCAATATATATCCTAGCATCTAATGACACAAGATGCCTGCCACTCCTATTTCTGATTACCATGCCTTCCTTACTAACTGAATACTATTTCAAATACTAATATTAGACACTGCTACACTTGGGTGCCCAAATGATCCATTTACACCATCAATTTCCTATTGCCAATGTTCTCAAAACCTGGGACTGGTTCATCATACAAATGGGATGAACCTATGTAGCATCTGAAACATAAGGGAAAGGGTTGACAATACCTGTCACTCAAGCTCGACACATGGCACACTACCTATATTAAATTCTAGGATACATTTGACACTCGAACGCAAGCTCACTCTCACTGCCTCTCATCTAATACATACATCTCATAGCAAGAGCCCATCTGGACACTCTTGACACCTCACATCTAACACCAACACCCATAGGCCTATGGCCTCAAACTGGGCTCGAACAGGGAGTCCCCTCATCTTTTGATACTTAACTGACACACAAACACTCACTCTTACATACATAAAATGGCCAAGCCCTCACTAAACACTCCTCCTTCTCTGATACTCTCTGAATATAGACCGATACCACTCACAAAAGGAAAGGCCAAGTAGCCAAGCCATGCCCAAGTTCTCACTAACTCATCCAGTTCTGATACACATGTATCAAAATCTGATACATGGCTCAGATACAACCAATACTAACAAAACCCCACTCAAAACCCCTAAACACTTACAACTGGTCTGGGAAGGTAGTAGCTCAAACATACCTACTCGACTGACCTGGCCTTAACACTATCCCACACTTGCATCCTCATCTCATGACCTATATTATCTAAACAAATATGCTCACCCTTCTTACTGATACCAATCCTTAAAATCGACCACACAACAAGAACCTATTTACCTTGGCCTATGGCTAGTACATATATATACATATGTCCAAACAACTCAATCAAATTCCTGCCCATGGCCAACTGCTCAAATGTCTACAACAGGAATGGCCAAGTGTAGGCCTCTAACCCATTGGACGCAAGACACAAGCTTGCCAAATGACTCCTGCCCCGCCCACTGCTAACACACTAAATTAAGATACTCACATACACTCCCTCTGTCCATGACAGTAACATCAACCCCCAAAACCCTACTACCATATACATACATATGCATATATATCATACATGTAACACACACACACACACATATATACTATATAACACTTAGAAATTATATAGATACCT
Organism: Iris pallida; assembly: GCA_029216955.1. NCBI lineage: Eukaryota > Viridiplantae > Streptophyta > Magnoliopsida > Asparagales > Iridaceae > Iris > Iris pallida. The sequence continues at coordinate 2,469,739 of JANAVB010021999.1, read as the reverse complement.
ATCAAATGACCAACCAAACTATATCCAAGCCTATAAAACTGAAAATAGAACTTAAATAGCCTTTGTGGCATTATAACAAACACCTATGGGTCAAAATTCGTAGCCCTACACCAATGGACACAAAACTATAGATAACCATCACCATAGGACTCATTAGGACCCCAATCTACCTCCTATTAATCATGGATAGGGTCTCCTTCATGAATGCTTGAATTTGAATCATAAAAATGGGAGTTTAGAGGGTTATACCTATGTAGGAAGAAGCCTACAACAAGTTTCATGAATTTGGGAAGATGGATGGAGATAGAGCTTTCAAAACCTTGCTAGAGCCTTCTCCAAGCCTCCTCGAGCTCTCCCAAGTCTTTGCACAACAAATGGAAGAAGGAGGAGAAAATTTGGGAGATTTTGGAAAGAAAAAATGGGTGGAAACCCTAATTTACTGGTGGCTGCCATTTGGAAGAAAAATGGGTTTAAATAGGCATTAGACAAGCCCTAAACTCTTATTTACACTTAGTATTAGGGAGGTCCCTAAGTGGGCTAAGTGGTTTAGCTCTAAATAAGGCTTGTTGTTAACCTACTCATGACTAAAGTCTAATTTATCAACTAGTGGGTCAAGTCAACATAAATGAGGTCTACCATGACTAATGATTAATTAGACTACTAGTAATTACAACCATCACATTAAAAAAAGAAAAAAAAAATAGACTCCATTTATGAAAAGACAGAAATACCCTTGTCCTAGAAATGTGGTCGTGACACTATCAATTTCTCCTTTTCTACTTCTATCAGAGCAGAAAAGTCATTTCGTCGGATACTCTGAAGCTCGGAAAGAAGCTGGTCGAGCTCGGCCACCGATGCCTCTAAAATCTCGGCCATATGATCGTGGCCCTGGTGGGAACGTATCAGACCAATGTAAGGGAGCGCCATTGATTTAGCCGTCGCGAAACTCCCATTTGCATTCATCACTATCGATACACCTCTCTGCAGCATCTTGTACACTGCCTCAACAACAAACTTCATATAATCGTCCGCGTCTGCCAACACCTGAGGCGTCATAGCAGGAGTTGGAGGAGCTACTATGGACAGCGGACCTGAAGAAGACCCACCGACCTCAATCTACGAGGCTGGAACCTCAACCTCAGCAGACCCTCCCTCGCTAGGGAGAATTTTGCCGCTAGCCTGAGGAGCCAAGACGACGGAAGGAGCTGAATGGGGTATCGATATCGTCCCCCAAGTAGGAGGAACAATAGAGGGTTCTTGCACCAGCAAACCCTTACCCTTTTCAAGACCACCGACGTTTGGAGTGCTACCTGCAGCTAGCACAGGGCCTACCCCCTCAGTTAAGATGGCAGGATCAGCACTCGGTTCCTGACTCGATATTTCTTTTGGAGTCGAGCTTGGCAGGCGAGTCTTGCCTCCCTCATCGAATCCCTCTACAAGAGTGGAATCTACCTCCTGGGCGACAGCCAGCTCGGCTTCCACGGCTTGGTCTGGGTGGGGCTCGGTAACGACGTAGCAGGCCTCCTTTCATCATGACGAGGAGAAGATTCAACCCTCTCCTATGTTACAACCACGCCTGCGGCCCCTACTACAAGCTTAGAGATTTCTGGAGGAACGTCATCAGAAGAAGATGAACTCAATTCCTCTTCCTCCTTTGGAGGCACGACATCTGTCGGGACCTCGACATCAGAGACCCCCACAGCAGTTTGTACTACCCCGGGAACAGCTGCACCACCAACTTCCCCTTCAACACAATCTGGACACCCCAAAGTCCCCACAGAAGCGATATTATCAAGATTCTCCTCCATGGGAGATGCTATAATCGGCGGAATGGGCTCGTCATATGAGCCTGCCAACGACTTCAGTCTGCTGGCACCTGATTTCGAAGCTCGGGGTTTCTTCTTTAGTGTCTCCTATAAAAAGAAGACATATGTCACAAGAATATTAAGATGAACCAGACTATGTGGGACGTCCCTACCTCTACAGAAATCAGTCTCTGTGTCAGCACGTCTGTGTCACTCCTTTCTTTTGCCTCTTCGGTACAGAAGAATCAGTCTCTGTGTCAGCACGTCTCTTCGGGTGATCGGCCGAAGGCTCTGCCAGAGTACCCCCTGTAGATAGGCAGGGGTACCGCGGTAACCAACATCTGGCGGACGATATGATCGAGCCTTCACCAACATGTTCCCAGTCGCCTCCAACTGGATGCCGACGATGAAACTGGTCTCCCTATCATATCCAGGGGATATAGCATTCATCGAACAATAAAATTTGGCAGCTGAGAAAAGAATCGGCGGCCGTAGATTCAGAACTGGCATGGTAAAGCGAGCTCCGGTGCATCCAGCATTGTAGTAATGCCAAGCTCGTGCCCTATCCAACAGACTCCCAACATAACCCAGGCTAGTATTGGGGTTCCCTAACGTCAATTGAGCATAGCCAATTAACGTGCAAAATGGCTCGGCAAGTACGGCTCCAAGTAACATTGGTTCTTATTTCGGTACACCAAATGGGATGGCCGGATACTTTCCAACCAACAGAATCCCTACGGAGGCAGGGTTGTTGCGTCCTCACCCGAATCAGCTAGATCATCATTTGCTTCAAAGCCGATAAAAATGGGACCGACTTTCGCAATCTTCCATCCCTGAAGATAGGATAAAACTTTCCTACAAACAGGGATGCCAGTATGCAGCCACTTCCTCTGATAGAAGCGGTGAAGGAATGCGTCTCCGGCCACGTGATATTCTTTCTGGCCCGAACTTATCACATTGGGATGGTGCAAAATCAACTACCCCATCAGATAATGAAACGGCAGCTCGGCATGGGAAAAGTTGTCATTTTTTCCTCGTTCATGAACGACGTCACCCGCGAACTCTCGTAAGCCTCGCAGCAGGTTACACACCATCGCGGGGAGTAGAGCCATGCGATGGCCAAAGACCAACTTTAATGCTGGCAGGATTAGGTTCCGGGTCACTCTCTCTACAGAGCCTGACCCGCACGAAAATACGTAATCCCGGTGCCAAATCATCAAATAAGCAGCCAACACTGCTTTGGACAACATCCGATGAGTAAGGTGCCAGAAGCAGCTATAGGAACGCTCATCCGACTCCTGGTCCTGGTTTTCCTGGGGTCTCTTCTCATTTAGCTTGCTCATTTCAGAGAGCACCTCTTTACTGGAGAGAGCTGGCGGAGTTGTGAACCGAGAGGAATCCTCCTTGTCTTGCTCAAAGACATAATCCCTCCAAGCGGTCACATTGGGCTGTGCCCCGTCCTTATCCTCCTTTTACAGATAATAATGATGACTCGCCACTTCTTGGACGACAGCCATCATCTTCTCTTCTTTATCCCCCAGGACCTGGAACTCCTCGTTGGTCAGAAAATACTCCTCACATGGCTCCAATCCCCAAGGATGCCTCGACACCTCATATATTTCATGATGTGCAAGTCCTAGTTCCCCCACCAGAGTGAAGAAGGTCCGGGTCTGGGTATTAAACATCTCTAAGAGCGCAAGAAACATATGCTTGCTGATGTCAACGCCCGCCTGGGTGGCACGGATAGCGGCCGTCAGCCCAATCTCCCTGAGTTCGGTTCGAAACTCCGTCAGAACCCAGAGTGTTAGCTTGTCCCACTTGGATATATAATGACACCAACTCTCTACCCGAAATTCACCCTTCGGGTATGATTGCTTCGACGACAGCATACGATTAACAAAAGTCGAAGCACTAAAGGCAAAGGTGTCGACAGGGACGTTACTATATACTCCCAGGATGCAGAGTTTGCCAGGTGAAAGAAGGACCAGCTCGTGTGGCGACCAAAGTATCCCTCTGGTTCGAGGTAGCATCGATCTTGATGGTGCCCGCCACCGCTCCCCATTGAGACGAGGTTAGCTCGCATGTCATCCCCAGATGCCTATTTATAGGCTTGGGTGACGTCAGTCGCCGCTTAGGGTTCTGCGAAGTGATAATTGTGGATAAACCAAAAGATCATTATTAATCTTTCTATTTATTCCAAAGCGTTATCATTTAGAATTTAAAACTGAGATGAGCATACACCTCATCACTCGGAGTAATCATGCGCCCCAGTGAAGACACCACCATGCTTCTTATTCAAAGTATTCCAAAACTTGACAAAAAGTTTTGAAAACTTTGAAGGGGGTCTTGTAGAAGCATGGAACTGCAGACGGATCCATAGGCCAAAATTCCTATGCGCCTAACATTACATATGCCAGGAAGCTCAGATGAAGTACTTGGCACAGCAAACAGCAAAAGCATAGACATCAAAAGAAGATTTTTATTTTCATATAAAAGTCAATTACATGTCTAAAAAAAGGCTTTACAAAGGAGAATTTCTACAAAAAGAAAGATCCTAAGACTCCGGCCAGGCGCATCATCTGCCAGGCGCATCACTTCAGTGTCTCAGTCAGGCGTGTCTCTTCAGCATCTCAGTCAGGCATAAATATTTCAGCACCTCAGTTAGGCTAATCATGAAGTCTCAGCATATGCGCTCCACTTCGATCCGATAAAGTGCTTCGGCTAAAGGAGCAGCTTTGAGCAGAACTAGAGTAGGCAGCCAACCCACTCTAGCAGAAGGAAGAGCTCTCCAAAGCCCAAGGAAGAGGAGAGCACCACAATTCTTATTTGTGGCTCTTCCAGCGTAACGGAGACGGGGCTCGAGCATACCAATCTTTGGATGTAACAGGGACCTTCGGCCTGTCTCAAAACCTCGCAATTCTGACTTTTGGATGTAACAGTCACCTTCAAGTGCATGAACGAAGACAACTCGTCGTATCTTCACCCTCGGGAGCATCTTGTCAACAGAATGTACTCGAGCAAATAAGTTCATTCGGGAAGACGTGAGAGAACGAGAAGCAAACTCTCTCCTTGTTGCTATTTATAGGCCGGGCAAATCAAACCCATGCGCCAAGTGGCGGGCTCTCCGAATCCCATACAATGAATTTGCATTTATGGTGATGAACCTGACTCCTTGAAATCAACCAAGTCAAAACGGCTATTTAAAGGACTTAAAGAACTAACAGTCGGACTAATAAAGATGCGTCATGCAAATGGATGCGTCGGTCAGATACTGCGCATCGTATAGACGCGCCCGTCAGTACCAAGCACCCTGTATGGATGTGCCCAACAAAGCACAGATCCATGCGTCCTAATCAACATGGACCCGTATGCCCAGTAGGGTACAAATCGATGCGTCACCCCACTAAACAATTAATGCCAAAGTGACAGAGTTGGCAGCACGTCCCCCGAGGACTGAATAGTTGGCAGCTTTTACAGAAATAAAGCGTCGCTGACATCAGCGTCATCATTACTTTCCTCCAACGGTTACAACCCACGTGGACGACCAACCACTCACATGCGCCTCAGCAACCATACGCCTGAAGATTCGTATGCGCCTCAAAAGCCGTGTGTCCAGACTTGTTCGTAACTCCTAAAGGTTGCGAGCCAAAGTCTTCTCATGCGTCCAATCCCAGGCGCATTCTATCAAATTACCAACCATCAAATCCGAGATCTTTGAGCTACGGACATGCACCACGTGTCCTTTGACTCAATTCAGCCTATGAAGTGGTGTTAATCATCCAAGATCTCAGCAACTGAAAGATCCTCTCCCCTGCTACGTGCCAGCCCACAAGTGTCGCATAAAGGATTCAACCCACAAATGATGGTGCATTATCCATGCGCCTCCCGCAGCTTCAACCACGTGGCATTTCCACGTACAGACGTATCCTACATATATGAGCAGCCCAACCTGCTGCTTATAAATAGAGGGATCATCTCATACTTCTACACACACAGAGGGACAGACATATACAAAGACGCACAGTCAAAGACAGCCACAACCAGAGCATCAGAGTTCACTCACAGAGATCAGAAGAGACACTCAACGTCTTCTTCCTCTCCGCAAGCTCCAGCACCAAGAGCAACTCACACCTTCAGAGAATCGAAAACCGTCGTCAGATCGTCAACGGAGTCAACGCATTACCACTTACTCCATCGAAACAGGACCCATATAAACAAAAGTGTACTCCTAGGACTACATCTAAGTCCTACATTATAACACTGTTCTATTTGTAATTGAAATTGCAATCAAATGATTTTAATGGCAAACAGTTACCACTCGCTTGGCTAACCAGCGAGAAGAGAACCAAGCTCCAAAGGAAGAGATACCTCCGCCCGTTGCAGCCAACATTCCTGACACATTGAAAGCAGGCCCGTCACAAGCGCATGCTACAAATAGACAGAAATAGAAGGAGGTTCGCTTTGACAAGCCTCTAAGAAAAGACTCGGTAGTAGGGCCAATCAAGCACTATAATTTCAAAAAATTGGCACAGCTGGCCAACACTCTGGCTCGACTATCACTCTTCGAGCTTCTCTATCTCTCTAAAGAGACTCGAGACACCCTCAGCGAAGCTTTACAGAACGTTGACTCCTTTTTCACCCAGGTGCAACCGCCCAAGGAGAACCCTACTGAATGTTCACAAATTCATAGTGTGGTCGAGGTGATCCCTAACATCACCTTCACTCAGCAGGACATGCTACTGAAAAAAAATTAGTACAACTGACCCTTGTACTATACAGGGTACGTTAGTGCCATTAGGGTCGATCGTATCCACATCGACCATGGCTCTTCTCTCAGCATCATCCCCTGGAGTTTACTCCAAGCTTTGGGGATCCCAATGCATCGGCTAACTGCGTCAAACACTATAATTAGCGATTTTAATACTGGAAAAAGTGAACCCCTGGGCAAGATCTACCTGAAATACCAAATAGGCGATCTCCAGACTGACGTTTCTTGCTACGTCATTGACGTCGACATAAACTACAGCAAGCTATAGGGACAACCATAGATTCATGACATCGATCCCTTCCGAGGACTCGAAGCAAACTGTACAGATGCTAATTTGTATAAATCAGTCCCATAGGACGACGACGCCAATGATGCCGACGACGAGGCAGAAAGTGCAGCTATCGTTGAAGAACCATTGAGGGTTCGATTGAGGAGGAAATCTCCCAAAACATCAACTCCTCTTGTCATCAAGCTCCGAGGTAAAGCTCCGGTTAGATCATCCTCGACCATGTCAGAGGCTGGCCAGGAGCCTATACAAATAAGGCTTCCCCGGAAGGCTCCAAAGCCAACTCCGAGGTCACACTGTGAGCCCGCTCATTTCAAGTTATAAATATTAATTTAGTTTTTAAATAATAAGTCCTTATTATTTCATTTATTACACTAAATTGACTTCAAATTTTAAATCACTATATAGCCTTGGTACTAGTTAAAGATGGTCCTAATAATTTTTTTTTTTTTTATTTGTACACATAATATATATAAAGGCTTAGGAGTTTTTGATATATCTAATTGTCAGAAATAAATTAGTGTCATTTAAATTTTTTCATTTTATTTATGTAATGATACTTACTTATATTTTAATTTGGGCTTAGAGATTTAATTTTTCCAAACTCAAAGCTTTAACCCCCTCGTTGTTCATTTAACTGCAACCCAACTTAACTTATGGGCCCCTTTAACTCTTACGACCTGCATCCTATTTAGAGGCACGAGTACGTGGGTACGTCCAGCCTACGCCGCAGAATCGGTGATAGAATGGTGTATAGGTCAACTAGAATATATAACATCTAGACACAATATATATAACCTGTCATCTCCGCACGGAGGAATATAGTCACAACTCAATCATATGACTTCTAAGAAAGATAAGCACGAATATGAATAAGATAGAAATTGATTGACTGAAATAAATGCGGAGTCACAAACACCAGTTCAGAATTTAAAGACATAAAACAATCCCAAAAACATTCTACAGACCCAAAGTATCAAGCTAGAATACAAATCTAGACAAAACCTAGCTGATCTAAGTCACTACAAGCGGTGTATGCTCTACGAGCACTGGATCCACAGACAGGTCCTGGTCGTAGTCTCCATTTATGCCAAACCAGTAGACGGTCGGGCAATCTGCATCTAAATCCTCTGTAAAATCAATGGGGTTATTTTATCAGGATATGAGCAAGTATAAATGCCAACAGCAGTTCCATGTGAATTAACAAATACTATAAGAGACAATTATAATGAAATACAAGATGAAATATCAAGACTATAAGTAAAATAGTGCAAGTGAACTGGATATCATATCAGGGTGCAAAATACTGGAATATAAAGCAGTACAGGAATAACTCGTATATAATGTAAATATAAACAGTACCTTGAGATATTATAGCGTTATGTGATCGGCTTGGGTCAGGATTGTAGTGCCCTGCTCCTCGCGGTCCACTATGTAATACCTACGGCTTGCTAACTCAGCCTTGAACTGAGTATTTGGGGAAATCTTTGCCGGTATCGATTGATCACGGATGAAATGCAATGAACCTTTCTAATTGACGGATTGGCTTCTATTGAAATAAATCCAAGAGTTTTGTTGGATGTTTTCTTTCGCTGCTTGGTTTTGATGAATGCATTTTTGTGTTGGTTTTCGAAGATTGATTTTCATTGTTCGCTTTCATCGCATTTCACATTCATTCTGAATCTTGAGAGAAAGAGACCGAAGTATGCTAATCAACTGTTGGTGCCAAAATAGGATGCGTGAACTGTTCGTGAACGGCACGTGAAGTCCCTCATTCTCTCAACTAACATTCATCTCAGTGAGTTGCTTCAACCGAACAAACATTAATCTGTACGCCTAATAAAAATAATCTCTAGTCCACTCTGTTGCCTCGTCCCTATGATCAACGATACTACAACAACAAAAGCTAAGAGAAGATAATTGAATTGAATCAAATACAAGATCATGTATTGCTACTCTATCTGGTCCATAAGAATGATCATCTGTTCGGTTAATAAATATGCTTAAAAAATATAGACATGTTCAGACGAACTTGTATGTGTTGAGATGAATAAGAAGGCAAAAAAAAACGTGTCGTATATCTGTGCATAAGTCTAAATCTGTCTCATCTGATAGAATTGCTAGAGCATGCATTTGGTCTCGGACAACTTGTGCACAAGGTAATATTTGTCTCTCGGGTGGTATCTGGGGGCACCTGGAACCGCTCGGCCTAGGAGAGATTAGGGCCTCCATGTGAAAATGGGAGTCGATATTTGAGTCCTTAGTGACGAGCTAAACCGGAGAGTCACATCGGCTAATCATGGAAATACCCTATGGACCATCATATAGAATAGGCCACCTGCATGATCCTAATTATAAACCTCAATATCTGCAAGAATAAAACATAAATTATTTATTATACAAATTGTGCTAACATGTCTTATGCAGGGATGGCTGTCGGCGATGGTAAGTTCGCTTATGAATTATTCTACTATCATGTTCTTATGAATTGTTAAAAAGAACCTAGACAAGTAGAAAGATCACTAGTAAAATGTTGTTGATTTAGTACAGAGATTTGTGAGTTCAGCCAAAAGCCTCTCACCATTACATGATGTGTGCCGACCCACGTTGTGGATATCCTTTTCAGAAAGCAAAAGAGACGGGGATTTCAAGTGAGGCACTGAAGCTCGTCTAGCCCAGTAGAGCTCATAGATTGCCTCAAGCTTTATTTTATTTTCAGTCAAGTTACAAGTTTTTTTTTTCCTTTGAAGGTATCTTTACATTTCCAGCATGTAATAAAAGGATATGATGTATGGCATTACGACTATTTTTAAAAGAGAGTTTTAAAACAGAATCATGTTTCCAAGATAAGGCAATCTGAGTTTGCAAAGCTTGGTACTTGTATTCCTGTCAAGTTTATCAATAAAAGAAGTATTTCCATTTCAAATCTCTATGTCCAATATTTGGTTTTCTTCTATAAATGGGTGCGTGCGTGTGTTTTGCTTGACTAGTTGTTTTGTGCAGGTACTTAGCCTTGTGGAAGTGCAACTTAGGCTTGCACGGCATCACGCCTTAGCGAGGACGAACGATCCCGTAGGGATCTAGGCAAGACGGATGACCCTAGCGGGATCGAGGCGTGATAAAGTGGTATCAGCGTACGGTTTTACATCCTTGGCCTCATGCAAATATCATTTTCGAAAAAGTATATAAAGTATTTGATGGCTTTCAAAAGGTCCCGATTTTGAGTTATGAAAAACCATTGCCCCATATAATAAGTCCATAATATTTTATGAGACTGACAGAAGTTATACTCTTTTGTAGAGAAATGGCTCCTCCTCGACCATCTGGCTCGACCGATCCGATAAAGGGGATCATGACTATGATGGAACTACAGTGGCAGGATAACGAGGAGCATGGCCAGATACAACAGGCCCAACTGGAGGCTCAACAGAAATAGTTGGATCCCTTGACCCAACTTGTAACTTCGCTAGCGGGAAATCGAGATACCACCGTAGAAACCAAACGGACGGACACACCCGAGATTGAGCCCGTGGATTGTGACGAACCCCAGCCGGTGCAAAGGCACTCTTTCTTTAAGCCAAAAGACTTCTTGGATATGAAACCTCCAAAATTTGAGGGCAGCACATCACTAGATTATGTGGTGGACTGGATCGATAAAATGGAAAGTATGTTCACATTCGCAGGAGTTCCTAGTAGCAAGAAGGTAATGTGTGCCGCACTGCTACTACGGCTGCGGGCAAAAGATTGGTGGAAAGCGAAGATGTCGACGCTGCTCGCAACGGCCAGGAATGGGAAAATTTCATGGGCCTCGTTCAAGAAGGCTTTTCTGGATCAATATCTTCCTCCAGCCATGAGTAAGAAGATGGAGAATGACTTCATAACTCTGAAATAAGGAAATATGTTCGTGGAGGACTATGAATCTGAATTTGCCAAGTTGGCAAATTTTGCTGTTGTAATATTACCTACAGAGCAGGCTCGTATAGATCGGTTCGTTGAAGGTCTGAATGACGACATACAGTTGAGTGTGCTGAACTGAGAATGTGAGTCATATTCTAAAGCCTTTGAGGCGGCGCTGCAGGTGGAACAGTTTTGCCTGAAGAAGGCGTCAACTAAAATACAGTTCGATCGGAATCAGCCCGCTAAGAGATATCACGATAGATAGAAAAAGACTGACGGAGAACAGAACAATAAGCCAGTATGCACCTTTTACGGTCGACTATGGCATGTGAAGGAAGACTGTCTCTATACGAACGGTCTGAATTGTAGTTACTGTGGCAAAAGTGGGTACATCAAGGAGGACTGTCGTGCCGCTAATAATGCTTGTTTTGGTTGTGGCCAACAGGGTCACTTTGTCAGGAATTGTCCGAAAAAGAATAAAATGGCTCAAAATCATAATGACGTCGAAGAGGGTAGGCCACTGAGGGACCCACCGCAGATCAGAGACAATCCGCACAACCAGCAGCTGCGGACTAGTACTCGTGTCTTTAACCTATCCACCTTACTTGATCCTGGATGCAATACTGGTGGAGGTGAGCTTGTTTCTTAAGTTTTGAGGACAAAACTTTTTCTCAGTTGGTTATTATGTAGTGCCCCGCTCCTCGCGGTCCACTATGTAATACCTATGGCTTGTTGACTCAGTCTTGAACTGAGTATTTGGGGAACCTTTACCGGTATCGATTGATCACGGATGAAATGCAATGAACCTTTCCAATTGATGGATTGGCTTCTATTGAAATGAATCTAAGAGTTTTGTTGGATGTTTTCTTTCGTTGCTTGGTTTTGATGAATGCATTTTCGTGTTGGTTTTCGATGATTGGTTTTTATTGTTCACTTTCATCACATTTTGCATTTATTTCGAATCTTAAGAGAAAGAGACCGAAATATGCTAATCAACTGTTGGTGCCAACGTAAGACGCGTGAACTGTTCGTGAACGGCGCGTGAAGTCCCTCCTTCTCTCAACTAAGATTCATCTCGGTGAGTTCCTTCAACCGAACAAACATTGATCTGTATGCCTAATAAAAATGATCTCTAGTCCACTCTGTTGTCTCGTCCCTATGATCAACGATACTACAACAACAAAAAATAAGAAAAGATAATTGAATTGAATCAAATGCAAGATCATGTATTTGTCACGACCCGGTCCCAAATTGTTAGGTCGAATCGGATCATGCACAGCCTGTACCGTTGTGAGACGGCGGCAGTAAGTTGTATCCACTTGCAGGCAATCTCAACAACACAATATATATATATATATATATATATATATATATATATATGTATGTCGCAACTTCTAAAATTACGAATATTAAAACTTTGTCCAACAAAAAGTTTCATCTGATACATCTGATAATATAAAATTGTCTTAAAATTCAAACATAAAAATATCAAAGAAATGTCAACAGCTAGAAAGTTGGCTCATCAGCCCCGAGATCAACATCGTTCGATTGGGACTCTGGCAGCACAGCTGGGTAAAGCTCAGGATCATAATAGCTATTAATCAATAGCTCAGCATCATCAATGGAACCTATTGGGGGTGGAGAATCCAGTCAGGAAAGGAGCAAAGCACAATTATGAAAATCCAACTAATAATTAGAAATTTACAATTTAAACAGTTTGAAATACTTAAACAATATTTTTCCATAATTGAGAACATTGTGATTTGAGTATGTAATGCTTATGACCGGCTTGAGTTATGCAATAGTATCCTAGCGATATGATACGGCTTATCCCCGTGTGAAAAGGAGTAAGCTCGCACAATTATACAATATGAAGGCATTGGTCATAGAATACAACACTACTCCCCCAATCCCACAATCAATAATAATCAATACTCTAGGAGAGAGTTCCGTGTAGCAATGTGGTTTAATCTTGCAATATTACCATTACTAATTAAATTAAAAAATAAACATAACCGTACTTGCCTTGGTTTATGACTGGATTTGAAATCGGTACCGGGGAAGGATTCAGACTCGTCTTCGAAATCCTACAGTTGAGAATCCCTTCTTAGAAACATATTTGAACCATATCTAGGTGTTCTAGTTACAATCTCTAAAATTTATCCAAGTCAAATTTTATGCTATAACGCGTTTATCGATGCGATTTAAAATCATTAATTTAACGAAATAAAAATCAAGTTAACATTTATTGGGAAAATTTGTATCTTCCAATTATTTGGCAAAACTTTATATTTTGTAATATATTTAAAAAGTAGGTTTTTCTTTAAATGAGAAAAATGTGAATTCGTTTAAATTACAAACTTGTAATTTTACTATCTATTTATTGTGAGAAATCTTCTAAATTTTCTATATGAAAAATAATATGTATTTAATATATTTTACACGTCTATGACAAAACCAACAAAACCAGAAAGAAAGTTAAAAAGCTACGCTATACAAATACAGGGCCACAGAAATAAAGATAAAAACTGGGCTTATGCCCTTACAAATTATTACATAAATTAATGTAATTAAATTTGCTGGTGAGCTCTGAATGCCGGAAAGCGGTCCATTCAGCAGGCCGAGGCCCTGCACCCAAAATACTATCGGCCAGTAACACGTTCTAAAATATTAATTTTAATTTAAAAAATGTAAAAATATGATAAGTCTCAGACTTGGTCTAAAATGTCATGTTGTATTCTAGCTTATGCCTCAACGTCCAGAATTTTCGGTTTCGTTTGCATTTCGCTATTACCCAAAATATTATCCGAAAACCAAACAATAACTGTCAAAGGACTATAGTCGAACTCAAGAAATAAACTGAAACATTTTTGAATAATTTTTTTAAAATCGAGCAGCATCTCCTTTGTAATCGGGATAACCCAATAATGGGAAGATACAACCAAAATATTCCAACTAGGAATAACGCCAACTCCAAAATACATAACTGGAAAACCAACCAAAATCCATCTCAAAGCCATATATATAAACGTATACCAGAAAGAAATCCACAGAGTTTAAGCCACATGTACTTGAGTTCCAACAGAAGTCAATCCGAGAATCTAAAAACTATCGAACTCGAAACCGGAAACAAACCCGACTATTCCAAATCAAAGTCGAAAATATCAGATCCAACCCCGAATAGGAACCGGAATACTAATCCCAAAATTCACAGCATAAAGTCCAAAATTAAATCGAAAACCCAACGAACTAATTCTGATTTAGAAATCAGAACTAAAATATGCAACAATCGAATCCCATATCGGGATCAAGACCGTATCATCATCGACTCAACGGAAGGGACACAGGGACACAGAAAAATATACCTCGGATGTTCGGCTGGAGCTCTTATTGATAAAATAGGGAAATAAAAAATCCACGCGAACTCGAAAAACTTCAGAAGTAATCGAACAGCGCTGGAATAGCACGAATGCGGCCACGGGAAGAGAATCGAAACCCGCAAGGTGCTGCGGACAACGGATTGGGCACGGGAGGCCGGATCGAGACTCGCGGGATGCTGCGAACAGGAATAGCAGCGGCGGGAGGCCGCTGGGTCTGGGCGAGGTGGCGCCGTACAGGGGCGGTCGGACGGATCGAGAGGCAGGCGCCACAGTTGCGGGGGAACATCGGTGGAGGGCGTCGGCCTCAAGCGGCCGGGGGTCACTGGAAGGGCGCGGCCGGAGAGTCGTCGAGAGGGACAAGGCCGGTTCGGCTAGGGCTTAGAAAATTTAGAAAAATGGGTTTGAGAGGAGTTGATGAAGATTAGAGAAGAAGATGGGGTTATATAGAGGTGAGGACCTGGGGGTTACGGGAGGGAAAAGGAGAGGTCTCGACAGTTCGAAAGAGGAGAGGTCGGCCGGCGATCGTTCGGGAACGGAAATGAAAGGAACGGTTCTGGTGTTTTAGGGAAAAAGAGAGAGAGGGAGAGTTTAAGAGTTGTATAAAGGAAAAGAATTTCTTTTTAATAATAAAATAGGATTTCTGAATATAATTAAATACTGAGGGACTTAAGGGTTTACTTTAGAAAAACTGAAATTGGGTTCGAGATGGGTTCGGGACGGTCAGACCAAACACTAAAAATTCCAGAAATAATAATTTTTCCAAAAATACAATTTTTCCAAAATTAACAATTAATAATGATTTATAATAATAATTTAGTTAATAAAATTATCCAATTAATTAACCAAAATTTTACGGGTTTCAAAACCTTTCCTCCTTAGGAAATTTCATCCTCGAAATTAAAGGATAGGACTGGGAGTTACCTCAGGTCTCAAATAGATATGGATACTACTCCCGCATCTCATCTTTTCGCTCCAAGGTAGACTCGTCTGGGAAATTGTGTCGCCACATAACTCTGACTATGGGCGTCACAGAGTTTCTGGTTTTCTTCTCACCTCTGTCTAAAATCGCTACTGGCTTCTCTGGTACAGTGAGGCTGGGTCCAATCTCTAGCTCTGAATAGTCCATGATGTGGCTCGAATCCGGGATGTAGCGTATGAGCTATGAAACGTGGAAGACGTTATGCACGCCTTCAAGATTAGCTGGTAGAGCTAATCGGTACGCTAATTCTCCGACTAGGCTCAAAACTTCGAATGGGCCGATGTACCTGGGACTCAGCTTTCCTGCTCTACCAAATCTGATAGTTCCTCTGGTAGGAGAGATCTTGACGAAGACGCTATCTCCTGCTTCGAACTCCAATGGTCGACGACTGCTATCAGCCCAATGCTTCTGTCTGTCCTGAGCAATCCTGAGCTTGTCTCTAATCACCTTTACCTTCTCTGCTGTATCGTTCACCATCTCAGGTCCAAGTAATACTCTTTCTCCTACGTCGTCCCAATTATGTGGAGTACGGCAACGACGTCCATAAAGTGCCTTGAACGGAGTCATACTGATGCTAGCTTGGTAGCTGTTGTTGTAGGAGAACTCTACCAAGTACAAATGGTCTTCCCAAGACCCTCAAAATTCTAAGATGTAAGATCTCAGCATATCCTCTAGCGTCTGGATGGTTCTATCTGATTGTTCATCAATTTGGGGATGGTAGGCGGTGCTGAACTTCAATTGTGTTCCCAAACTGTCATGCAAGCTCTTCCAGAAGTGAGAGGTGAATCTGGTATCTCTGTCAGATACGATACTTACCTGAACTCCATGAATCCGGTAGATATGCTGCATGTACAGTGCTGCCAACTTCTCAGTGGATGGACCAACCTTGAAGGGAATAAAGTGAGCTGACTTTGTCAGTTGGTCCACAATAACCAAAATAGCATCCTTCCCTCCTTGGGATCGAGACAGTCCTGACACAAAGTCCATCGTTATGTGTTCCCATTTCCACTCTGGGATGTCTAGCGGCTGCAACAATCCTATTGGTCTCTGTCTGCTGGCTTTCACTTGTTGACAAATCAAACATCTAGCCACAAACCTGGATACGTCCTTCTTCATTTCGTACCAACCATACTACACTACGCATATCCGGATATATTTTGTTAGCTCCTGGATGTATGGAATACTGTGACTGGTGCACTTCTTGCATCAGCTCGTTCCTCAGTTCGCCAGTTGGTATGCAAAGCCTCGTACCATGCCTCAATGCTCCATCGCTGGCGATTGAGAATCCTTCAAGTGTTCCTGCCAGTACTTGATCTCTGAGTTTGCAAAGCGTCTCGTCTTGGAATTGTGTCTCCTTAACTCTGTCTATCAGACTTTAATGCACTTGCAACTGCATCATTGATGAACCATCTCCTGGTACAATGGCTCCTCTTTCTAGTTTCTTTATTTCCTCTTCTGGCAGTACAATCTCCAGTCCAAGCTTTTCTATGTCTTCCAGCAAATGCCGCTCCTTGGTCAAAAATATTGCCATCGGGTATCGACTAAGTGCATCTGCAACAACATTAGCCTTACCCGGATGATACTGCAGGTCGATGTCGAAAGCTTTCATTAGCTCCAGCCATCGCCTCTGTCGCATGTTCTGCTCCTTCTGAGTGAAAACATATTTAAGACTTTTGTTGTCTATAAATATTTCCACTCCCTCTCCATAGAGGTAATGTTTCCACAGCTTCAGTACAAAAAGAACTGTTGCAAGCTCCAAATCATGCGTGGGATAGTTCTTCTCATGAGTCCGTAATTGCCTAGATGCATAAGCAATTACTTTTCCGTGTTGTTGAAGAACACAACCCAATCCTTTACCAGAAGTATCACTATAAATTGAGAAACCGCCGTTACCTGCGGGTGCCGCAAGTATCGGTGTCGTTGTAAGTCTCTTCTTCAGTTCCTCAAATGCTGACTGGCAAGCTTCAGTCCACACAAATTCTTCATTCTTCCTTGTGAGCTTCGTCATCGGCTCAGCAATCCTGGCGAAGTCCTTCACAAATTTTCGGTAGTAGCCAGCTAAGTCCAAGAAACTTCTGATTTCAGCAACTAAACTTGGTGTACTCCACTTCTCAATAGCAGCTATCTTCTTTGGATCCACCGAAATTCCTTCTTCTGTGACTACATGTCCTAAAAATCCACCTTATCTAAGAAGAATTCACATTTAGATAGCTTACCATGGAGCTTCTCCTTCCTTAAAGTTTCCAGAACTTTCCTCAGGTGCTCTTCATGCTCTTCTTCGGTCTTCGAGTAGATCAGAATGTCATCGATGAAGATAACAACAAACTGATCCAGATATTCATGGAAGACCTTGTTCATAAGATTCATGAATACTGAAGGGGCATTCGTCAATCCAAACGGCATAACCAAAAATTTATACTGACCATATTTGGTGTTGAACGCCGTCTTTGGGATATCCTCCTTACTGACCTTGATTTTATGGTAGCCAGATCGAAGGTCTATCTTCGAGAATACCTTAGCTCCACTTAATTGATCAAACAGGTCATCGATCCGAGGCAGAGGGTACTTGTTCTTCATAGTGATATTGTTTAACGCCCGGTAGTCGATGTACATCCGCACAGTCCCATCCATCTTGGGCACGAACAAGACAGGTGCTCCCAGGGTGATGCTCCATCTCTGATAAATCCAAGGGCCTTCAGCTCATTGATCTGGTCCTTCATTTTCTTGGCCTCCTTAGGGTTGACTCTATAGCATCACCGAAAAATAAGGACAGAGCCGGAAACTAGGTCGATGGTGAATTCTACATCTCGATCTGGGGGTAATCCTAGAAGACTATTAGGGAAGACGTCCATGAATTATGCTATGATAGGATGAGGAGGTCCAGGTTATTCGGTGATAGAGGAGTAAGTAATACCCTCCATATCTTCTGATGCTCGAGAGATTTCAAAATCCGGCTCTCCAGGTGGGCTGAAGACTACACAACCTCTGTGATAATCTATCAGCGCATGATGCTTACTTAACCAGTCCATTCCTTGGACTACATCATAGTTAGGTAAGGGCATCACAAGTAAGGGTGCTAAGAATTTGTGTCCTGAGATAGTTATAGAGCAGTTACAGGTCTCAGTGATGGGTATGGGTCCACCTCCAGTCATAACTCTACATATCTTCTTGCTAAATCCCGTAACTAGGTAGTGTGCAAAGATAGATTTTGATGCTATAAAACTGTGTGATGCACCCGAATTAAATAATGCTAAAGCAGGATGTGAATGCACATAAATGGAACCTGTGATGACATCAGCGGTGGGTTCCTGCTCTGGCTCTTGCTCATCTATTGTTATGGCAAAAGTTCGCCCAGTCTTCTGTTGGTGTTGCCCAAATTGTTGTTGCTGAGTGGGTAGGGGAGCCTTCTGTGGTGATTTTTCAGTTCGGTTGAATGTCGTGGGGCAATCCTTCACTTGGTAGGTGGCAGACCCACAAACTAGGAAGTGTCCTAGCCTCTTCCTACAGATGTTTGCCTGATGCCCTGGTCTCTTGCAAAAATCACAAACAGGAATCTGCTTCTAAGGTGCTCTGTCATTGGTCCTCGTCTGATGGTGCTGCTGCTGGTGGTGAGAAGGCATGTTATTGTTGTGTTTGGGCCTCTTCTGGTTATTCTGGAAGTTGCTGGTTCCAGAATACTCCCTCTTTGAACGAGCAGGCTGACTCTTCTCTATATCCTGAGCTTGTATTAGGATCCTCTCGTACGTCTTGGCGCCACTTGCGATCACAGGAGTGCAAATTTTTTCCCTTAGTCCATACCTGAATCTTTCAGCACGATCGGTGGGGTCAAAAACCAAGTTCTTGGCAAAACGACTAAGTTGACCAAACTCTGCCGTATATTCACCAACCGTCATGTTCCCTTGCTTCAGATTCTGGAATTGTCTTTCCATCTTCCGCAACTCTGATGTTGGAAAGAACTTCCTATGAAACAACATCTTGAAGGTGTTCCAGTCAAGTTGCCTGTCCTGGAGTCGGCGTTCATTCTGATATCAGGTTCTTGCTACATCTAGCAATTGGAGTCCCACAGCTTCAACTTGAAGGTCATCCGGAAGTCGAGCAACGCTGAGGAGACGCTCCATGCTGTCGAGCCATTCATCGGTGTAGATGATTTCCTCGGTTCCTTTGAAAGGTCGAGGGCCCAACTTTTTAAATTTCTCAATATCGCCGACTTTAGCCGTCCTTAGTTCAGATTGGGCTGCTTCTCCTCTCTCTCCAGTGCAGCCATAGCCACATTATGGGCATTCTCCATGCCTTCTCTCATAATCGCATTCTGTTCGCGTTGAGCTTCAGCTTGAGTTCTCTGTGCCTCAAGCACTCCTCGTAGCAGGCCTACGAGGACTGTAGGGTCCACGGGCACTGGTGGGGCAGCTGGATCGGGCACTACTGCAGGGGCTTGCTGTTCAGTCCGTGAAGATGTAGGATCTAATACTTGAGTAGTAGTGTAAAATCTACGGGGTGCTGGTGCATTATAGGGACAATCGGTCAGTTGCCGAGGTGTAGGATCTGGACTTGGTTGAGGAGGTGGGGTGTGATCGGGTGATGACAACACATCGCCAGCAGTGTTGGTCCTGTCTGTGGCCATACTCTGGAAGGTTTAGGATTGCAAAACATAAGGAAGGTAGCCTACCAGTCTATAACAAACAAAAATATTTATTTATAATATATTCGGTCCTATGTTGTGACAAATTAATGTTCTAGTGTTCTAAAATGTTTCTAGATATGTTTACCTAAGTTGTTGAGTGGACCTGCATGGGCCACCACTAAAAACATGTCACGTCCTGGTCCCAAATTGTTGGGTCGAATCGGATCATGTCCAGCGTGCACCGTTGTGAGACGGCGGCAGTAAGCTGTATCCACTTGCAGGTAATCTCAACAACACAATATATATATGTCACAACTTCTAAAATTACGAATATTAAAACTTTGTCCAACAAAAAGTTTCATCTGATACATCTGATAATATAAAATTATCTTAAAATTCAAGCATAAAAATAGCAAAGTAATGTCAGCAACTAGAAAGTTAGCTCATCAGCCCCGAGATCAACATCGTCCGATTGGGACTCTGGCAGCACAGCTGGATAAAGCTCAGGATCATAATAGCTATTAATCAATAGAAACATATTTGAACCATATCTAGGTGTTCTAGTTACAATCTCTAAAATTTATCCTAGTCAAGTTTTATGTTATAACGCGTTTATCGATGCGATTTAAAATCATTAATTTAACGAAATAAAAGTCAAGTTAACATTTATTGGAAAAATTCTTGTCTTTCGATTATTTGGCATAACTTTGTATTTTGTAATATATTTAAAAACTATATTTTTCTTTAAATGAGAAAAACGTAAATTTGTTTAAATTACAAACTTATAATTTTACTATCTATTTATTGTGAAAAATCTTATAAATTTTCTATATCAAAAATAATATGTATTTAATATATTTTACACGTCTATGACAAAACCAACAAAACCAGAAAGAAAGTTAAAAAGCTACGCTACACAAATACAGGGCCACAGAAATAAAGATAAAAACTGGGCTTATGCCCTTACAAATTATTACATAAATTAATGTAATTAAATTTGCTGGTGAGCTCTGAACGTTGGGAAGCGGTCCATTCAGCAGGCCGAGGCCCTGCACCCAAAATACTATTGGCCAGTAATACGTTCTAAAATATTAATTTTAATTAAAAAATATAAAAAATATGACAAGTCTCAGACTTCGCCTAAAATGTCATGTTGTATTCTAGCTTATGCCTCAACATCCGGAAATTCCAGTTTCGTTTGCATTTCGCTATTACCCAAAATATTATCCGAAAACCAAACAATAACTGTCAAAGGTGTCACGACCCGCACCCTGATTAGGGGCACGAGAAGTGGGTACGTCCAGCCTACGCCACAGCATCGGCGGTAGAACGTTGTCTAGGTCATCTAGAATACTACAACTAAACAGATAAAGGTACCTGTACAGTATATACACTCCGAATGGAGGTGACATAGCAATACAGTCTCAATCACAAATGTAAAACTAAGGTAGATAGCATGGAAAGGAAATATGATAGATGAAGCAAGAAATAAGTTCGAGATCCACACAAGTCCAAAACTAAACCTAACATCACAGAATAATATATAATACTACATTCTAAAATCCAAAGCTGGATCGCAGTCCAGTCAAGCCTAACAAGTGCTAACTACTCAGGGAGTATAAAATCTAGTGGCCAATCTATCAGGCCACTGCCCTGGCCTGAGTCTCCATCTGTCTCAGAAACATCTGTAAAATTTGTCAACGGTATCCTGTCAGGAAAATGAGCAAGTACAAATACCAACAGCAGTTCCATGTGAATTGACAAATACTATAAGAGACAGTATAATAAAATAAAAGACAAAGATATAGACGACTTGGGAACCATTCGAAAGCCGAGCTACAACCCTTAAACCAAACAAGGACCGGGGTTGTAACCCTTCTTTCAAACAGGACTTAGTCTCAAATCATAGTATAGTATAAGGCAGGTAGAGCATGTGAGTAAATAAAATCATAGCATGGTGAGAAGTACAGAAAGTAAAACTGAACTGAAATATAAGATACGACAATAAATATAAAATGTGATTTGAATTATTAGAGCGATATGTGATCGGCTATGGAGTCAGGATAGGGTTATCCACTTGGCCCGACAATCACAGGAAAATCTCTAGAAAGGGTCATGCCGGCCAACCTGGATAACCCGGCAAGGGGTGTCTGCTACACCCTACGTGAGGTGAGGGTGGCGCTAGAAAAATAAGGACATGGGGCTTTGATCACATAACCCCTAATAATTCCCCCATCCCAGAATAGTATACGGATCCGGACATAGCACGTCATGGCGCAGGATTCCCTAAGAGGGGAGCAAGTCCTCTTCAGTAATCGGCATCAATACAAGTACAAGAATCAAGACCAAGCAAGTACCAGTATCCCAAGAAATTTAGAAATAACATCTCATGACCGAAATCCGATAATACTAGTCCGTGAACTATCATGTCGAGAATCAAGTAAGACACTACAACTGAATCGGATATAGTAGATATCAAGACAATGAAAACTATCAGTGAATGTACTCGCCTGCTGTCCTGAGCTGTAGGATATATCAATGCTTAGAGCAGTATCAAAAGACCTAAATATGAAATACTGTATGTTAATTTTGGTTTAAACAAGTTTAAAAATGATTCACAATGAATGATATGCAATCTAGGTCAAACTAGGTCTCACTGAGTCACACTAAGTCCTGTCAAGTCAAATCTAGGTCAAATCAAGTTATATCAAGTCAATCTAAGCCAGACCAAGTCAGCCCTAGGTCATACCAATCATCACATGTCAAAACAAGTCGAAGAAAGGCAAACGGGGTCAAGAGTTGGCCTACAGTTGACTTTTGGTCAACTGGCCAATCCTGGTCAACTCTGGTCAACTCTAAGTCAACCCTAGGTCAAACTGGTCAAATGTTGACCAACCGTTGACTTTTGGTCAACTGGTCAACTCTAGTTTGGATTTGGTCAAATCTAGACCAAGTGTTGACTCACGGTTGACTTTTGGGTAAAAAGTCAACTCTGGGTCAACCGAGCCAAAGTCGGCTCAAATATGACATTTGTAGGGTGTACCCAACATGCCACCCCAGTTTCAAGTCAATCCGACTACCCGAACTCCGTATCTCGAAATTACCCGATTACCCCTTAACATTTATCCTTAAACTGCTCTAACTTGACGCTAAGTGGCCTTTCCTTAGGAATTCCACTCCGTGCTTCCTAGCGTAGTAGGGTACTAGCCTATACAACCATTACCTACCAAGTTTTCTAGGGTAAGTGGACATCCAGTCCATCTTACGGTCCGAATCGCTCGTTTACCCGTTATCTTGAACATTTCAAGATACGGGATGGTGCGGTGCGATACCGTCTCCCCAAGCCCACACGCAACCCCGATTTCAACTCCAAAGCCTACCCACAAAATCTAAATCACATTACCAAAGTCCCCTCCAAGTTTCAACGCGTTCCGAATCACGGAACTCAATTTCACCCCTTAAACCAAAATCCTAACTTAACCTTTTACCCTCTCATTCACTCATTCAACTCTCGCTTTTCACACCCTCTTAGGACCAACTTAGGGGGCTATTCTAGTGGGTTTATTAGGGTTATATAGAGCTAATAATAGGGTATATATATGTATATACATATAGGTATATAGTGGGGTATATACGGGGTCGAATAGGAGGTAAAAAGGGGGGGTTTAAGCCTATTGTTGCTGCTACTGTTGCCTGCTACTGCTGCTGTTCTTGCTGCTGTTAGGGGGCTGTTTAGGGGGGGAACAGCCCCCTAGCTGCTGTGGGTGCTCCCCCTTTCCCCTCCACAAATCCTCCATCATTCCCCCTCTATTTCCCTCTCTAAATCACTCTAAAAACCTCCCTAATCTCTTCTAATCCCTCTCTAATCTTTCTCACATATATACATACTCACATACATATCCTTATTCCCATTCTCTTCCCCTCTCTATACACACAAAAACACACACCTATATATGTATGACCACACACACGTATATACATCTATAAATATCTATATATATAAAAATGTATATATATATAGACACACTCACACATATATATATATATATATATCCATATATATATGGACACTCACACACACACATGGACACACTCTCACCACACATGGACACACTCTCATGACACAACTATCACTCTCCTCTACACACACACAAATACATATATAAATCCACACACATAAATACACATGTATATACCACTCTAAAAAGAATAAAACCATGATAAATCCTTAAACTAGAATTTAAGGAAACCTACAAAAATCTAGGGTCAACATGTAGAGAATGGTTCCCTCTCTAATTTATGTGAAGGAATAAATGCAAAAGGAGGAATTAAGAGGGTTTAATTAACATACCTAATTGTAGATTTGGAAGAGGAAGAAGAAGGAGTTGGAAAGAAAGAATGAAGAGAGAGGAAGAAGACTTAGTGAAGAAGAAATGAGAGGTGGAGGGGGTGCCTATATGACCAGCCATGTAAGGGAGGGTAGGGGCACTTGAAATTACAAGTTTGCCCCTCCCTTGCTTCTAGGCTAAGTTAAGTCCCAAAACTGGTTTCGGAAGTTGCTAAAAATAAATAAAAATCATAATTAAACTTAATTACTCATGGGGGACTAGTCCAAACTCCTAAACCTAAAAGTTTAGTGTGGTGGGCCATGGTTAAATAACAGGCTAATTGTGACTCAAGTCGAAATTCACCGGGGTCCCGAATTAACTCGGAATGCGATAAAATTCGAACCCGACTCCTAATATATTTAAATAATAATATTCATGAAATAAAATTCCCAAAAATATTATAAAATGGAAAATTACCATTTTACCCCTAACTGGGAATAGTGAGGGTGACAAGTCTATCCACCTTAAAAAAATTTCGTCCTCAAAATTAAAACAAAGCAATCATAGAAAAATACATGCAGAAAACAATCCCTCTCGAATACCTCCAAAAATTTCAGCAAAAATAACAATCTCTTAAGACACAACAACACTTGCAAATAAAAACTGTTACGTGTCCGACACGGACACGAAACCATCACAAAATCTCACCTACCAAAAGCCAAATCAACAATCACCAATGCAAAATATCAAAATAAATCAAAGAGGTCCAATGACCAAAATACCCTTGGGCCAGAAATGATACTGAAAACATCCTAATCACATGGTTAGGCTCTAGGTCAAACAGTCTCTAAGGTTTCACTAGCAAATCATTAAAATTACAAATCATGGCTTAAAATTTAAAATGATTTAAAATCTCAAAAATCAAAACATGAATTAAATGACTAAAATTATAAAATTTAAAATTACTCTTAAATAGAAACTGGGTGCTATAAGTCTATCCACCCAAAAAAAATAAAAAATCATCCTCAAAATTTTAAAACAAGTAAGCACAAAAAATCATGAAATCGATAATCGTATGCGTCTGTCCAATCATCATGATACTCAGAATCTCCGTCATGCTAGTGAGCAAGGCTACGATAATCACAGAGTCCTTGACTAAGGTACATACCTCTAGAATTATGGTATTTAAAATTTTTGTATTGCCGCTAGCTTGGCAACGAAAACCTTAAATTCCTACACCCAAGAAATACGTCCATAGTCCGACTATATGTCCTCACTCTGCCTGCTAGCATGACCCTAGAGAATTCTAAAATCTCATAATCGAGGCGACCTAGCCCATACGACTTATCTCAGAAGAATATTACATGACAAGGACAAAATTTTATCCAACGATCAAGGAACAGATAGAATCGAAGTTCAAGACAGTTTATAAGGAAGCAAATTCGGAAATGATATCGAAAGATTGGAACCTGCTATCTGCTCTGCTACTACCTGAGTGGGCTCAACTGTAATGGCGAAAGCTCGCCCCTGGTGGCCTCCTCTAGCCTGCCATACTCTGTCTTGGCCTGTCTGTCTGGCTGCACGGGCTGCACAGTTCTTCATCTGGTGGTCTGGAGCTCCACAAAATAAACAAACTTCCAACTTCAACCTACAAACATCCCGGGTGTGCCCCATCTTCTTGTAAAAAGCACACTGGACGGCCTGCCTCTTGCCCTGACCCTGCTGCTGGTCGTCACGTGCTGGTGCCTGATGTACTATGTCCTAGTCTCTTCGGATTCTAATAGCGTGGCAATCCTTCAACTGGTGATCGGGCGCCCCACAATATAGGTAGACGCCCAACCTCTTTCTACAAGCCTCTCTAGTGTGCCCTGGCCTCCTGCAGAAAGCGCACCGAGTAGCCTGCCTCTGTCCTGGTCCCTGGTGCTGAACTGGGATATCCTGAACTGTACTCGGTACAACCCTCTCAAGTGCTGCCATCGCCAGCTGATGGGAGTTCTCCATGCTCCGTCGCAATAGATCTGCCTGCGTGCTTTGAGTCTGCAATATCCGCTACAGAAGGGCCATCATCCCCTGAGTATCTGTCGGAAGCGGAGGCGGCGGTAGAAGAATATTAGGAACGATCATGGACAGTCTCGCTGCTGGAGGTGGAAGACCTCCTGGAACCGTCGCTGCTGCTCCTGCCTGAAGGGCAGGAACTGAGGTGGTAGCTCTCTCAACTGTAGCTCCCGCAGCCGGAGGTGGAAGACCTCCCGGATCTGACCTATATGGGGCACTAGGCCCTGCTGCCCGAGAACGAGTCACTGTTATCCTGAAGATGAATTGAACCCAAGAGATCAATATGGCACAAGATAAGATATTATCAAAGGAGGACAGTTAATTTAATACAAGGGGAGTAATCATGATAATCAAAAGATCGAAAGTTTTCCTAGGTGTGATTGAGAAACTCCTATCATATCCTAGGTCCTACGTCCTAATCGCAGGCTCGTAATTAGTACTCTAAGTCGAGCACCATTACGAGATCGCACTAATTACGACACGAGACCTGCGTAGGCCACCACAAAAATGTGTCACGACCCGCACCCTGATTAGGGGCACGAGAAGTGGGTACGTCCAGCCTACGCCGCAGCATCGGCGGTAGAACGCTGTCTAGGTCATCTAGAATACTACAACTAAACAGATAAAGGTACCTGTACAGTATATACACTCCGAATGGAGGTGACATAGCAATACAGTCTCAATCACAAACATAAAACTAAGGTAGATAGTATGGAAAGGAAATATGATAGATGAAGCAAGAAATAAGTTCGAGATCCACACAAGTCCAAAACTAAACGTAACATCACAGAATAATATATAATACTATATTCTAAAATCCAAAACTGGATCGCAGTCCAGTCAAGCCTAACAAGTGCTAACTACTCAGGGAGTATAAAATCTAGTGGCCAATCTATCAGGCCACTGCCCTGGCCTGAGTCTCCATCTGTCTCAAAAACATCTGTAAAATTTATCAACGGTATCCTGTCAGGAAAATGAGCAAGTACAAACACCAACAGCAGTTCCACGTGAATTGACAAATACTATAAGAGACAGTATAATGAAATACAAGACAAAGATATAGGCGACTTGGGAACCATTCGAAAGCCGAGTTACAACCCTTAAACCAAACAAGGACCGGGGTTGTAACCCTTCTTTCAAACGGGACTTAGTCTCAAATCATAGTACAGTATAAGGCAGGTAGAGCATGTGAGTAAATAAAATCATAGCATGGTGAGAAGTACAGAAAGTAAAACTGAACTGAAATATAAGATACGACAATAAATGTAAAATGTGATTTGAATTATTAGAGCGATATGTGATCGGCTAGGGAGTCAGGATAGGGTTATCCACTTGGCCCGACAATCACAGGAAAATCTCTAGAAAGGGTCATGCGGCCAACCTGGATAACCCGGCAAGGGGTGTCTGCTACACCCTACGTAAGGTGAGGGTGGCGCTAGAAAAATAAGGACATGGGGCTTTGATCACATAACCCCTAATAATTCCCCCATCCCCGAATAGTATACGGATCCGGACATAGCACATCATGACGCGGGATTCCCTAAGAGGGGAGCAAGTCCTCTTCAGGAATCGGCGTCAATACAAGTACAAGAATCAAGATCAAGCAAGTACCAGTATCCCAAGAAATCCAGGAATGACATCTCATGACCAAAATTCGATAATACTAGTCCGTGAACTATCGTGTCGAGAATCAAGTAAGACACTACAACTGAATCGGATATAGTAGATATCAAGACAATGAAAACTATCAGTAAATGTACTCGCCTGCTGTCCTGAGCTGTAGGATATATCAATGCTCAAAGCGGTATCAGAAGACCTAAATATGAAATATTGTATGTTAATTTAGGTTTAAACAAGTTTAAGAATGATTCACAATGAATGATATGCAATCTAGGTCAAACTAGGTCTCACTGAGTCACACTAAGTCCTGTCAAGTCAAATCTAGGTCAAATCAAGTTATATCAAGTCAATCTAAGCCAGACCAAGTCAGCCCTAGGTCATACCAGTCATCATATGTCAAAACAAGTCGAAGAAAGTCAAACGGGATCAAGAGTTGGCCTACAGTTGACTTTTGGTCAACTGGCCAATCCTGGTCAACTCTGGTCAACTCTAAGTCAACCCTAGGTCAAACTGGTCAAATGTTGACCAACAGTTAACTTTTGGTCAACTGGTCAACTCTAGTTTGGATTTGGTCAAATCTAGACAAAGTGTTGACTCACGGTTGACTTTTGGGTAAAAAGTCAACTCTGGGTCAACCGAGCCAAAGTCGGCTCAAATATGACATTTGTAGGGTGTACCCAACATGCCACCCAAGTTTCAAGTCAATCCGATGACCCGAACTCCGTATCTCGAAATTACCCGATTACCCCTTAACATTTACCCTTAAACTGCTCTAACTTGACGCCAAGTGGCCTTCCCTTAGGAATTCCACTCCGTGCTTCCTAGGGTAGTAGGGTACTAGCTTATACAACCATTACCTACCAAGTTTTCTAGGGTAAGTGGACATCCAGTCCATCTTACGGTCCGAATCGCTCGTTTACCCGTTATCTTGAACATTTCAAGATACGGGATGGTGCGGTGCGATACCGTCTCCCCAAGCCCACACGCAACCCCGATTTTAACTCCGAAGCCTACCCAAAAAATCTAAATCACATTACCTAAGTCCCCTCCAAGTTTCAACGCGTTCCGAATCACGGAACCCAATTTCACCCCTTAAACCAAAATCCTAACTTAACCTTTTACCCTCTCATTCACTCATTCAACTCTCACTTTTCACATCCTCTTAGGACGAACTTAGGGGGCTATTCTAGTGGGTTTATTAGGGTTATATAGAGCTAATAATAGGGTATATATATGTATATACATATAGGTATATAGTAGGGTATATACGGGGTCGAATAGGAGGTAAAAAGGGGGGTTTTAAGCCTATTGTTGCTGCTACTATTGCCTGCTACTGCTGCTGTTCTTGCTGCTGTTAGGGGGCTGTTTAGGGGGGGGGGGGAACAGCCCCCTAGCTGCTGTGGGTGCTCCCCCTTTCCCCTCCACAAATCCACCATCATTCCCCCTCTATTTCCCTCTCTAAATCACTCTAAAAACCTCCCTAATCTCTTCTAATCCCTCTCTAATCTTTCTCACATATATATACATACTCACATACATATCCTTATTCCCATTCTCTTCCCCTCTCTACACACACAAAAACACACACCTATATATGTATGACCACACACACGTATATACATCTATACATATCTATATATATAAAAATGTATATATATATATAGACACACTCACACACATATATATATATATATATATATATATATATATATATCCATATATATATATGGACACTCACACACACACATGGACACACTCTCTCCCACACATGGACACACTCTCATGACACAACTATCACTCTCCTCTACACACACACAAATACATATATAAATACACACACATAAATACACATGTATATACCACTCTAAAAAGAATAAAACCATGATAAATCCTTAAAATAGAATTTAAGGAAACCTACAAAAATCTAGGGTCAACATGTAGAGAATAGTTCCCTCTCTAATTTATGTGAAGGAATAAATGCAAAAGGAGGAATTAAGAGGGTTTAATTAACATACCTAATTGTAGATTTGGAAGAGGAAGAAGAAGGAGTTGGAAAGAAAGAATAAAGAGAGAGGAAGAAGACTTAGTGAAGAAGAAATGAGAGGTGGAGGGGGTGCCTATATGACTAGCCATGTAAGGGAGGGTAGGGGCACTTGAAATTACAAGTTTGCCCCTCCCTTGCTTCTAGGCTAAGTTAAGTCCCAAAACTGGTTTCTAAAGTTGCTAAAAATAAATAAAAATCATAATTAAACTTAATTACTCATGGGGGACTAGTCCAAACTCCTAAACCTAAAAGTTTAGTGTGGTGGGCCATGGTTAAATAACAGGCTAATTACGACTCAAGTCAAAATTCACCGGGGTCCCGAATTAACTCGGAATGCGATGAAATTCGAACCCGATTCCTAATATATTTAAATAATAATATTCATGAAATAAAATTCCCAAAAATATTATAAAATGAAAAATTACCATTTTACCCCTAACTGGGAATAGTGAGGGTGACAAAAGGACTATAGTCGAACTCAAGAAATATACCGAAAGGTTTTCGAATTTTTTTTAAAAATCGAGCAGCATTCCTTTGTAATCGGGATAACCTAATAATGGGAAGATACGACCAAAATATTCCAACTAGGAATAACGCCAACACCAAAATACATAACTAGAAAACCAACCAAAATCTATCTCGAAGCCTAATATATACATATACTAGAATGAAATCCATAGAGTTTAAGCCACCTGTACTTGAGTTCCAACAGAACTCAATCCGAGAATCCCAAAACTATCGAACTCGAAACCGGAAACAAACCCGACTATTCCAAATCAAAGTCAAAAATATCAGATCCAACCCCGAATAGGAACCAGAATACTAAACCCAAAATTCACAGCATAAAGTCTGAAATTAAATCAGAAACCCAACGAACTAATTATGATTTAGAAATCAGAACTAAAATATGCAACAATCGAATCCCATATCGGTATCAAGACCGTATTATCATTGACTCAACGGAAGGGACACAGG
The DNA here is from genome assembly GCA_029216955.1 of Iris pallida. Classification (NCBI taxonomy): domain Eukaryota; kingdom Viridiplantae; phylum Streptophyta; class Magnoliopsida; order Asparagales; family Iridaceae; genus Iris; species Iris pallida. The sequence goes on along the minus strand of JANAVB010021999.1, from coordinate 2,438,981 downwards.
GACACAGAAAAATATACCTCCGATGCTTGGCTAGAGCTCTCAGGTGCAAAATAGGGAAATAGAAAATCCACGCGAACTCGAAAAACTTCAGAAGCAATCGGACAGCGCTGGAATAGCACGAACGCGGCCACGGGGAGAGAATCGGAACACGCAAGGTGCTGCGGACAACAGATCGGGCACGGGCGTCCTGATCGAGACTCGCGGGGTGCTGCGAAAAAGAACAGCAGCGGCGGGAGGCCGCTGGGTCTGGGCGAGGTGGCGCAGTGCAGGGGCGGTCGGCCGGATCGAGATGCGGGCGCCACGGCTGTGGGGGAACAGCGGCTGAGGGCGTCGCACACAAGCGGCCGGGGGTCACCGGAAGGGCGCGGCCAGAGAGTCGCCGAGAGGGGCACGGCCTGGTCAGCTAGAGCTTAAGAAATTTGGAAAAATGGGTTTGAGAGGAGTTGATGAAGATTGGAGAAGAAGATGGGGTTATATAGAGGTGAGGACCTGGGGGTTACGGGAGGGGAATGGAGAGGTCTCGGCAGTTAGAAAGAGGAGAGGTCGGCCGGCGAGCGTTCGGGAACGGAAATGTAAGGAACGGTTCTAGTATTTTAGGAAAAGAGAGAGAGAGAGAGAGAGAGAGAGAGAGAGAGAGAGCTTAAGAGTTGTATAAAGGAAGAGAATTTTTTTTTTTAATAACAAAAATAGGATTTATGTATATAATTAAATACTAAGGGACTTAAGGGTTTATTTCGGAAAAATCGAAATTGGGTTCGAGACGGGTTCGGGACGGTCAGACCAAACACTAAAAATTCCAAAAATAATAATTTTTCTAAAAATATAATTTTTCCTAAATTAACAATTAATAATGATTTATAATAATAATTTAGTTAATAAAATTGTCCAATTAATTAACAGAAATTTTACGGGTTTTACAGTATTGCTACTCTATCTGCTCCATAAGAATGATCATATGTTCCGTTACTAAGTATGCTTGAAAAATATAGACATGTACAGACGAACTTGTATGTATTAAGATGAATAAGAAGGCATGAAATGAACGTGTCATATATCTGGGCATAAGTCCAAATCTGTCTCATCTGATAGAACTGCTAGAGCATGTATTTGGTCTCGGACAACTTGTGCACAAGGTAATATTTGTCTCTCGGGTGGTATCTGGGGCACCTGGAACCACTCGGCCTAGGAGAGATTAGGGCCTCTATGTGAAAATGGAAGTCGATATCTGAGTCCTTAGCGACGAGCTGAACCGGAGAGTCACAGCGGCTAATCATGGGAATACCCCATGGACCATCATGTAGAATAGGCCACCTGCATGATCCTAATTACAAACCTCAATATCTGTAAGAATGAAACATGGATTATTTGTTATACAAATTGTGCTAACATGTCTTATGCAGGGATAGCTGTCAGTGATGATAAGTTTGCTTATGAATTATTCTACTATCATTTTCTTATGAATTGTTAAAAAGAACCTAGATAAGTAGAAAGATCACTAGTAAAATGTTAGCTCCACATGTTGATTTAGTACAGAGTTTTACGAGTTCAGCCAAAAGCCGCTCGCCAGTACATGATTTAAGCTGACCCACGTTGTGGGCGACCTTTTCAGAAAGCAACAGAGGGATTTCAAGTGAGGCACCGAAGCTCGTATAGCACAGTAGAGCTCGTAGATTGTCTCAAGCTTCATTTCATTTCCAGTCAAGTTATAAGTTTCTTTTCCTTTAAAGGTGTCTTTACATTTCCAGCATGTAATAAAAGGATATGATGTATGGGTATTGCGACTATTTTCAAAAGAGAGTTTAAAAAAGAATCATATAACCAAGATAAGGCAATCTGAGTTTGCAAAGCATTGTACTTGTATTTCTATCAAGTTTATCAATAAAAAAAGTATTTCTATTTCAAATCTTTGTGTCCAATTTTTGTTTTCTGCAATAAATGGGTACGTACGTGTATTTTGCTTGACTAGTTGTTTTGTGCAGGTACTTGGTCTTATGCGAGTGCAACTTAGGCTTGCACGGCATCACGCCTTAGCGAGGACGAACGATCTCGCAGGGATCCAGGCAAGGCAGACATCCCTAGTGGGATCGAGGCGTGACAAGGATATGGCTGTACCATTTGACCGGCTATGCGTAAGTAGTATAGTAGTGTAGAGGATCAGGCCAGCAAAAGTGGAAAGCTATGCACAAGTAGTATTAGGTCAGGCTACACCCTATGTGTGGTGAAGGTGGAGCTATGCACAAGTAATAAACAAGTGGAGGTAATGATCACATAACCTCTAATAACTCTGCATCCCCGAGTAGTATAATAGATCCAACCATGACACGTCATGACACGGGATTTAAAGAGCATGGGGCGAGCCCACTACCAAATTGTGTCTATACATGTACAGAAAACATGATCGAACAATGTACCGACACACGAACCGCTCGCAATAATGATCAGTCGAATGTGTAAGCTCATGCCAACACAATGAATCCTCACTCATAGTGTCGTATAATGTCTTGTATCAAGTCATATAAGTTCTTGGAATAACATCACAGTTTCCAAGTATGGCTACTAACTCTAAGTCACACACGCATGCACCCATAATATCGATGCCATCATCGATAAAACCCATGTCATCCTCGGATACACACTACCAGTGTCACCAATAGACAACATAACAATAAATATAAATAATGTAAACAGAACAAGTATGGCAAGGTATCTTGCTTGAAATGAAGCAGTAATCCGATGATGTCATGCAAGAAAATTGTCACGTCCAAGAAAGGTAAAAAATTAGGAGTCTCCATGAACGTCGTCAGATACTGAAACAAACACAAGAAAAATAGTTAAGATATACTACCCATAAGTCCAATTCTGGATACAGGGGCAAAATGGTAATTTCAAATCAAAATATGGTCCGTCATTGGACACACTTGCAACAAAATTTGTGTCAGGGTCAAGTCATTAAAATCTAGGAAACTATATGTCCACAAGTCCAGAATGACAATACGAACCCAAAGGTATATCAAAAATTGGATTCCGATCAGCCGATCTCAAAATGACCCGTTGACCCGGACGTTGAAATTCGATTTGCACAAAAATGCATGTCGGAGCCAAAACTACTAAACCTAACAAAGTATTTGTAAACGAGTCTAGAATGACGATACGAACCCAACGGTATATCCAGAATTGGATTCTGATGAGCCGATCTCAAAATGAGCCGTTAACCCGGATTGTGGGATCCGATTTGCACAAAAATACGTGTCAGAGCTAAAGTCCACGAAATCTAGCAAAGTATATGTCAACAAGTCCAGAATGACTATACAACCCAATGATATATCCATAATTGGATTCCGATGAGCCGGTCTCAAAATGACCCATTGACCTGGACGGTAGAATCCGATTTGCACAAATATGCGTGTCAGAGCCAAAGTCTACTAAATCTAGCAAAGTATATATCAACGAGTCCAGAATGACGATACTAACCTAACAATATACCTGTAATTGGATTCCGATGAGCCGATCTCGAAATGACCCATTGACCCGGATTGTGGGACCCAATTTGTACCAAAATACATGCCGGGACCCATGTCCTCCAAATCTTGCAAACTATATATGAATTTGGGGCAGAACGACGCACGAGTCCACTGGTGGTGTCAGAATTGAATTCGGAGTCTCGGGTGCAAAATTAATATTTTACAAGTTGGGAATTACGAATTCGGACAACCAACTTTGGCGTCGAATTCAACCAATCAAACGAGCTCACAATGAAACAAAATTTTAATGACAAGAATTTGGTTATACTAGTAGTGCAAAAGAACTAGTGCCTCGACAAATGAAGCTATGTCAATGGACAAACAAATCCATGAAGTTGGCTCCAGAAAAACTATCTAAATTAAACACAATTATTCGGGCAACTTGGTGGCCAATTTTGACTTAGCAAATGGCAGAATTAACGGCTAAAATTTGGGTAAAGGTAGAGTTATACACCAAGATTGAAACAAAGGAAAGAGTTCGACGATCCAATGGTCGGATTGCCCAGAAAACATGCATGAAGATGCTGTCCCAAAGCTAAATTTTTGAATACACAATTCGTGCGTCTTGACGAGATTTTGATTCTATGTTGCAAGTAACGCTGCAACGACTATCTGGGAGGTCGATGCCATGTCGAGGGTACTGTCAATGTAGTGCAGGATAGCAGGTTGTGCTATACGATGGTGGACGATGCGCGAGGGAGGCGCTACCCGAGGGTCGCAGCCATGGCGCTCTCGAACGGGAAGCATGCAAGGATGGGTCTGGTTGCTGCTGCAGGGAGGTGGCCGTGGAGGGTAGTGCACGGATCGCACGTGGCTCGTACGGTGATGCGCGACTCCAGGAAATACCGAGGAGGTAGCTACAACAGCCGTGCTTAGCTGCTACAAAGCAGCAGTTGGTCGGGCGCACTGCTGGCGCGTGGTAGGCACGAGGCTGGGCTCGTCGAGGGGCATACGGCTGCACGCGATCGATGCGTATGACATTATGACACTACATCGACATATGCGGCAGTAGCAGCAATATGAGAAGAAGAAAAAGAAGAAGGAGAAGATAATGATGGTAAAGGAGGGTTGGAGTGGAGATGAAGAAGATGAAGTAAGTATTGAGGAGGAAGAGGAGAAGGAGGACGATTAGGGTTAGGAATGGGATAAGGAGAAGAAGAAAAAGATGGAGGAGGAGGAGTATTTGGTCTGCTATGATCGGCTGGGAGGGTTCTGTGTAGTAATAGAAAAAGAGGGGGATTTGTATTTGAATAAGAAAAGAAGAGATGATTGAGTGTGTATGAGGAGAATCTTTTCTAATAGGTGGTGATGTGTGAGAGGGTGATTGGTCATGGGATGGATTTGTCATAGGTTGCTTTCCTAAAGCCACCATTTGGCTTGGCCAAAAATGGTTAGCATTGAATTGTGAGAGGTGGAGTGTTTTATGAGGTAATTCTTATTTAGCCTTTATGAACAATGGTTTTGTCCATTACGTTTTAGGAGTTACCTTGCTTCGTGTTTGGTATTTTGTATGAAATGATTGATGTTGTATGTGTGTGGTTGGTCATGAGAGAGTCATAAGTAGTTTGGTTTAGGTTTATTTTGGTTAGGTTGGGTCAAGATTGGCTAGGTGTGATCAATGGCTACAAATTTAGTCATTTATAATCATTAATGGAATAGTAGCATGTGGGAGCTCAATTAGATGGCTCGTAAGTGGCATGTGTGTTGTAGACTCAAAATAGGTCGAAACCATATATTGGATCGATTAAGTTGGACCGATGTCGAGCCCCGAAATTAAATTGGAAGTTAGATCATAATTTTAGGCAGATGATCAAATGGCCTAAATTGACCCAAAAGTTGTGCGATATAAATAGAGTACAAGAAAACAAGTTTGAGTGAGACATGATATATCAAAATGAAGATAAACTTGCCTAGATCAAAACTTATGAAAGATGTTTGGGGATATTCACATCCCTGGCACTCCAAAAATCAAAGTCATAATAAAGTATATTTAATGATCAAAGCTATTTATAATAAAATATTTATTAAAAATAATTCATTTAAAATTTTAAACAAACCCTAAAATCCAAGGGGCTTACAACCTACCCACCTTAGAGAATTATGTTCTCAAAATTACACTAAGACATAGTATAAAAGATTAGAAGATTAAAATCTAAAGGAGTCAACACGACTAGTCGTAGATGCCACTAGTATCTAGCTTACATATCCTACTTATAAAGCAACAACAACCATGGTCGTGATTCTACGAGTAAGGTTTTTGGGATAACATATTTCCTAAGAGTGGATATGAGAATTTAGGTATTACAGACTGCAAAAAATCTAAGGGGACTTAGGTACTATCATGGAACTATTGGTCAATAACTCTACAAGGGATTACTATCAATTTATTGCTACTTCTATATGGGCAAGGGTTTTAATATGTTAGAGGGAATTGTCCTGGTAGTCATAACTGGAGTGGGGTGGCATAGAGGAATTTATAAGGTCTTAGTGAGGAAGCAAGTTTTAGAGAATTGCTAACAGAAGGGTTACAGATCATTGTAAGGAAAATTTGGATAAGTCCTAGGAGAAATTTTTATAGGAATGGGGCACGACTTAGGTAGATACTTGATCAGGAATTTGGAAGGAATGGCATCTTAGTTAATATAATCGTTAAGCAGAAGAGGTATGAAATCATGGTTTTGGTTTAAAGTCAAGGCATGGCTTGGGAAGAATAGGTTATTCTTAATCATATTTTTAGAATAATAAAAAATGGCTAAATCACGCAACCATGATTTACGAGCTTGGAAATTGGAAATGAAAGAATATGGATACGTCTAAAACAGATACTGGAAGTCACTTAGAATGATCCAAAAATCAAACGGGCTGAGGTAATTGCATACCAATTCATACTATGATTTAGCCTATCTATCAGGTTCCTAGGACAACATATGGTCCCTCAAATACGGCAAGCCAATCTTAATCCATAATAAAATTCATATTATTCGAAAGTCCTTGATATTATCCTATTTTCATTAGTACACTCTATTTCATGACTTATCATTTTTAATTGAAATTTCTGCTATCACAATACCAAGTTGCCCATAATATGATCTGTCGAGGTCTTTAAATATCCTCTATCCTCGAAAATACATAACATTTAATTTCTAACCTCTTTCGTCTTTATATAAATTCATCCTTTGGAATGTGTCACCCATTATGCACAACTCTACTCTCGATCCATCTTATCAATCTATTTAGGATTACTCTACCTTTATATTTTGAAATCTTTTCTTCTCATCTCATGCCATAATCTTGGGTAGGTGCTTATAATACTTCTTTGTATGATTTTCATATCAATTTATTTCCTTGTCTCTTTCTGTCATTAATTTTATATCATCTATCTCCTCGAAAAAGTCTCATCGTTCTTTATGGGATCTCGATTTCACGATCTTGCTTAAGGTATGGTTCTATCTGTAATCCTTGTTATGTTATCGTAGATAATCATGGTCATAATCCTCGTCTCGATAACTTTTTCTAAAATTTTAATCTTATTCATCTTCATTTATTCTGACCAAATATGATTTTCCTTATAAATTTCTCTTCTTGTGTACACCACATAATGTTCCAGTTGTCATTCCTCTAGTGGTTATAACTAGCCTGCAACAACAGAGGGTTTACTAGTCTGCCTCTTGAGGTACAATTCTAACTCTATTCCTATATCCTTGGCTACGATTAATCATCGAAGATCAAGATCAATTCTTAAACTTAATCAACCATGATACTCTAAGCTATACTTTTACAAGCCTTAACTCATATCCAATAACAGCATAACCAATGATTTAACCATAAGCAATTATACGTTTCTTACAAGCATACCTAACTATTTTACTATGATTTGCTAGGGAAGGTTTAAGGCTATGTCAAATAATTACATATATCTAATACATCTATTATAGTCTAACTCTATTGATCATTCTTCTAGTTCCTATATCCAATAGTTCATTCAAGGTTTGACTCATCCAATATAGAGTTGGTTGATAGTCTAACTTAATCTTATCTATTCCTAGATCACATTTCTCTCTAATACCTAATCTTCCTAGGAAAGTCCCTCATTGTCCAAGAAAATTTCTTTCTCCGTTATATCATATTACGGAATTCTATATCCTTCATGTAAAAATTTCTTAAATTTTAATACAACATAACTCCAAAGGTTTATATCTAGTCATGATCATCATGCTTCATAAGTTTATTTTCTCTCATCGGTATCCTCGGACTCTAGTTTATACCTTCCTTCAGGTTTGCACTCTTCAATCTACAAACCAATTATGTTTTCCTTCAAGTTGTATTCCTATTCATCTCATCCTTTTTAATCAAGGAATCTTCATGTTCTTCTAATCATCCCAGGTGGATCAGGTTAACTTCTATTCCAACTTAGGCTAGCCAGGATAAGGGCGACATGGTTTAGTCTAATGATCCTCATATTTTCTGTTAAGGTTAAGCCTGGTACGGTACTTTATTCTACATCCTATCTTGGTGGAGTGTCTATACAAACCTTCCAACCTTAGCTAATCACCTATTCCTGTCAATCATGGGTTACTATATCTTTAAGTAAAAACTTTCTAACTTAATGTGATAATTCATATGCTGTCGTCGAATCACCAATTTGCAATTCAATGAATCATTCGACTAAACAGATTTTCCTATAGGAACTAAACCTCAATAGAATTGCCATTCATATCGTATCGGTCCGCCTAGTAGTGACGTCTAACCAAACATCTACTACCCTAAATAATCACCTATGATATATTCTATCTGTCTTAGTAAGAATCAATAATAAGATAATAACGAAGTGACCGTCAACACAAATGTTCATCCTTTCGATGGAGGAAAGATGGGAATTCATAAATAGGAATTCAAGAATGGTATGATTGAGCACAAATACAAATTTTCAAGGGTGATAGAAGTCAAAAGAATTTTCAATAGTAGTAGTGGATTGAGATTCTAATAAATTATCCTAAAGCAGGCTCATTCGATACAGTAACGTAACTGAAACAATTTACCTTGATCTGCATGGCCACCACAAAAAGATGTCTTGCCCTAGTTTTAAAATATACAGGAACTTGAGGCACGAGCATGCCATCTAATACGATCTAGGGTAAGTTCCTAATTTAATGGACTTATCCCTAGACGTACTATGATGTCAATGGTACTAAAGTAACTGATCATCTATATCTCAATCCACAATAATGAAGCGAATATCAAGAATGAACATAATATATTAAAGTTGGCTACCAGTAATATACATGTTCGAGCAAGCTCGAGAAAGGAATAAGCTTGTAAATAATAGGCTACGTAGAAGCATGAATCAAATAAAGATAAAATGTATACAAAAAAGAGTAAATAGAAATACTAGAGAACACACATAAATATAGTAGAAACCTCGGTGCATCACGCAGCACCTTCCCAGCTACTCTGTACTAACTGCTCAGCAAATACCTGGAGAGATCACCAGATCCTCAGCGGGACGTAGCAAGATACAGAAATACATGCCATAATATGAACTAAATAAAATGAACAACCCGAATCATAACATGGTCCAATATCCAATCATCAATCATTAAACCATATCTTTGACCAATCATGACCAATGAATGGCATATCAGCCTATGATAAGTTACTGTCCTATGACACGGTTCAATATAGGTACACGAACTAACCATTCTATGTGAATGCATGTTGAAGACGACCTTGGAGTGTATGGGTAGGTAGATAAGAAAGTGGCATCGAATCACTGGCCGATGTCGGATCATGAGCTGATGTAAACATACATCTACTAGTATACCTTATGACCGTACCTAGCGCGTAGCTAGTGGCTGCTGCCAGACATATCCCTATTATGTATAGCCTATAACCGGGTGACCATGCCCATAATCGAATCCCACTAAGGCTAAAGGAAAATAACTGTCTGTCCCATACACCTACTGATTGTCTTCCCCGCCCATGAACTATGCAAGTCGTATCCAAGACTCAGATAATCTGTATCTCAATGTGAGACTCTAACTTATAGACCATCTAACTCTATATGTACTGACATACGAACCGCTCGCACCGATGATCAGTCGAATGCGTAAGCTCGTGCCAACATAATGAATCCTCTCTCATAGTGCCGTATAACGTCTCGTGTCAAGTCATAGAAGTTATTGGAATAACTTCATAATTTTCGGGTACGACTACTAACTCTAAGTCACACACGCATGCACCCATAACATCGATACCATCATCGATAAAACCCAAATCATCCTTGGATACACACTACCAGTGTCACCAACTGACTATATAAGAATAAATATGAATAATATAAACAAAACAAGTATGGCAATGTATCTTGCCTATGGTGAAGCAGTAATCCAATAATGTCCTGCAGGAAAATCGTCTTATCCAAGAAAGTTAGCAACATAGGAGTCTCCATGAACGTCGCCGAATGCTGAAACAAACATCACCAACGTTCCCAAAAAAAGAAAAATAGTTAAGATATTCTATCCATAAGTCGAATTCTGGACACAGGGACAAAATAGTAATTTCGGGTCAAATTACGGTATGCCGTTGGATCCACTTGCACCAAAATTCGTGTCAGGGTCAAGTTATCAAAATCTAGCAAACTACATGTCCACGAATCCAGAATGACAATATGAACCTAACGGTATATCCAGAATTGAATTTCGATGAGCCGATCTCAAAATAACCCGTTAACCCGGACGTTGGAATCCGATTTGCACGAAAATGCATGACAGAGCCAAAGTCCAATAAATCTAGCAAAGTATATGTCAACGAGTTCAGAATGACGATACGAACCCAACGATATATCCCGAATTGTATTTCGATGACCCGATCTCAAAATGACCCGTTGACCCGGACTGTGGGATCCGGTTTGCACAAAAATCCGTGCCGGAGCTAAAGTCCACTAAATCTAGCAAAGTATATGTCAAAGAGACCAAAATAATGATACAAACCCAAGGGTATATCAATAATTGGATTTCGATGAGCCAATCTCAAAATGACCCGTTGACCCGGACGTTAGAATTCGGTTTGTACGGAAATACGTGCTAGAGAAAAAGTGCACTAAATCTAGAAAAGTATATGTCAATGAGTCCAGAATGATGATATAAACCCAACAGTATATTCTGAATTGGATTCCGAAGAGCCGATCTCAAAATGACATGTTGACCAGGATTGTGGGACCCGATTTGCACCGAAATACGTTCTAGGGCCCATACCCTCCAAATCTAGCAAACTAAATATGAATTCGGGGTAGAATGATGCCATAAGTCCAGTGGTGGTGTCAAAATTAGAATTTAGGGTCCCAAGTCCAAAATTAAATTTTTAGGAGTTGAAAATTACGAATTTGGACGACCAACTTTCGCGTCGAATTCAACCAATCAAACGAGCTCATAATGAAACAAAATTTTAATGACAAGAAGTTGGTTATACTAGATGTGCACAAGAACTAGTGGCTCGCCAAATGGAGCTACATCGGTGGAGAAACAAATCCATAAAGTTGGCTCCACAAAACTGTCCAAAATAAACACAATTATTCGGGCAACTTGGTGGCCGATTTTGACCTAGCAAATGACAGAATTAATGGCTAAAATTTAAGGTGAAAGTAGAACTATATACTGAGATTGCAATGGAGGATAGAGTTCAATGATCCAAAAGTAGGATTGCTCACAAAACATGCACGAAGGTGTTGTCATGAAGCTAAATTTATGAAGTCACAATTCCTGCGTCTCGACGAGATTTTGATTCCACGTTGCAAGAAACGCTGCCACGACTATTTGGGAGGTAGACGCAATATCGAGGGGACTAACAGTGCATGATAGCGGACTGTGCTCCACGACTATTGCCGATGCATGAGGGAGGCGCTACCCGGGGGTCACAGCTATGACACTCTCGAACGGGCAGCAAGCGAGGATGGATGTGGTTGTTACGGTAGGGAGGTGGCCACAGAAGGCAACGTATGGCTCGTACGATGATGTGAGACACCAGGAACCGTCGAGAACGCAGTCGTAGCAGCCATTCTTAGCAGCTATAGAGCAGTCGTTGGTCGGGCGCACTGCTGCTGGCGCTTGGTGGGCGCGAGACTGGGCTCACCAGCGATTGGCTGGGGGACGTGTTGCTACGCATGATTGGTGCGTACGACATTACGGCACAGCAGCGGTGTATGTTGTAGTAGCAGCAACAACAATATGAGAAAAAGAAGATGATGATGGTAAATGAGGGTTGGTGTGGAGATGAAGAAGTGGAAGTAAGTAGTAAGAAAGAGGAGGAGAAGGAGGAGGATTAAGGTTAGGAATGGGAGGACGAGAAGAAGAAGAAGATGGAGGAGAAGGAGTGTTTGGCCTGCTATGATCGGCCATAGGGGTTTTGTTTAGTAATAGAAAATGAAGGGGAGTTGTATTTGAATAGGAAATGGAGAGAGGATTGATTGTGTGTGAGGAGAATCTTTTCAAATGGGGGTGATGTGTGAGAGCGTGATTGGTCTTGGGATGGATTTGTCATAGGTTGCTTTCCTAAAGCTACCCTTTGGCTTGGCCAAAAATGGTTAGCATTGAATGGTAAGAGGTGGACTATTTTATGAGGTAATTCTTATTTAGCTTTTATGAACAATGGTTTTGTCCATTTGGTTTTAGGAGTTACCTTGCTTGTCATTAGGTGTTTTGTAAGAAAATAAATGGTCTTGTGTTTTTGTGGTTGGTTTTGATAGAGTCGTAAGTAGTTTGGGTTAGGTTTATTTTGGTTAGGTTGGGTCAAGATTGGCTAGGTGTGATCAATGGCTATAAATTAAGTCATTTATAATTATTGATGGAGTAGTAGCATGCGGGTACTCAATTGGATGGCACGCAAGTGGCATGTGTGTAGTAAACTCAAAATAGGTCAAAACTATATATTGGATCGATTAAGTTGGACCGATGTCGAGTCCCAAAATTAAATTAGAATTAGATCATATTTTTTGGTAGATGATCAAATGGCCTAAATTAATCCGAAATTTGTGTGATGTAAATAGTATATAAGAGAACAAGTTTGAATGGGACATGATATATCAAAATGAAGATAAACTTGTCTAGATCAAAACACATGAAAGACATTTTAGGAGATTGACATCCCTGGCGCTCCAAAAATTAAAGTCACGAAAAAGTATATTTTGTGATCAAAACTATTTTTAATAAAATATTTATTAAAAATAATTCATTTAAAAAAATTCTAAACAAACCCTAAAATCTAGGGGGCTTACACTGAGACTCATCCGCTTCCACAATCCTCTCCTTTGAGGTAGCTTGGGTACAATTGGTCACAACTATTTAGACTAATTGTTGTAGGGTTTGTAAATATTTTTGTTGTCTTAAGCTGCTTTGCATTCTACATCTGTTGTGCCTCCATCGCAGCCAATATCCTTTCTATTGTGCCGGTTGAGGGTACCGCTATGGAACTACTTGGGTTGCCCGCTCGCTTTTATCATTTCTACAATGAAGAGAAATCTCATTTGTCCCATAAAATGTTTATGGACTTATTGTATAGAATATCTCATTTTGCCACATTAAATCATGGTTTTCAAAATCAATAAAATTCGTTTTTCCAAAATCTTTAAAATAAAGAAATTTCCAAAGATGAAAAGTTGTGCTCTGGTACCATTATGTCAAACACGGATTCTGTGAAATCGATAATTGCTACTGGGCGTAATGTCGTACAAGTCTAGTTTATACTTGTACATGGCGTGCTTGTATTCATTTTTAAAAGAAATACTTTTATATAGAATTCACAGCGGATCACAAAAAAGTTGAATAACATAAATTTGAACTGAAATAATTTTTTATTGATAACATTTGTAGTAGATACATAAGGCTCTTAATAAGCCAAGTAGAAATATCGAACTTGGCTTACAACTTGCAAAAATATTAAAATAGGATACAACCATTACATATATCATATCCCATATTAAAAATGACAATAAACCAAATTCAGCAAATGATTTCTTCTTCTTCAAGTGGAAGCTTTAAATGAGTACAAAGCTTCTAAAGAGTCGGACAACAAGCCTTCAACATCCTTGGTTATCAACTAGGTTTTCGGCACCGTGGAGACGAGGGTCAGTATATTAGCGTGTACTAGTTAGCGGCCATAACCAATCTCACCATAAATCAACAGTAGCAAGTTATGTATAAGTAACATTTTTGACTTGTGACCTTGCTATCTTGTCTTACGGTCCATTAACAATTCATATGATAGGAACATAAGCAATTCATACTGTTCACAAATTCAGTAAATCTTATCCACGGTCGATGTCCCTTCCTGTACATGTATGAATAATACTAACTCTAAATGGATAAGACATTAGTTAGCTTTGATACAAGTCTATATGAAGGTCACTAGTGATATGCTACCTTAGACTATATTTGTTATTGGTATAACGACGCCCCTTGCAGTGTAGGTCGCTAGCATCACTGAAGGTCACGAGATACCGACGCTAGTACATCAACACCAATCCGTGTTCCTCCCGAGGTCGAATCGGGTCTGTGGTCATGTAGTACCGTTCGAGAAACAAAACCTTGTGCACAAGTTGTCCATGACCTTACATGTAAATACAACTTAGCTATAAAGAAACATAGCATACATGATAATAGAAACACCAGTACATAAATTATAGTTCTCGTTTATATTGTAACATTATCTTGAGTTGTAGCTCGCGTACCCACTGCCCATTCCAGGGAATTATTAACTATGCTACCAGATATCCTTCGAGTTATAGCCTTACATACTCACGGAACAATTCTTAAGACTTTGCTTCACATATTCAAAATTTATTGTCACAATATCCAATTCAACGTTTATTTCATAACAAATTCGCTAGCTATGTGATTAATTATCTTTCGTTATCTTTTTGGGTTTTTACTAAGCATCTTTTATTGGCACCATACGCAATAACAAGCCATCCTTTGTTAAGTGTGATGATTAAGGATTGTCGAAGGATTAATGCCACTTACGTATCAGTGAATTGTCGAGAGAAAGAAATCTTTCACGCGACGTCATGCTCCGTTCACTTGGTCACCTGCATTTGCACCAACAACAATTTAGAACAATTATTCTCTTTCTTCGGTGGTTTGATTTGAATGCGAAGACAATGAAAGTAAGTCATGAAAATATTCACAATATTGGGATATCGACCCTTATATAGAATTATTTCCCTATGACATGAGCCACTACATCTTGGGCACCATTTCTAAAGAATTTGGTCCATAACAAGAAAATGGTCTCAATTTATTGTCCTGATACATCGATCATGGTAAAGTTTCCCCATTACTTAATTCCAACTCGACCATTACAGTCGCTAGCCCACATAATGCTCTGCAACAGGAACATGGTCCTATAAAGCCAAACCTTGTGCATAAGTTATCTACGACCATGTTGTTGCGTGAGCAGTTTAACTATAAACATAAACATGGTATAGAAACTGAAATAAAGAAATATAAATCTTTACTTATACAATAGTTCATTCTCATGATTAAATATCATTTCGATTGGTGACCCATTGTTCCCAAACCACTTTGACTAATACCGCACCATGCCACATCAATTCTACTTTATATATGAAGCTCTTACTATATAATTCTCATGTTTAAGTACACTTAACAGTTATAATTCTTAGTGTGATGATATTTTTAGTATTACAACATACAAGTTATTTTTATTTATCTAATTTAATCTACCATGCATTAACGATCTAAGGATGTTGTAAAAATAAAGAAGTCATTTGCGTGAAAGAGTAGAAAAAAGAGTCGGAACCACCCATCGAACGAAGAATGTGCTAAAAGAAAGAGAATCGCTTCGCAGTAATCAAGCTTCAGCTGCGCATCCTCCAACATTGGCACTAATAGTGAATCAATATCTTCTTCTATCATTCCTCTCAGCATTAAAAATAGCAAAAACAACCAAAAAAACTACAATAGAAAGGTATATGAAGAGACTCTTATATAGATTGCATTCACCAAAAGACAATCCACTATATTTAAGACTCTTTTTAACAGAAGTCAATCCATAAATTGGAAAGGTTCTTTGTACTCAGCTCCGATTGATTAAAACTAGCCACAAGCCTAATAGATAGTGCGTCGTGTAGAGTAGGACGCTATAGGTTAGAACTGATCAATGGTTATGATTTGATAATTCCATACACACATTAAGAAGACTTAGAGAGCATGGGTATTGAGTTCCGAGTTCGCGATCGGAAGGCACATTTAGCTCAACTACAACTTGAGCTGACATTGTGAGAAAAGATAAAGACCGCAAAAAATTATAACCTATTCCTGAGAAGATACATAAGTTGATTGCAATAGACAAGGCAATCAATTTCGTGTAGCATGAGGATGGAATGCTGTGAGTGAACGAAAGATTATGCATTCCTAAAGCTGAGGAGCTCAAAGAGAAAATAATGACAAAAGCATATTATGTGAGGTACTCTTTACATCCGGGAAGCACGAAGATGTTTAAGGACCTACACAGAACTTTTTGGTGGCATGGTTTGAAGAAGGATGTGGTACTCTTCATGTCATAATTACGTGTGACATGTCAAAGAGTACCAACAAAAAATCAGAGGTCTGAAGGGAAGATCCAAAACCTTGACATCCTAGAATGGAAATAGGATCACATTATGATAGATTTATTTTGGGCTTGACAAAGACATAACAAAGGAATGATGTGATTTAGGTCATTATTGATCGATTGACAAAGTTGGATCATTTCAACGCGATCAAAGTTTAATAGAGCATTGATCGGTTTGATCAAATTTACATCAACGAGATTGCTTAATTGCACGAAGTTGTAGCTTTATATCATATATTACTAAATCATCAGTCGTACATATCTGAAGATATTCCTATCATGTATTGTTAAATCTTATAAAGATTTAGAATCATGTGTGAATTCATTTAATACAGTAATTATATTATTTCATTTAGAAAACAACCAATTTTATTACATTGTCAACAAAAGCTACCGAACTATCAGTTATACCAACATGGACTACCCTTACATTTCTTTCAACGCCTCTTGGTATATTATTATTTGTCAACAACCTTAAGTAAAATTAATAGAAATTACTAACTATAGTTTAATTATATAGTAGCAACAAGAAAGACATACTGTTTCTTTAACCTCATCTTACTTTCTTATTCTGATATTAATTCCAACAGTTCTTGTCCCATATATGTTCTTCATATCAGCCGGTCCACTGGTGCCTATATTGATTTTAAGCTCAAGATCATGTTTATATGAAAGACTAAAGGGTAAAAAAGATAGAAGCAAACCATGCCACTCCACGGTCGACAGAGCTACGCTTTTATATATAATACGTTAAGGGATATTTTCATAAACAGATAGAGTACGACGTCGGGGTCTGTTATCATGTATATCAGCAAACATCATATTGACTTCACCTGCTAGCCGATGTTGATTTATCTCAGCCCTCCCAATAGGTCGATATAGGGAGGGGCCTTTGGCTAGGCGTAAGGGAAGTTGCCTGGTTATTAAAATTATCGAAGAAGGAGGATATGAGGATGCAACGGTGGCATATCCAGAAAAATAGTAGTCCTCTAGAAGACATCTTGCCCTCCCATGTCATCCTTTGCGGACTCTATTGATCGAAGCTTCCAAAATCTAAAAGTAGAGCCACTTTTCTTATCGGTCGACGTCAACGGAGCGGTCGAGGTCGATAATGAGAGACTCGATACGGACGTGGTTCTCAACGACGGAGCAAAAAGGGAAGCGAGTGGCGACATATCAAGGAGAAGAGGACAAACAGAGAACTTTAGGGCTCAGTAAGGAAATGAGATTGGAAAATCAAAATACTTTTGCTAACACTTCATATATATCACGTGAATGATACGTGAGTCTAAATTTTATTATTATTTTATTTTATAAAATTTCCTAACGATTTTAAGTGTAATAAAATAAATATACTGCATTACTAATATTAAAAAAAAAATTGTTTTTTACTAATAGTTTTTTTGTTCGTAAATTTTTTTATTGTTGGTAATTTGTAACGGCAAAAATCGTTAGCAATTAAAAAATAAATATGTTGGGAAATCCATGTTATGGTGTAGTGAGTTCCAGATCGGGATGGAAAATTCTTGTCGCAATTCTGGAATAGTCTTTAGTATGCGATAGGAACCATCCTAAAGTTTAGTTCTACATATCATCCTCAATCTGATGACCAGACAGAAAGGATGAATTAAATTACAGAAAGGATGAATTAAATTCTTACCGACATATTATGACTTTGTGCATTAGATATAAAGATAAGCTGGGATATACAGTTGTTGGAAACAACATTTAAATATAACAACAACTATAATTCGAGTATTCAAATGGCCCTATATGAGGCACTTTACCATAGGGAGTATCGATCACTGATATCCTAGGATGAGATTGGTGAATGACAAGTACCTGGACGAAAATTGGTGCAGCAGGCCATCGAGAAGTTCTGTATGATTCATGATAGGCTTCGTATTGCATAAAGTCGATAGAAGACTTATGTTGATCCTCATCGTCGACTATTAAGATTTTTTAGTAAAAGACAACTTATTTTTTAGCCCAATGATTATATCATGTTTTTTAATATGGCTAATCAATTAAGTTAAATATTGTCATATCACTAATAGTCATAAAATTACTATATTATTAGCATTATACTCCTAATGTGCATACCTGCTACTATGCATATTGTTGTGTTCGTCTAACATGTTTTGTAGACAAGCAGCAAGTAAGATCGAACATGGACTTTTGCTATGAAGAATTTGTGATGGGCCAAAGACAGCGCTATATCAGAAGATTTCTCCGAATGACCAAACAACATATCCGAGACCTTGCACACGGGGGTTCCGTTGATCCGTTTATCTTTGGACGACTGTTGTAAGAAGAAAAAGGCATGATTCAAGAAGCCTGCAGCCTATTGATGTCTATATATTTTCTTCTATATTTTATTTGAGTATAGTACTTATGTAAGTCGTAGTCGTACTTAGCGACTAGAGTACTCAAAGTCCATTAAAGAACAATCTACCTAAACCCAGATCAAACCCAATACTCAAGTCAGGCCTAAATCCTACACCTAACCAAATACAAATGGCCGAAAAAACTCAAAAACCAAATAACCCAACATCCTTCTGGACATAGGTAGATCGAACTCGGGTCAAACCCGATCTAGGTCCGAACTCGGTCAGCCTGATTTGGTCTTCCTAAAAACTTGGTCTTCCACCTGACCAGGAGTTCAACATTCGAATTTATGAATGTTGGGGACCGAACTCTACCCGAACTCGGTCTTCCAACATCCTACAAATAGGCCATCATTCCTCTTTATTTTCATCAATCAATTCTCTCAATCTTCTATCAAAATTTTATATCTTTGCTTCTGAGCTATAATCTTCCTTATCTATAAAGAAATAACTTCCAAGAATCTACGTACCATGTTTTAATCAGTTAGAAGTTGTTCGAGTCGTACAAAGCTTGAAAAAATCCAAGATCACTCTTTCTATAAAGAAGTATGAAGTCGGCGTGCTCTTTGGATCAAAGCACGAATTGTAAGAAGTTGCAAGTCTTCGGATCAAACCATGAGTTGTAAGTCTTCGAACTTGCATTTTATGTGATAGTGGACTCAACACCGAGCAAGAGTTCTCTGAGTGGAATAGTCCTCTCAGAGGGAGACCAATATAAAATCTTAGTGTTATCTGATTGCTCTTATTGCTTTACTTGCTTGCAAATCTTTATATTTCACATACTTTCCTTATTGCTTGCATAGTAAACGTATATTTAGTCATACTCATGTTTTTAGTTGGCAAATATTGATACGAAATATATTCACCCCCTCTATAGTTGCCCTCAGTATTCTTGAAGGTGACACCCATGCGGGTTGTGAAGAGATTTGGAGTCAAGGATAAGCTGAGTCCGAGATTTATTGGGCCTTTCGAAATCATTGAGAGTGTGGAACAATTACCTTATTAGATTCACTACTTCCAGCATTGGCTAAAGTATACAATAATTTTGATATTTCCCTACTTCAAAAATATGTGCATGATCTAAGTCATGTAGTGAGTTTTGATCAGCTAGAGTTGCATGCAATCTTATCATATTCAAAGGATCATGTTCATATCTTTGACATAAAAGAAAAGGTACTACAAAATCGTGTTGTTAAGTTGGTTTGTGTACTTTGGTGGAACCATTCAATAGAAGAGGCAACGCAAAAACTTGTGGTAGAGATAAAGGAGAAGTATCCTTCCTTGTTTTTAAAGTTTGAGGTAGAATTTTGTTTTAAGTTTCGAAAGAAAAAAATATTTAGTGGTATATTGTGTACTGCTCTGCTCCAGGCGACGCACTATGTATAAACTTGTGGCTAATTGGACTTGGTCGAAACTGACTATTGGAGAACCTTAAGGCATTTATCGGGACGAATGTATAGAGAATCTTTCTAATTCATGGATTAATTTATGTTGGAATGGGTCCTAAATATAGTTGATTATGCCTTGGAAAATGTACTCTATATAAGAGTCTCTTCCTATACATTTTCATTATAATTTTCTTTGTACATTTTTCTACTTTGTTTTAATGGATGAGCTTCCGTGTTGTTTTCAATGATTTTTTATATTGTCCACTTTCATCGATTACTGTATTCTGGAAATTTTGAGAGAGGAATGATAGAAAAAGCATATTGATTCGATGTTGATGCCACTGCAGGAGGATGCATAGCTGAAGTTTGATTATTAAAAGGCAATTTTCCTTCTCTCGGTGAATTCTCTAACCTATGGACCTTCTTCTCTACTCCCTCACACCATAACAAAAAGAATTCTTTGTTTCCTTGAAACGTCCTTATATTGATAATGTAATAGATAATTAAAAACCACATGCATGTTGCAGTACTAAGAAATTGTAACACTGAGAACTGTAACTATTAAGTACATTTACGCATGAGATTTATATATTAAAAGCTTCGTATGAGAAGCGATATGGATGTGGTTTGGTACCACATAACTGTTAGAACGGTTTGGAACCAATGGGTGACCAATCATAACAATACTAAATTGCGAGAATAAATTGATATATATGTGCTAATATTTATATTACTATATTCCAGTTTCGATACCATGCTTATGTTTTATAGTTAAACTATTTCATGCATTTGTATGGTTATGGATAACTTATGCACAAGTTTTGGCTATCCTCGGAATGGTATCCGGGCATTGGAATCAAATTGTCCTAGGAGAAAACTATATGGAACGTGTTTCATGCACGAGGTATTATGGGACATTCAGTGGGGTAGCTACCTAGATTGGAAGGGTACGTCGTAATACCATACTACACAGTAGTCCTTTATGGTGTCAGGTTCACTAATGACCTCATATAGATAGGTTATATGATAACAAATGTCTTATGGAGGGATGGTAAGTATTAATTCCAAGTTTTATACAGGGAAAGGAAATTCGCTTGTTTATAAGAAATTTATAAATAAGTGATATGATATATGTTTCCTACTTTCATTTTACTTTATTGATTATGAACTATCAATCAATCCTATTTCCAATAGCAAGGTCACCTAATAAATTATTTGGTTCACATGACTAAAATATCAGTTTAGGCGAGTGGGTTAGTTTCACTCACCAGTGCATTCCATAATCTACCACCCCCCTACATTGGTGTCAGGAATAATATGAGTTCACAAATCTAGTAGAAGTCTCAAAAAATGACTTAATGCTTTACATATTTTCTGAATTATTTTGAAGATGTTTCTTTTGAAGGCATTTTAATTTCAATATACATAAAGGACATAATGTATGAAATGATAATATTACTTCATGATAGCTTGATAGTCATTTTGTTACTTCATGAATGTAAGCCGAGATGATGTTTCAATTGTATCAAAATCTTTTACTCCATTTCAAATTATTAATAAAATGTTATTTTTCTTTCTATACTGTCTAATCAACTTTTTGTTGCTATAATATTTTAACCTGATGTTCAAAATGAATTATCACCAGTGCACGTTCTTGCTTTGTATAAGTACAATTTAAACTTACATGACATCACACTCGGTGACGACTTAGCAATCCGAAAGAATTAGGACGTGACACATGAAGTGGGACCTCAGCTTCACGCCATATTGTAACTACCTAATTCAAGGAGGTTTTTTTTTGTCATTTCAATAATTATTAATAATTGTATTAGTGATGGTAATATTTATTTTATATATATTAGTTGTGTTCTAGCTAACTAGAATAGACTATGTGATTAGTTGGTTACTGGACTAGCCTGTTTATTATATTTGTGTTAGTAGACCAATTAGACTTGTCATGACACTTAGACCTACACTTTGGACTAGGCCCAATTAGACCCAATTAGCCATTCCATTTATTAATTATAGATTAGTCTACTTACCAAAGTAGGATTAGAAGTTGTCATGCATTAATTAGCCTTCATGACTAACTTAGAGGGGGCATATTAGACAGTCTCTATTACATGGAATGGACCTAGAGGTGGTCGGCCATAAAGATAGGAGGGACTCTCTCTCTCTTCGTTTTATTTTGTGCCATTTCTTTCCAATTTGGTGTTCTTCCCCAAATTGATCCATCCCTCCACTAATTCCTCTCAATTCCACTCCAAATCTCTTCCAAGTTCTCTCCATTCTTATCACATGAAGAAGCCTAGGAGCTTGTTGTTGGCCTATTGGTTATGATCATACTTGATTTTGATAATCAATGTCAACTTTGGTCGAGACGCAAAATATACATACTACTACAGGTTCACAGGTTTCAGGGCTGCACCTACTACTGCTGCAAGCGACAAAAGTCTCATCGTCATTGAGAACCAAATGCAATGGAATAAAGATCAAGTTTTTACATATTTATTCTGTATTTTTATTTTTATTGAGTCTAGGAAAAATATGTAAAGTTGATCAGGATCGGAACTGGCTTAGCAAATCTCAGTCCACAAAAATCATAGCCTACCTATCACAAACATATATCCAAAGTCCACATTCCAAATTAGTCCAAAAGCCAACCAATTGGCCGAAAACTGGTCTAAAAGAACTCAAACAGAACTCAGCTAGAACTCAGCCCTAGTTCAGTCTGAGTTCAGTTAGGATAATTTGAACATAATTTTTGAATTCCTTCCATAACTGCATCCAACGTTCGAATGCGAGATTTTGCGTCTGAACTCTATCTGAACTCTGCCCGAATTTGGTCTACAAAAATACTATAAATAGAGAAGAAATTTCATATTTCTAAATCACTCATTCATTCAATCTTCTCTTCTCTATTCATTTCCAAGTGTTTTCTACGAGCTATACTTTCAAATCTAGCCTATGCTACTCTTAGCCAAGCCAGTATAGTTTATATTTAATCTAGAGTTTGGTGTTGAAGAGTTGTATCGTAGGCTAAATTCAAAAAAATGTTCTAGTTTTTAAATTGCCTTCTGGGGTCGGTCGTGCACTCGTTGCCAAGCACGGTGTTGTGAAGTCGGTCGTACACTTGTCCCTAAGCACGGTGTTGTAAAAGTTGCAAGAACTCAGTTAAAGCTTGTGCTAAAGTAGATTAACATCGAGCAGGAGTACTCAAGACTGGACTAGTCCTCTCGGAGGGAAACCAATATATATCATTGTGTTACTGAGTTTGATCTTCTTAACTCTTACTTTACCGCAAGTCATTTATTGCTATATTAGTTGCTCCTACTTGTTATAGTATATAAGTTCATATTTTTAATTGGTGATTTATTCTGCTGCATACGCATACACTCTAATTACCCCCTATAGAGGTGCTCAACGGTCCTATAATTGGTACCAGAGCAGGTTATACATATACATAACCAACTAGATTGTATATATGGCAGCCGTTAAATCTATATTCCACGGTGAAAGACAATCCATAAATAGACCCCCATAATTTGTTGGAACGAATTATACCTATTGGAAAATACGGATGAGTTTCTTTCAAAAATTACTGGACTTTGATATTTGGTCGATAGTGATAGACGGTTACAAGAAATCTCCTAGAACAGTGATTGATGGTATTATAGTAGACAAGTCCATGTCAAATATACTGAGCATGAAAAGACACAGGCTAGTATAGATGCATGACACATTAATGCACTATTCTTTGTAATTGACAAAATCGAGTTTAATCACGTATCCACTTGTACGACATCTAATAAAATTTGGAGACTCTTGAGGTAACTCATGAAGGGACTTTCCAAGTAAATGAATTCAAAATTAGTAGATTGACACAAGAATATGAGTCATTTAAGATTAAACCCATTGAGTCAATTACATAGATGTTTACTTGTTTCCTTGATATGACTAATCCTTTACAATCACATGGTAAGGATTACAACAATCACGAAAAGATCAGGAAGGTACTGCGAGCTATAACAAAGAACTGGAACCCGAAGACCACTGCGACTATAGAAGAAAACGACCTCACCATGATGACATTGGAGATACTGATGGGCAAGCTCATGACCCATGAGCTGGACCTACAAGACTTTGAAGAGGCAACCCCAAAAAAATTAATCACCTTCAAATCTCAAGCCAAAAGAGTCTCATACAATAATTCAGACGAAGAAGATTCGGATGGTGATGAACAAGCCCTACTAATCAAGAACTTCAGAAAATTATTAAAGTTTGAGTGATCAAAACGAAAGCACGACATCCATGAAAGCAATAAAGAAGAAAACATTTGCTTTAGGTGTAAGAAGTCAGGGCATATGAAGAACGACTGTCTACTAACGAAGAACAACAGTCCATATGACCGATCGAGATCAAGCATAAAAGCTACAACTGGTAGCAAGTATGCTAATACAAGCATCTCGCACGAAAGTGAGGCCAAGTGAGTCAGAGAAGGAGGGCAGACCCAGCAGTACAAATGTCTGTATGATGGCATATGATAAGGTATTTGAATACCCTCTCTATGACGATTTTACATTCGATCAGTTAGAAAATGTCTTTAGCGAATTACTTGAAGAGCACAGAAATATGTTAGACAAGTAAAAGAAGTCTCGCAAAGAGATTAAGGCATACACAACCAAAGTAGCTAGATTATCTAATCTTCTAGAAGATACTAAAGTGATATCTACTACCGGTAACATGGAAGAGATAGCCAAGATCAGATTGGACTATCATGAGGCTATCCTCAAAATAGAACAAAAAAAAGAGACTATGTCAAGGTGCAAGAACTTTATGACATAGAGAAGAAGAGATACCTAGTCATTGAGCAAAGACTCACGGATATGAATACAAAATTCGAATAGTCTTGTGCCATCTCTAAAAAGTTAGAGATTAAATTAGGCAAATAGGTCACCTCTGCTACACAGCCTTTAGTCCTTACACCAAGCATACACCAAAAGGACTAAACCAAAGAAAGCACAAAAGCAATACATTCCTCACAAATAGGCTTTCACATACAGCTTTCCAAGAACAACACACAAGAAGCATGTCAACATATAAATAAAAAGCACTATTTCTAAAATCACATGCACATACTGTGGTGATCACAGGCATATATCATAGTACTGTAGACTTAGAAAGCTAGTTGACACAAATATACTTGCTTGGATTCCAAAAACTAACCATATTGGACCATTGAAGAAATTGGTACCATAGGTTATATCTACTCGTTTTGTAGGTGGACCCTCAACCCTATAATGCTAAAAGCAAGTGGATACTCAATAGCATATGTTCGCGGCACATGACAGGTGATGCATCTTTATTACCTATGCTATCGATGAAGAGAGAAGGGTATGTTTTCTTTGGCAATAATCTTCGAGGTAATATTATAGTAATTGGTACTGTTGGTGTGTCTCTCTACCCAGAAATAGAAGACATTTATCTAGTCACATATTGAAACATAACCTGTTGTGCATAAGTCATTTGGAAAATAATTGTTATGGTATCAATTTAGTGAAAGACAAATATTCTATATATGAGATGTCTGCTGGAAATCCCGTATATGAAGGGATCATGAAAGATAATATATATGTTTTATTTTTAGAGTGTACTAAGAGTGCAGGTAAGTGCCCAGTAGACAATCAGGATGAAAGCAGGCTATGACACATAAGGCTAGGACATGCAAACATGGACACCATCTCAAAGCTATGCACTCAAAAACTGGTAAAAGGACTCCTAAAAATTTCCTTCAAGATTGATATGGAATGTTCTGACTCTGAAAAAAAAACAACTAGGTCACCCTTTAAATCCATCAATGTTGTAAAAACTTCTAGACCTCTGAAATTATTTTATATAGATTTATTTGGTCCTAGTAGAGTCGCTAGTCTTGGCGGTAAGCTCTATGCTTTTGTTATAATTGATAATTTCTCTCGTTATACTTGGGTTTACTTTTTATCTAATAAAGTGATACTATTTTTGAATTTCAAGTATTTTGCAAAAAGGTATAAAATAAAAAAGGCTTCATGATTACTCGAATCCGAAGTGATCATGGTGGCGAATACGAAAATACTGATTTGAAAAAGTTTTGTGGTGATAATGGATATTACCATGAGTTTTCTTGTCCTAGAACTTCTCAAAAAATGGTGTTATAGAGCGGAAGAATCATACTCTATGTGATATGGCTATAGTCATGCTTAATCAGCATAATCTTCCAAAGTATTTTTGGACAGAAGCTGCAAGTACAGCCTGTCATGTTTTGAATAAGGTGTTAATTTGAACTATACTGAAGAAAACAACTTATGAATTGTGGTTTGGAAAGATTCCAAATATTTTTTATTTCAAAGTTTTTGTTTGTCAGTGTTTTATCCTGAGCACCAAGAATAACTGGGGTAAGTTCGCTGAAAGGCAGACGAAGAGATATTTCTTGAGTATGCTACCATGAGTAAGGGATATAGAATTTTTAATAAAAGATCTATGATTGTTGAAGAATCCATTAATGTTTCTTCTGATGAGCTCAAAAGTAATAGATATAGCGACAGTAATGATGAGGATGTACAAAACAAATCCAAGGCACCTAAAGATACTGCTACCAATGAGAGCAATGTGAAAAGTATATCTAAGAAGATAAAATTCATGCTAAACAATCCAGAGACAATAGTAATAGGTGATATATCAAAGGTAGTAGGTACGCGCTCTTCTACTAGAGACATAGCAACAAACATAGCCTTCATTTCTCAAGTGGAACCTATATGTCAGTAGCAGATGCTTTTTTTGATAAGTTTTTTTATTGATGCCATGCAAGAGGAACTTAATCAATTTGAGAGAAACCAAGTTTAGTAACTTGTTCGTAAACCTATTGGTCAACTGATTATTGGTACCAAATGGGTGTTCTGAAATAAACTGTGTGGGGATGGACATGTTCTACGCAACAAAGCACGTCTAGTGGCACAAGGTTATAATCAAGAAGAAGAAATTGATTATGACGAGACATATGCTCTTGTTGCTAGACTAGAGTCTATTCGCATGTTTTGTGCATTCGCATGTTTTCACAAATTTAAACTTTTTAAATGGATGTCAAAAGTGCATTTTTGAATAGGTTTTTAAAGGAAGAGGTTTTTGTGGAGCAACCCCTGGTTTTGAGGATTTTCAAAAACATGATCACGTTTCAATCTTAGAAAGGCACTTTATGGACTCGAATAAGTACCACATGCTTGGTGTGAAAGCCCAATTGCTTTTCTACTTGAAAATAGTTTTCCAAATGAAATGGTTGATACAAATTTGTTTATCAAATCTTCAGTTGACAGTATTTTCCTTGTGTAAATTTACGTAGATGACATAATTTTTGTTTCTACTAATTAAATATTTTGTCAAGGTTTTGCTAAGTCTATGTAGAATGAGTTCGAAATGAGTATGATGGGAGAGCTCAACTACTTTCTAGGATTGCAGATCAAACAACACTCATAGGAACATTCATCAATCAAGCCAAGTACACGAAGGATTTACTAAAGAAGTATGACTTCGATAACGTAAAACCTATCAGAACGCTAATGGCTACATCAGGACGACTTGATATTGATGAAATAGTCAAACCAGTCGACCAATGTAAGTATCAAGTTACGATTGGTAGTTTACTTTATTTAATTTTTAGTCGCCCTGATATAATGTTTAGCGTTTGTATCCGTGTACGATATCAAGCTAATCATAACCAATTACACTTATTTGCCATTAAGTGTATCTTTCGATACCTTAAGAGAACTTCTATTGTCGACTTATGGTATTCCAAAACAACATCATTTGACCTAATTGGTTACTCAGATGTTGATTTTGCTGGATGCAAAGTAGACCGTAGAAATACTGTTTGCAAAAACAAAACTATAAAACTTTATTGATACAAACTGTAATAAAGATTACAAGAATTCTGGGAAAATAACAACTATAGGAATCCAATCTTGATGACGATTGCTTTATCCCTTGGACGATGTGAACTTTGAAGACGAAGCCTTTGAAGTTGAAAACAACTCTGGAAATTGAAGGCAAAAGCCTCTGAAGTTGAAGACAAAAGTCTCGGAAGAATGCAGCAGCACTTTGGCAAGAACTCCTGAACTCTCTGATTTCTAATCTCTGATCTTGATCCCCCTTGAAATGAAGACTTGAAACTCTATTTATAGAGTTCTGAAAATAACTAACTTTCAGTTATTTTGGACTGCGCAAGCTGATTTGCGCAGCAACTGGTTTGCGCAGTACTGGATTGCGCAGACAGTTATTGGATCGTGGGCCAACTATCTGAGACACATGGCATTATTTGATTGAAATGCGCATGATCGTGCATAGACAGTTGCCACGTAATGAGCATTTGATGGCATGAATGCCACATGTAATTAGTCAGTTATATTGGTAGAATGTGCAAAGTGAACCGTGCAGAAATGGTTTGCGCAACCACGGATTGCGCATGAATGGTTTGCGCAACCACGGATTGCGCTGCCACCTGTCAGCCGCCCTCGAGCACTGTGCGGCGTCAAAAATGAACAGCCTCCTCGTTATTCGTGTTATCAGCTGTCAGGAAGATCTGATTTGATTCAGTCAATGATGACTTTTGCCACGTCAGGCTGCGCAGTTGGGAACATGCGCAAACCAACCTGCGTAATCTGTTGTCTGTGCAACTCATCAAAATGATGAATATCTTGAATTGTTGACCTTGTTAATTGATGTAACTTGATTTTTTAGGACCTACAAGATCCCCTTCAAAGTTTTCGAAAGTTGATTATAATCAAAATTTCGAAATACTTTGAATTTTCAAATGTTGAATCGTTTTGAGCAATATGATGAGCTGTCTGCGCAAAGCGAATAGACCACAAGTATAGGCGCAATCTGAGGCGGCCGTTTCGTTTTTTTTGAAAACTATAAATAGTCCTCCTCATACTTCAAAGTATTCTTTACTTGCTGTCTTCGTGCACTTGAGAGAGAATTTCTGAACTCTTTATTCCTTTCTTCTCCGACGATTTGTCATGGCTGCACGACGATCAAATGCTGCCGCTACTGCCGCCGCGAAGGGAAAAGCTCCGGCCGAGTCTTCTGACAGGGTTGCACGGCGAGCTTCCCGACACGAATCTGCACATCCTGCTCTGAGAGGTTGTTGAACCGATCGAAAACCCCTTCTTAGGGTGATTCGACTCCCTTGAAACTCATCTCTTTTTAGAGATAAGTTCATATTGCGCCACCCTTTTTAGGGTTTCGGTTGCATGACCTATCAGTTCTTCATTTTCATGAAGGCTGCATTCTTGCGCAAATTGTTGATTTGTGCTGTCAGGAAGTCAGCGCAAATGATTAAGTTGCGCAGATATCAGCGCAAACCATTGCTTTGTGCACCTTTTATGTTGCGCAAACTGATGTTGCGCAAGTCATGTCAGCGCAAACTGAGGTTGCGCAAATTATGCCAGCGCAATCTGAGGTTGCGTAAATCATGTCAGCGCAGTCTGAGGTTGCGCACTCTAAAAAAATAGAATCTTTGTCTTGGACTAATTTTCATCTGTTTGTTGATGCAGTTGAAGTCAATGAAGATCCAGATTACGAACATTTTGTGGGAACCCTCACAGAGTCTGAATACAAAGAGGATCTGTCTCATGTCCATTACCCTCAATATGATCTGCCGGCCTCCCGTCAGGCTATATTGATTTCACAGGACAATGAAACTTTGATGTGATTGATGAACGGACAGCCTTTAGAATCAGCTGATGCTGTAATTCACAAGAAACCCTTATTTCTATTCGGTGATGCTTTTGAGAGAGCCTCTCAGCCCAGGCCAAGGATGGAAGATAGGGTAGTTCACCACCAAGATAGATCCTTTTTTATACCCGACATCGCTCGATGCCTTCCTTTATCACGGTACGCTCATGCAAGCTACCCTAGGAAAATGGAATGGAATATCACTCTATTTTAGGATGCTCGGGCAGGAAAAATCTTCGTAAAGAAGGGGCCACATCATAAAGATATGTTTTATAGTTCTTCCGACAGATATAGTGTCCTACTGAGAGGCTTAAGACCTGGCTGCATTCCACCAGAGAACTCCTCCATGCTAATGCCTGTTAGGACACCAATATTCGCAAATGAGTTTGCGAAGGTTGAAGGAAAATATCCTGAGCAAGATATAAGAATGACTGGATTGGTGAATCCAGACTACAAGCGATGGAGTTATATCGCAAATTGGGTTCTGGGAAAATTCTAAGACAGACTCCAACAAATCAACCTGTATGAAGCAGTGCATGCCACTGTATATGGATTTGCTCCCAATCCTCATATGTTCTTAGCCTTAGCTGAGAGATACAACTACAGGACCGGAACTTTCATGACCCCAGGGGGAGAGATGGGCTTTGCACTCCACGAGATGAAGTATATCTCGTTCTTGCCCATGGCAGATGCTCCGTATGAGGAGTATGTACCAACAAATGATGAGTTGAACAAGCTCAGAAAAGAGAATCCAGAGATGGTGACAGTGTTCGAAGAACTATTGTGCCATTACAAGATCTGCTCTTTATTTTACAAGAGTGCTACTGCCAATACTTGTTATTCTTCAAAGTGGCTACCATATCTGTTTCTTAATCATATAGAGGAGAAGAAAACCAAGGAGAACGATAAATGTTACCCAACCTTCTTTAAACCTTTGAGCCATACAGAGGTCAGAAAATTAATGGAACAGAGTGGTCATTTTGATAAAGAAGTGATGGATGACCATGAATATCCTCCTTTGAAGAGAGGAGATAATTTGGAAAGTTACTTGATAATGGGCTATAGGCCCATGTCAGAAGAAGCACAATTGGCGGGATTCTTGACATACTGGCTGCGAAGGTTCGTGGTTCCCGGATCCAGTGCAGTGGATCGTTTTCACCGTGGCGTCTTGTTTGCAGCTGTTAAATTGGTCTTTGGCTATAAAATGGACTTACTATCAGCAATGACCTGTAAGCTGAACGCCAGTCTTCGTTTGTATGTTGACTTGATGTTGAAAGCGAAAGGAGAGAGAGAATTCCCTCGCTTAGAATTGCCATATACATATTTGTTTGGATGGTTGCTTCTTCACTATCCAACTCTAATGGATCCTGGCATGGGACCAGTTGACGGCAGTTTTCTTCGAAGGTATTCTGATGGAAAATGGAAATATACTTCCTTATCTGAATGTTGATTTATGTTGAATCTGAACAGAGGTTGGAACTTCTGCTGCGCTCCTTTCCCTACTGGGTATGATCAGATGCCCACGAATATGGTGGATTCGAAACTGCAGCCTCTAACTCGTGTCGCTTTTGAATGGTTGAAGACAATTCGACCATCTCATTTGGTCTACCGATTCGAAGAAGAGTGCTACTTAGAACCATACCTCCCAAGCCGTTTTGCTCGACAGTTTGGGTATGATCAGTTCCACGTAGGGAACGCAATTACCTGCCTCCAAGGCAAGGGTTATCTGATAGATGGAGCTAGGGCTTGGGCTTATTACAATGCCCGTGATACAAAAGCCACTTTCTCCATGCCAGCAAGGACTACTCCTCAGGGTCCTCGAATGCTTTTTACATACTCCGTGTTTTACACATCAGCGAATACTTTTGCCGAGAATTTCCATCTCGCAGATAGTTTCGCTACTGCAACAAGATTGAGAAGAGGAAGAATTGCTCCATCGATCCCTATAAATGAGGAGGCGTAGGAACCAGCAGATGCACCTCTGGAAACTACAAGGGATATTATATTCCCCCAAGAAGTGAATGCACCACTTCGTATTTCACTGAAGGTGGGTAAATCTCCTGCGAAGAAGAGAAGAAGAGAGGAGCCTCCTGCTCCTGTGGCGAAGAAGAAATTGATTCTTGATGTTTCTTCTGAAAAAGTGACTACCAGATCTCAATCCCGGCAATTAGCCGAGACTCATCAAGAAATTGCCAGTACACCAACTTCCGTGCAAAAGCGAACAGAGCCAAAAAATGTAGAGAGTCCTGTTAGGCCTCTACACAGAAAGAAAAGAGTAGTTACCAGAAGAGTCTCGGAAGAGTCTTCTTCTATACAACTCCTGACTTCAGTAGATGCTGCTGCAGGACTTTTAATGGCATCCCCCACACCCGCTTCTGAATCAGGGAGCAAAACTCTCGAGAAGAATGAACAGAGGGGAGATGTTGCCCCAAGAATTGAAAAGCCTAGAGAACATATTTTAGAGGAAGATCAAAGTGTTGTACGACCTCATTCTCCTATCGCAGATGTTACTCAACCTCCTCCTACTCCCAGGACTCTTCGTGAGGACGAAGACCGTGAAATGATTGCAGCTCTGGAGGATTGCAGTTATAGCTTGCAGGAAGATCAGGCTGCCACTAGCAGTGGAAATACAGTAGTAGTAGAAGAAGAAGAAGAAGAAGACGAGAAAGGATCTTCATCCGAAAATATTGATGAGTATTTACAAGATCCTGAAAAGCAAACTGAAGAACACAGATCTCTTGATACTGCCGATGATATTTCAAATCCTAAAAAGGATATTGAAGTGGAGGCTTCTGCAGAAAAGGCTATCAATGTTGAAATAGAAATATCTCCTCAAGAAGTAGCCGATGAAGGTGTGCTAAAAGAAAATCCTGCCACCGACCCTTAAGGTATAAAACGAGATTTAACAATCTTTTCTTGTTTTACAATGAACCGATAACTAATATCTTCATTTGCAGATCTTGGGACTTTGCCAATACCTCCAACGGACCTGATTATGGTGCCTATACCAACGGTGGTTATTAGCAGTAGTCATCATTTATCTTGTGGTTCTGAGGCGGGCAGCAGTCAGGCTGTTGCAGCGGAGGCTACTTCTGTTCAACAGTATTCCATTCCAGTAAGGAATGAACTCGTTGTTAAACCAAACCAAGGTAACATTGCTCTTAATTTGATCTTTTTGTTCATCAACAATCAATTAGTAAAATAATAATTTTACTTTTGTAGAAGATCAAGCAGGAGGAGCAACCAGCTCTACTTTGGCTCCCTTATTTAAAGAGCCTATTGTCTAACCTCAAAGAATCGAGCAACCTGTTACCCCGTCTTCATCAGGAGTAGCAGCGACTCCTGGAACTGTAGCCATCAATCAGCAGGTTATCCAGTCATTTACTAAATGCTTCTTTGAATCGCTGGGATCTCTCGTCCGTAAAATGATAGAGAAAGAAGGGGCTGAGGTCATTATGGTTAGGAAGCCCACTTCTTTCTTGATAAGAGCCATAAGAGACCAAGGAGACGAAGCTCAGGCCACTCTCCTTGAACATATACTGGATGAATTAGAAGTCTCCATCAAGAAGTATAAAGAACTCAAGAAGAAAGATGTAGACTCTTTAGTACAAGCTGAATTTGAGCGGCTGGCTCAAGCTGCTGATATGGAAAGGTTAACTCTTCAAAAACTATTAGAAGCTCATTCAGCAAAATCAGCTGAATATAATTCTAAAATAGAATTAATTATCCTAGTAGCTGAAAGTAAGGGACGGCGACTTGCTGAGCTGAAGGCTGAAATTACTCGCCTCCAACAAGAGTTTGAAGAAGAAACTGTTAATCACCAACTGGTGATTGAACAATTTAATGCATTGATTGAAGAAAGGAATGAGTATGAGACCACTCATGGTGAAGAGATCACCCGCAGGACAGTAGATATGCCCATTTTTGATGAAGACAACGGGATGGAGGAGGCAAGAAAGATAGTAACGTCAACACACGAAGAAGAGCTGCAGACATTGAAGCAGCAAATTGACAATCTAATTGTCCCTCCTTCTTGATTTTGTATTTGGGTTTTGTTGTTGTAGCTGCATTTTTGTAATGTCTCATTTTTTTTGATATAAAGAACATTTTGTTGTGGCTCTATTATTTATTGCATATCTTATTCAGATATAAATAATAGATAGATATGATATATTTATTGACAATTTAATCGAAAACAACAAATTGCTGATATAGAAGATGAACGATGATGACTCGTCAATGTATATAAAAAATGAATGAACGGGAATACCGTCAAGTAATGATGAAAGAACAGGTAAATCGCCAAATGATGTTGAAATGAACGAATTAACCGTCAAATGATAATAAATGAATGGGTTAACTGTCACAATAGATGAACGGATGAACCGTCAGATATTAACGAACGGACGAACCGTCGGATGAGTGTAATAAATGAACGGATAAACCGTCAGGTGTTTAATGAACGAACGAATCATCGGATGAATGTGATAAATGAACGGATGAACCGTCAAGAGTTTAATGAACGGACGAACCGTCGGATGAATGTGATAAATGAACGGATGAACCGTCAGGTATTAATGAACGGATGAACCGTCGGATGAATGTAATGCTTCATTAATTGAAGAACTTCTGTCTATAAATATAGCAGAAATCTGACAGGAACGAACACTTCTACTCTTCAACATAAAAATGTCTTCCGGAGAAGCATCTAAGAAGGTTGAGACTGTCTCGAAGGTTCATAAGGGTATTGAAGAACACCCTGCCGATCCAGTTCAGCCAAAGAAAGCAGAAGCAGGCGAAGGTTCGTCTGCACCCCAGCCACCACGGGACATTTTGGACTTCCTGCTCGAACCAGGAAAAACTAAAGAAGAAGAAGCCATGAGGATGGCCGCCTGCAAGTTTCTTGTAGGATCCAGCAAGGAGGTTTTTGGCTCTTTTGCTGACCGCATTTTTGAGAAGGACGGCAGTGGCCCTCGTCCCAATGTAGAAAAAGATGATAATGACCTTTAATATGTACTATCATATAATAAAATTTGAATTTTATTCATGAACTTGATTCTGTCTGATAATTTACAAGTATTGACATTTATACATAATACTTCTTTAAGAATTTGCCATTGATAGGCATCATAGCAACTCGACCATCAAGTTCTGAAAGTTGATAAGCTCCGTTTGAGAAGACTTTGCTCACAACATAGGGACCTTCCTATTTCGCATCGAATTTCCCTTTGCACATATGAGTCATAGTCATAGGACGTCTGACCGTTAGAACAAGTTCTCCTTGTTGAAAGGCTCTGACCTTCACTTTACGATTAAATGTCTTTGAGATGCGGGCTTGGTATAACTCAATATGTTGTTGAGCCATTAACCGCTTTTCATCCAATGCTTCTAACTCTTGAAGTCGAAGAAGGTCATTATTTTCTGTGGTGAGCTCATTGGCAATAGCAATCCTTAAAGAAGGAATTTGTAACTCCAAAGGAAGGACAGCTTCACAGCCATACACCAAAGAGAAGGGTGTAAAGCCTGTGGGATTACGGACTGTAGTTCGATAGGCCCAAAGACATTCGCCAAGTTTCTTGCTCCAATTCCGTTTGTTAGTGGATACAAATTTCTTAAGAAGCTTAATAATGGTTTTGTTAAAGGCTTCAGCTAAACCATTAGCAGTAGGATTGTAGGCCGTCGAAGCAACATTGTTAATCCGATGATCATCGCAGAATCTAGTGAACTTCTGACTAATGAATTGAGGTCCATTGTCATGAATGATTCTGCGAGGTACATCGAATCTATAGATGACATGGTGTTTAACGAAGTTGATGACACTGCTAGTCTTGACTTCAGCCAGAGGTATAGCTTCAGCCCACTTGGCGAAGTAATCGGTTATCGCCAATATGAACCGATGTCCTCTAGAAGAAGGAGGATTAATAGGACCTATGATGTCCATACCCCAAGCTTCAAAAGGCCAGGAAGCAGCAGTCGGGTGTAAGAATTCCGAGGGTTGATGAATGAAGTCTGCATGGATTTGACAAGCACGACATTTTCTTGCATATTCAATGGCATCTGATACCATAGAGGGCCAATAATAACCCATACGTCTAATGCGATCCTGTAATTTAGGACCAAGTTGATGTGCTCCACAGACGCCATCATGAGCTTCACGCAACACTTGTTTGGCTTCATCACCAGCTAAACAGCGTAGAAGAAGACCATCATAAGTTCGCCGATAGAGTGTTTTGGTGGTTTGATTGTAATAAAATCGTAGAGATCGACGTCGAACGCTTGTAGCCTCCTTAGGATCTTCAGGGAGTATGTCATGTACTACGAAATCGATAAAAGGAGTTCTCCAATCGTCATCAATAACTTCGACTTCAGCAAGATTGCTAAATTCAATATTACGATTGTTCTCAATACAGAACAGTTCTCGGTTAGAAATAACCACCACCTGATGCCTTTTGATAGGGATGGCTAAGACAGCTGCAAGATTGGCCAAAGCATCGGCTTCAGTATTGCAAGCTCGTCGAACATAGTCGATGAAGAAGGCTTTGAATGATGTAGCTATATTGATTGCTGCTTCATGATAAGGTACCAGGTCTTGATGACGGACTTCATAGGTTCCTCTAACCTGGTTCACAACCAGTTTAGAATCACCATAGACTTCCAGATATTCAACATTCAGTTGTTTAGCTAGCTGAAGGCCGACAAGTAAGGCATTGTACTCTGCCACATTGTTGGAGCAAGGTTCATCTAAAGAGTAGGCTCTTTGGATAGTTAATCTGTCTGGAGAAACGAGAACAACTCCAACACCTGCCACTATAGCACCATTTGGTCCAATTCTTGATGCACCATCAAAGAATAAATGCCAGGTTGGAAATTCTTCGGAGATCATGTTGACTTCTAACGTCTCGTCAGGAATTTCGTCATAGAGTTTAGATGTTTCAGGCACAGGATGAGCTGCTAAGAAGTCCGCCAACGCTTGACCTTTGACAGATTTTTGTGGAACATACACCATATCATATTGAGCTAGCAGGATTGCCCATGTAGCCAACCGAGAATTAAGTGTACTAGGTTTCTTCATGAGTACCCGGAGAGGGTTAACTCGAGATATAACATGAATAGTTTGACCAATGATATAATGCCTCGTCTTTTGCACAGCAAATATGAGAGCCAGGCATTCTTTCTCGACCGGACTATAACGGTGTTCAGCACCAATCATAGTTCGACTAAGATAGTAGACAGCTTGTTCATGGCCTTCTTTGTTCTTTTGGGCAAGTAAAGCACCCAATGAATGGTCCATAGCACGGACATACATCAAGAATGTAATGCCAGAGATAGGTGGCACCAAAACTGGTGGGTTCATAAGATATTGTTTGATATCGTCGAATGCTCGTTGACACTCTTCAGTCCAAACAAAAGATACACCCTTCTTCATTAGTTGAGTGAATGGTCTGCAGCGTCCAGACAAGTTCGAAATGAATCGCCTGATGTACGCAAGTCGGCCTTGGAATCCTCGTAGCTCTTTTAGGTTGCGTAGAGGACGCATCTCTTGGATGGCTTTGATCTTCTCGGGATCCACGTGTATACCCTTAGAGGTAATGACGAAGTCAAGAAATTTGCCACTAGAGACACCCAAGAATGACTTGGTGGGATTCATCTTGAGCTGATATTGACGCATGAGATTAAATATTATTCTCAAATCTTGGATGTGATCTTCTTTTAGACGACTTTTAACAGCAATATCATCAACGTAGCATTCGACTGTTTTACGAAGATGTTCTCTGAAAATAGTACTCATAGCCCGTTGGTAGGTTGCACCAGCATTCTTGAGACCAAATGGCATCACTGTATAACAATAGACTCCTCGAGGAGTACGGAAAGATGTATGCTTTTCATCTTCAGGATGTATTTTGATCTGATTATATCCGGAAAATCCATCCATAAAAGATATTCTTTCGAACCCACAAGTATTGTCAATCATGACGTCTGTGATAGGAAGAGAAAATTCATCTTTCGGATATGCTTCATTGAGATCTCGGAAGTCGATGCAGACTCGAACTTTTCCAGTTTTCTTCAGAACTGGGACGACATTGGCTACCCAATCAGGATGCTGCTCTTCTCGAATAAAACCACAAGCGATGAGCTTCTTGACTTTATCATCAATTGCGTCCATCATTTCAGGCTTAAATCGCCTTTGTTGCTGTTTGACCGGTTTAGCATTAGGAAGAATGTTCAGTTTGTGAGTAGCAATCTTAGGATCTAAACCTGGCATGTCTTCGTAACTCCAAGCAAAGACGTCAATATATTCTTTAATGAGAAGAATCAACTCTTGCTTATCTGCTTCTGGAAGATTCTTGCTAATAAAGATTGGTCGAGGTGACTCTTTTTCCCCTACATCAATTTGAATTAGTTGATCTTCAGTAGGAGGTTCACGTTGTTCAAAACGAAGTACCCATTGGTTATCCATATGTTGAGCCCAAGGATCTCTTTCCGGACTTTCTTCAACATCTTCATCACAAATTTCTGGTAGTTCAACGGAGACCATGTTAGAAGATACGATTATACGATGGACCTCACCGATGCTGATATCGGAATCCCATGATCTGGAATCAGAAGAATTAGAACGTTCTTCACTATCTGATTCAGAAGCCGCTGGAGATAACAGTGGAGGAGAAGTATATCCGAGACCTTTCTTGGTCTTGTCATAATACATCTGTGATTTTCCGTTTGGAACTGTTGTACGAATGGGAGTTTGTCTACCTTTACCATAGTTAAGGCCGCTCTTGAAGTCGTAACCCATCTTCCGGAGGATGTCTTTTGATTGTTGACTATAACGATGGAACTGGAGACGTCCCGTATCGTTAACTTTGCTATCATCTGTATAGTTAATCTTTGTTTCCGGTCTTTTATATAAAAATGCTGGACTTTCACCTTTCTTCAAAGAAGGGTGAATACGGTAAGAATCATCTGGATCTTCAAGCGAGACTTCTGTCTGAAGAGATTGTACGACTCCTAGTGTAATTGATTGGAAGCTATCTAACATATCCAAATAACTTTTAGTATAATAAATAACATCAATATACTGGAAAGTAGGTACTTTTTCATTGATTTGTACATCAGTATTTACAACAGGACCTTTAACCTTAGCAGGTTTAGTCAAATTGATTACAAGAGGGGAAGAAGAAGAACGTGGAGGAGGCTTGTTACGACGGAGGTCGATAACAAGTGGCTCAGAAGAGGTGAGCTCCCTTTTTTCCTTGTTGCGATTTAGATCAACAACAAGTGGCTCAGAAGGAATGAGCTGCTTTTTGTCTTTGTTACGACGTAAGTCGATAACAAGTGGCTCAGAAGAGGTGAGCTCCCTTTGATTTTCATCAGCATCAACTGATTTCTTTTGAACTGGTAAGTGAATAACCAGTGGTTTGGAAGATTGAGGATGAGAAACTCGCCCCTTAACAGGTATGATAAGAGTGTCTTGAGGTACTGCTTTTTGATCTTCTTCAGTATCCATAGCCAATACCACCTTCATAAATTCATCCTTGTACATACGAGCATCGTTGCAATAAGCTTTAACACCCTTAAAAGGATAAAGGTCCGCAACTTCCTTGTGAACTTGTCCTTTGTCATCAACGTATTTAAAGCATTGATGAAGAGTTGATGGAACGACATTGTGTTCATGGAGGAATGGCCTTTCCAGGAGAGCATTATAAGAACAACCATGATTGTCAATGATATAAAAAGTCACCTTTGTGCGAAGATTGCCTATTTGGAGTTTTAGGCAGATCTTGCCCAAAGGTTCACTCTTTCCTTGATTAAATCCCAGAATAGTAGTGATCGTGGTTGAAAGACTATGCACTGGTATCTTCAATGCATCTAGCATTGTCTTTGGCATAATACTAAGTACAGACCCTGGATCTATCAGGATACGATCAACCTTCATTGAATCTACATATCCTGTATAGTAAAGAGGACGATCATGTCTATTATCTTCCATTAGCATATCATCCTGAGTGAAGGTAATATTTGGGATCAGTTCCAAGACATTATGACTGTGATGACAAGAGACTGATTCTGATTCTGGCTTCTTGAGAAGAGTTAAGCAAGTTTCAGCCTGCATCAGAGCTTCACTTAGAGTTTTTCGTGTCTCTTTGGAAAGACGCAAGAGTTCAAAGATTGACAGCCTAGCTGGTGTATTGGCTAATTGAGCCAATATATCAAAGTTGTAAGGCTTCTCAAGCCCAGTAGGAGATGACTTCTTTAGAGGTTTGTCAAATCGAACTTGTTGCTTGCCTTTGTCAGCCGTTGTTGGCTTAGGAGGAATTGATACTACAACTGGTGAAGATGTAGAAGGGACCTCTTCAGCATATGCAGGTTGTGCCGGAGTAGGTTCGGAAGAAGAAGCAGGATCCTTTTGACCTTCAGAATGATCTTTCAAATAAGCTTTCCCTGATCTGGTACCTAACAGAATCTCTTCGTCAACAATGGGATCAAAAGATACCATGTTGAAAATCTTGGTTTTGCCTTTAGAACGAGTTTTCTTCTTGGAAGATATCTCAAATTCTGGAGCAAGATCAGGATGGATCCACATAATTTCACCATTGTCAAGAGACAAGGGAATAAGACCTTCATTGGATGGAAGCGGGAGATTCTCAATCTCAAGGGTTGCTTTAGGAATTGGAATGACACCATGCTGTATCATCTGCGGAGAAAAATCTCCAAATTGGACTGAGACCATATTTGCAGTAACAGTCTTCTCATCTTGTTGCAAAGTAACTACACCTGCATTGACAAGCTCTTGAATCTTACCTTTGAGCACATAGCATGCTCGAGTAGGATGTCCAATGAATCGGTGATAGACACAATACTTGGGATGATCAGTCTTATTGACTTCATCAGGTTTCTTTGGATCAGGGAGTTGAATTTTATTGCTTTTGAGTAAACACTCAAAGATACTTGCCGTGTCATTTTCGTCAAAGGAATATTCTACCTTCGGACGAGGTTCCCTCGGTGGAGGTGCAGAAGGAGTAGGAGTAGATGTAGGTGGGGCCACATTGACAGCCAAAGATTCTTTATTTTTGTTCAAGTTAATGTTTAAAGTCTCTTTCGCTTTGCGATTGTTCTGGCGATTGCCACCACCTGAATTCTGATGCTCATCGCGATCAGGATTAGATATTTGTACCCCCAATTGTTTGAACTTGTCGGCACTTACTTCAGCAGCTTTGGCGTTGACGATGAATGAGGGCCAATCTTGAAATTGGGTTGATCCCGTCCACATACTAATAATAGGCAAAAGATTTGCCTTACAAGTATCAATAGTGACGGCAGCTGGAGTCCCTGGAGGCATTTTCAAAGCTTCACGGCAGAACCGTTCAATAAAGCTCTCAGCAGTTTCGTTATGTTTCTGTTTGATTTTGTTGAGAGCTGACATCGTCATATCATTAAATCCCTCATAGAACCGTTCCAGAAAGATTTGTTTGAGACCTGAAAAAGAAGTAATGCAACCATCGGGCAAACTTCTGTACCAGTCGTATGCTACGTCGGCTAAACAACCGACGAACACTCTGGTAAGAAGAGCGTCATTTGGCTGAAGTTGAACAGTCATTACCTCAAAATGATTGATGAATTGACTCGGGGAAGTACTGCCATCGAACAGAGAGATTGTAGGGATTTTGTACTTTGGGGGAAACGGAAAGTCCTTCCATTCAACCGGATAGGGCTGTTTAATCCCCAACCTTTGTAGATTGTCTTTCTCTTTGAATGCTTCAAACTGGGTTCGTAAGAGTTTGACAGCTTCATTGGCGTCTTCTGATGAAGAAGTAGGAGCAGGTTGAGTTGTAGTGGTAGGAGGAGGAACAGCGTTGTAAGCACTTCCCCCAGCTCCTGAATGGCTAGGCGTAGTTTGTACTTGCACTTGTACAGGAGGCATTTGGGGAGGCACTACCCCTAGCCCAGTATTGGCAGGTATTGAAGATGCTATGATCTCTGGACTAGTAATAGGTGCAGTTGGTGGTGTAACATGTTGTGCTACAATGATGGAATGCATACTAGCAACCATCTCAGCCATGGTTTTTAATTTGTCTTCGAGTGCAGCAATTTGCTGTTCCTGATTTGCGGAGGTTGAAGCATCTGGATCATCGGTGACAACATAAGCCGTCACTTCTCTTGGCACAGTGGAAGATATTGTTTGTTCAGAACTTTTACTGTATGCATCATAATCAGAAAATGAATCATCTCCTGACTGGGAAACAGGAAGATGACTTGAAGGGTTTTGAGGAAGATTCCTTTGACCGATTGTATCTCGGCTTCGAGAACGGGTATGTTGAAATACTCCTTCAGAAGATTCTTGAAGTAATTCCAAATACCGCTGGCTTGGCTTGCGGAGTCTACCATGCTTAGAGCATCTTTTACCCCCAGTGTCTCGGGAAGTCATGTTAACAGAAGCATACAAAACTTCGTCTTCTTCTGACATAGGTTCAGATTTAGCAAAAGTTAAACGATCGAAGACAGATCGTTTTGTCGTTTGACAACAGCATTGGATGATGACTTTATGATTACAGTGATGATCAGATGGTTGAGATATAGATATTGAGACATTATCCTGTTTTTGTCTTAGATGTTCTCGAAGATCTACAACAGGACGAGGAAAGTTCCGAGGGATCTGTTCTTTGATAAGATTTGGAACATGATTCCAATTCTTCAAATGTTTAGTCCCTTGAGTATACAGGGAAGTACTCACTTCATTGGCATAAGTGTCAGGATTTTTGACCTTGGAGATTTGTTTATGATGATGTTTAACCTTCGGCATCGGCTGTTTGCATTTTACCGAAGTGGATCGGTTAAGATAAGTTCTGAGGTCAGTAAATTCACCCCCAGGAGTTTCTGTTTGAGACACTAACAGTTTTCCTTGTCTGGAACGACAAATTTGGAGAGTCGGGAGGTCCTGGAATTCTGCTATCGGAGTAGGCAGAATACCTCTTTGATTAGTACAAGTACTCTTGTTATAAAAGAAAGAAGAATCCTTGATTGGTGCCGAGACACATTGAGATGGATCTTCTTCAGTAAAGACTGAAGAAGACTGAGAAAAGACCAAAGGGCCTTTTCCTTTGTTTTGAGATGAAGGGTTAGCTAAAGAGCGTTTCCCTCTGTTATCTTCCAAGTCATGAGACAAGGAAGTTTAAGAAAAGACCAATGGACCTTTTCCTTTGCTTTGAAGAGAAGGAGGAATAGTCAAAGGACTACCCTCAGTGGATTGCGCAGAGGCAATAAGGTGTTTGGGAAGAGTAGAATCTCTTCTTTTATTGTGAGAAGAAGGGAATTTAGCCAAAAGGCTATTTTTCTTGGATTGCGCAGACTTGGTTTGCGCATGGGTGGAAGGTGCACTAGTCATTTGTGCATTAGAAACTTTAGTAGGAAGTGCATCAGGAGTTCTTGTCTTAGAGTGCTTGGGATGCACTTTAGTTACTGGAGTGCTATTTTGCGCAGGAAAAGCCACTGCCAATTGTGCCAGAGTCATAGGAGTCTTCTGTTTTGACAAGGCAGCATATGAAGTAGCCTGTGCAACAGTTGCAGCAGACTGTGCAGCCTTGACTGCAACAGATTGCACAGCAGTTGCTGAGACAGACTGTGCAACAGTTGGCACAGCAGTTTGTGCAGCAGTCTGACTAGCAGATTGTGCAACAGTTGGTACAGCATCCTTGGTGGCAAAAATGCCAGATTGTGCAGACTTGGAGACCCAAACTGAGCGCACTTTGCTCTTGGCAGAAGTGGCTACAGTACGGGGAGTGGTCTTGGAGTTGAGCATCGCCTCGTAGGCTGTCTGGTTGACCTTAACAACCAGCGTCTTCTGCGTCTTCCCGATAGACGCTACGTCACATTGAGTTGCTACTTCCTCGTCGGAGGAGAAAGTTGTCCCCAGCAGAGTCGCCATTTTGTTTACAAAAAACAAAAGTATAAAACTTTATTGATACAAACTGTAATAAAGATTACAAGAATTCTGGGAAAATTTCAACTATAGGAATCCAATCTTGATGACGATTGCTTTATCCCTTGGACGATGTGAACTTTGAAGACGAAGCCTTTGAAGTTGAAAACAACTCTGGAAATTGAAGGCAAAAGCCTCTGAAGTTGAAGACAAAAGTCTCGGAAGAATGCAGCAGCACTTTGGCAAGAACTCCTGAACTCTCTGATTTCTAATCTCTGATCTTGATCCCCCTTGAAATGAAGACTTGAAACTCTATTTATAGAGTTCTGAAAATAACTAACTTTCAGTTATTTTGGACTGCGCAAGCTAATTTGCGCAGCACTGGATTGCGCAGGCAGTTATTGGATCGTGGGCCAACTATCTGAGACACATGGCATTATTTGATTGAAATGCGCATGATCGTGCATAGACAGTTGCCACGTAATGAGCATTTGATGGCATGAATGCCACATGTAATTAGTCAGTTATATTGGTAGAATGCATAAAGTGAACCGCGCAGAAATGGTTTGCGCAACCACGGATTGCGCATGAATGGTTTGCACAACCACGGATTGTGCTGCCACATGTCAGCCGCCCTCGAGCACTGTGCGGCGTCAAAAACGAACAGCCTCCTCGTTATTCGTGTTGTCAGCTGTCAGGAAGATCTGATTTGATTCAGTCAATGATGACTTCTGCCACGTCAGCCTGCGCAGTTGGGAACATGCGCAAACCAACCTGCGCAAAGTGATGTCTGCGCAATCTGTTGTCTGCGCAACTCATCAAAATGATGAATATCTTGAATTGTTGACTTTGTTAATTGATGTAACTTGATTTTTTAGGACCTACAAATACCAGCGGTACGTATCATTTCCTAAGAAAAGCTTTAGTCTCTTGGTTTAGCAATAAACAAAATTTTGTAGCATTGTTAACAACTGAGGCTGTGTATATCACCGCAGGACGTTGTTTTGCTCAGATTTTATGGATAAAATAAACCTTAGAAGACTATAATCTGCAATACACTAAGATTTCCATTTACTGTGATAATACTAGCTCTATTAATTTGACTAAGAACACAGTATACCATTCACACACTAAGCACATAGAAATACGTCTCCACTTTTTACGTAATCAACAACAAT
Source organism: Iris pallida (assembly GCA_029216955.1). Lineage (NCBI taxonomy): Eukaryota > Viridiplantae > Streptophyta > Magnoliopsida > Asparagales > Iridaceae > Iris > Iris pallida. The sequence goes on along the minus strand of JANAVB010021999.1, from coordinate 2,394,206 downwards.
ACAGGGATATTTGTCTAGAGTTTATTGATACGGGTCATCAAATGGCAGACTAATTCACAAAAATACTAGCTGAAGATTGTTTCAACTATCTATATCGAGAGATAGGCATACTTAAATTTTTGGAGTCGTAATGAGTTATATTTAATAAAAATAACTTAAAACTTAAGCTTCAGCAATTTATTAATTGGAGTTATTTTCGGTACAAGTCGAAAGGGACTTTCTGTCAATAAGGCATAAAATCCTATGGGACATGGTGCCAAGTGTCTTCGGACTACCGCTAGCAGGGATCCGACCCCTACAGCTAGCCCAAAGTGATGAATATTAATTAAATCAAAGAATTGCAAGTTTATAGGTTATTTTTATAATTTATACCTCAAATATGACCAAAAAATACAAGTGGCCGAACTCGGACCAAGTTCTAACCGAGTTCGGGCCGAACTCTATGGACACTTTTTATAATAGCAGCTCGAACAACAGGCCCCTTTCTCCTATTCTTCATCTTCTTCCTCAAGAATAGCTGCCCCAAAAGCTCTGAACCCTAACCTTAGATCCTAGAACACCTATTCTCAAGCCTCCAAACTCTATTTTTCTTGGATTTAAGGTACTCAGAAGGTGTTCTCTATCATTTTTTTTTATCTCTTTTAAGGTATACTTCTTACTTTTCTTTCTCAATTCCTTCAAGGCTCCTATAATTTTTAAGAGGAAGAAAACTAGATACACTACCTCATCTTCTACATCGGAATATAAACCCATCAACATGTTCAGTCCCTGTAAACCCCCAAAATTTTGACTAAATATTTTTATTTAATGTATTCCTCAGTGCAAAAATATAATATTTTGTTGAACATTAAGTTATATGAACATGTAGATTGTGGTGATTCTTAATCCCCACGATGAAAAATGAGTTCCAAAAATTGAGAAAACTCAATTTTGGGACGATTAGAAACTGTTCCATTCAACTATGTTTGGGGCAAAATCACGAACAACCCATTGTTTGTTACCCAAAACTTATTAAATGAAACTTGTAGACAAAATATAGGGGATGAAAACCTTTCTTGTAGATTAATTTTTTATTTTCTGTACAGAAAATATATGATTTCAAAGTTTGCCCAAAAATAGTTTTCAAAAATTAAAAGTTTAGAAAAATTCTCCGATACGGCGTGCGTCCCGACAAACCAGGCAACATGGTCACAAATCGAAAGCAACAAAAGGTGCGTATCGACTTTGCGGACATGTGAACTTTGACAGAATTCAAATTGGTTGCGTGTGCGCGACGAATTTGATGCGTATCCGTAAAAATTTACAGTATCGAACTTTTTACAAATTTTCCAATTACTTTGTGCACGTTCGTCAAATCGAGACGAAACTTGCGCCAACAGGACCGTATCATTTTTTGGTCCTGTATTCCAATTTTGGTTCGATTCTGAGAAGGTTGATCGGAATGCCTATTTGGAGGCCCGCGACCCGCTCCAACGGACGAAATTGTGTACAGCCCGCCGGAATACAAAATTGGACATACCATTGGGTTCGTCTCCTTAATCCGGACATGTAGACATGTAGTTTGATGACTTTAGAGACCGTAGATACTGGCATACTTTTCGGTATAAAATATGTCCAACGACGGACATCGTTTGGACCCAAAATTATGAATTTGCCCCTGTTCCAGAATTAGACTTTTGGACAGGCGTTTTATAGACATATCTTATATTTCAAACACGTTTGTGGTATTTATTTCAGCATTCGAAGATGTATGCGGGATTTGGCTTCATCGCTTCACTATTCTGACGGTTCGAGCTATTGGATGTCGCCCTTTTGCCCACAACCTCATGCAAGATACCTTGTCATATTTACTGCTTATATTTATTCTGCATATTTGTCATTACATATCACTGTTTACTAACTTTTAGTTCTTGTAGCTGAACCATTATTACAGTTCCTAATTTATTATCTGCTAAGTGATATTAGCTTTACTTTACTTATTATCCTTTGACTGCATATGGACCTAGAGTTAAGGGACAACCATTTGTAGTGTATAATGTAAACCTTAAAACAGTTCTACCACGAGGTATGTGTGAGATGAGTAGCATATAGAGGTACTTGTATGATGGCTGATCACTTGTGCACATGTGTTAGGGCTTACTGCTAATAGAGACATGTTAGGAGAGTTGGCAGTTAGTAGAGGTATAGGAGTCATGGATGTGACTCTACTTGGCCTTGGATAGGATGAACAGTTCCTTAACGTATGGGCCACGTATGCACTTTCCTATTATTGTCGGCTATCTCCGCTAGAGATACGGTCCTGGATCCTGATACCTGATTTCCTGCTGGCCTCTGACATTTGATGAATATTATGCTTTGAGGTCCCTGGTACCCTGTAGGACCATACCTGATTTTCCTATAGCCAGAGTAACCATGCGTTGAAGGTTTGTTCTTAACTACATAAACACTTTAGAATGTTCAGGTAACCCTCGTCAATATCATATCACCCCGTTCCATTAGTAGCTTGGGACAATGTCGCATCGCGGTATAGTATACTGCCCCTTGTCCTTGTTTGGTTGTAGGGGTAGTCCACTCTTTCGATGATGATGTATTGGATCTTGTTATGATTATGACTATTTACTTTATTTATGATTTATGACACATTATATATATTATTCAATTATATGGCATATTCTTTATGTATCTTGTTACGTCCATTTGAGGAACTGGTTATCTCTCTAGGGGTGTGTTGTGTGACTTTTGTAGGTGTTTTAGCCAAGGCTGCGATCTTCTTCATTCCTTCGAAGATGATTGGTCTTGGTTCTTCTTGCCATTTTATTCGATCATTTCTTTGTATATTTTCTTTCATTTAAAATAGTTGGTAGTGGATTTGTCTCCGCCCAACTACATGTATAGTTGAGAAATTCTTGAGTTGATTTATATCATTATTCTTTTGATTTTGTGGATGAGATTTAGTTATCATGGTTTTACTATATTTTACAGCTTATGTACACATACAAGAGTTCCATACATTGGAGTATACTTTGTATGTATATAGTGGCATGTCTACGTACTTCGTCCTAAGTATTTTGGTACTGGGGCGTTACATATTTTTGTGGTGGCCCATGCAGGTCGAGTTTATATTTTCGGTTACGTTACTGTACCGATGTGAGCCTGCATATAGGATTAGAATATAGGAATCTCATCCACATGCTTGATTTTATCCCTTGATTCTAACTGTGAACACTCGTCCGACTAATTTGACTTTCTTCTGCTTGATTTCTTTTCTACCATAAATCTTAACTTTTCCTTCATGCCTGATAGAAAGGTTAGGAAGGTAACTCATACCAGTTACACATGTTATATTTCTCAATCACTCTATTAGTTGACTTTTATAAGTTGGGTAGTATGCCTTACGGTCTATCACCATATATTCTTATAACACATTAATGAAGTATAACCGGGTGACACTGAATATATGCTAGTGCAGAAAGATATGATTACCTAGAATATAGAGATTTTGTAGCCCATACCTCATTGGTCAACTAAGGCCTGATATAAGAGACAGTAGGACGACTGTATAAGCAGAAATACCGGACCAGACCTAGGTCCTTACGAAACTTGAACTATTTATAACTGTTTTCATCAGTACCTCCCGTACTTATACTTTGAACTACCATAAATGATGACACTATTTATAGCCTAGTTTTACAAGCTTATTCTCTATCGAGCTTGTTCCGGACATATGTATACTGGGGATGCCCACAAGCATATTGTCTAATTAGAATCAATGTATTATGGTATGATCAACCATAGTGCATTTGGCTCGCTCTTCATTTGCCTATCCTACGTGGATCAAAAAATCAAGATATCTATGATCTCATCCGCGACTGCATTGACAATTTTTCTTGAATTATACATTCGCCTTTGAATCACGTAATTGTATTCGATGACATCTTTCTTGAACTCTTATTTGCTTTTGTCTTTCACTGATTAGAAAGCCGAACGCTTGTATTTGATAGGTAGATTCAGCAGGTGTTATTCTAGGTATAAAATTTTATGATTAAAGACATGACTTAGCATTAGAACAATACCTTCACCAGCTTGGCCAATATCTGTAGCATAACGCTCCATCATATTGACTCACTAGTTATCAACAACAATGCATGAGCACTATGTGTAACACCATCAGGAATCTTATGACTATAGTCTGACCGGCTTAGCAACAATAGAAGTTTACGACTTAGCCGGTAGAGATCTTTCATAGGACGTGTCTTAGAGTTCGTAACCCCATCGATAACTCTCGTATACTACAAAATAGTGGTTTATTATATTTTATCGAATCATGTATCATTGTACGCACTCATTTTCCATTTATTAGAATCTAGAAACTATGCTTGAACTTGATTCATATCTACCATATCACGTTACGTCGTACCTTATTCTTTATTATCAAGAGACGAGATACGATATCACAACTTTAAAAATTTCTAACGTCATTAATCCTAAAACCGTGTCTTAGCTTCTAGAGTGAGTAATTGTAAGCCTTCTAAATCTTAGGAAATACTAGTATTACCGATTGATTAGAGTAAGTTGATTTCCGTTAGGTTGATAATTAGTGTCCCATGAACTCCCATTTTTTATTTAGATCATTTGGTGTCCACAACCATGACATTTATATTCGAAGCACAAGACCATCTGTTACCTTCCAACAAACTTCACATACAAGACGTAGATGACTCCACCTTTATGTAGACATGTTATGTCCCATTAAAACACGTCCCTTTGTACTCTATTTTTATGATGCGACTTTCAAGTCAAAAAGGACTAGTTATAACCCCTACCATAATACCATTGTCCTTTCCGACTGAAAATATAGATCCCACCTCGACTTAAATTTTTTAACCCAATATATGGTTGTGACCTACTCGAAGCCCACTACGTACGGGCCACTAGTGTGCCACCCCGTTAAGCCTCCATGTGCGACTTATACACAAATGTCACAGAAGGCGCATCTTCAAGACTTGCATAACCTATTTAACCAATTTGGTTGGCAATTAGCCCGATCACTTGACTTGGAGCCTATATAAGATTGCCCTAACCTACTATGAACGGCTCAGATTGATTTCATAGCATTTCACCTAGTAATATAGATTAAAACCTATGAATGTTTAATCCAAGATCGATGTCACAGTTGGAAATCCATTAAGATCCAATTAAACCCATCCTTACAATCGCCATAGTTGGGCTATAAAAACCTAACTTGATGGAATATATCCTTATACCTATTATGTAGTTGCCATCTCTTAGTCCACTAATTCTCCTTCCAAAAATTTGGTAACCATATCTTTTGTAGCCTATGTTATGAGATGAATGGAATCATATTGTACCAACTTGTTTTTGGTTATGCTTGACTAAGACCTTCCTATTGTCTTGATGAAATGTGGTCAATACATGGACAATGTTAAATTAGTAATACCTAGGCTTCCCATAGAGTCCATGACTACGATCAGAAGTAACTCATATCCTCAACATCTCCTTGAAATTTGATCTTCTTAGAAGTCCTATTACTATGCTTCCTACGTTTAACCAATTCCTACAAGTTAGGTAGTACCATGAACTTAGCATACCCTCTCCCTCTCTTAGATATAGGATGACATTTGTAACCGTTATAACATATGTTTGGAGGTTACGATGTGATCTTCGTACTGTATTTTATATTCCTTGATCGTACGTTTAGATAACCACAACGAAAGATAGAAATCTTGATTCTTCAAATTTCATTCTATTAAAGAATCGTGTCTTAGTTTCAATTTCGAGGAAGGAATTATCTTAGGATATAGGTAAGCCTCTCTACAACGTAGGGATTTTTGAACTAGTAAATGATTGGAATAGACTGGTTCCAATTGAACCCATAAAACAGTGATTCATGGAGTCCACTTCTATCTGTATCGTTTGATAACCATACCGTGACTTTGATAATTAGAGCACAATATTGGCCTTTACCTTCCAATGAATGGCACACTCAAGAACTGGACGAGCCGCTTTACACACATGACATACAAGTCCCGCACAAACACACCTCCTTGTATACTATTTCAATTACACCATGTGTATGACACATTTTTTTTCCTAGAACAAACCATATATGCCCAATTTTGTTCTATTTCATTTTCAAACCATACAATATTGACCCATTCCCTTAACTAAACTAAAAGGCCATAACCCATACGAGATGCATCGCACTTATGACGTATGTATTTCATCCAAGCAGAAACATGCTTCCTACATAACACCAAACTTCGACCCCGCACACGCTAGTCTTTATGACATAAAGATTCCACAATGCCTGTCTAATCATGTATGACTATCTAATGCTATAACAAGGTTGTTGCGCTTATTATGGACTCTCACCTCTTCATCCTTGACTTCTTCTTTCCTTACAGTTCTTTAAACCTCATCTCTAGTTACTCGCGCCAGGCGAAGAGTAAATCCCTTGAACCAACACGTTCTAGTTACATTCGAACAAGAGATATGTACCATCTTATTGGAAGCATGGCCGATAGAAACGAATTTAGATTATAATAATCCTCCTATAGGAGTTATTGACCAAGAACTTGGTGGCGATAATTAGGCACTTAGCATCCGTGACTGCGGTCAGAACTTCCAATATTTTTGTGCCACACCTTCGAAACTGTCCTTTTCATAAGTCTTGTAATAATAATTTTTGCGGTTAGCCAACTTCTATAAGTTGGGTAGGGCATTGAACAAATGACTCCCCATCTTGTAGAATATGACGGCAATTTGGATTCCTATTATTACCACCTCATTTCCCGTTTTGGAAACCGAGTAACGACATAACATACCTGCCCTCCCTTGTATTCAACCCCGTTACATTTTTTTAATATATGTTAATTTTATTTTTAATTTCGAGGACGAAATTTTTATAAGTTGGGTAGGATGTAAACCCCTAAAATTTTGACTATATATTTTTATTTAATGTATTCCTTGGTGCAAAAAATATATATTTTGTTGAACATTAAGTTATATATATATATATATATTTTATATATATATATATATATATATATATATATATATATATATATATATATATATATATTTTTATATATATATATATATATATATATATATATATAATTAACCTCTATATGTTATTTATATTTTGCTAAGAATAAATTATGTATAATGATTAGTGTAAATAAATATATGATATAGTAAATTGGTATACAAGCTTATATAAATATATATTTCATAAATTTATGTTGTTTATATATTAAGGTATATATACATGTTTTATTATTTTTAGTATTATAAAGATATATAAATGAGTTATATTTATATTTTATTTATGTAAATAAATTAAAAGTTTTTATAATTATTGGTTATAATTACTATAAAAAAAGAAGAAAATACTAATTGATAAATGGTTACAGAGTATCTTTTGGGGTTTTAGAAATGTTTCGGAATTGTAGGAATTTTTTGATATTTGAGATTTTAGAGTATAGTTATATAAATGATTAAAAAAAACTTTTTTCCCTACAGCCACTGTTCCCATACGGTAGAACGGTACTCTGAAGAACCCGACCCAAGCCAAGTTCTTAACAGAACTTATATATAAGAGAAAGAGGGACAAAGGATCATAACATAACCCTAACCCACGCCGCCACCGGTCCGTGCACCTGCGCCGCTACCACGCGCACGTGCCAGCACTACCATCGCAGGATGGCCGCCGGCCAGAGCAGCGTGGCAGCAGCGCCGGAGGGCGCGCGCGCTCAACAGCCGCAATAGAGGCTGCTCTGTTCACAACAACAAGGTACCCCATTTTCCTCTCTTATATCTTTGTGCATGTTTATCTATTTTCGATTCTGTAAGATCCTGTGGAGAGTCCAGATATCCTCCTTCCAATCCCTTCAAGTAGTTTGTGGTTATTCAAAATGCACACGATGAAAAATGAGTTCCAAAAATCAAGAAAACTCGATTTTGGGACGATTAGAAATTGTTCCATTAAACCCTATTTGGGAAAAAATCTCGATCAACATATTGTTTGTTACCAAAAACGCATTAAATGAAACTTGTAGACAACCTATAGGAGATGAAAACCTTTCTCGTAGATTTTTTTTTTCCAGAAACATATATGATTTCAAAGTTCACCCAAAAACAGTTTTCAAAAATTAAAAGTTTAGAATAATTCTCCGATACGGCGTGCGTCCCGACAAACCGGGCAACGTGGTTGCAAATCGAAAGCATCGAAAGGTGCGTATCGACTTTGCGGACTTGTGGGCTTTGACAGAATTCAAATTGGTTGCGTGTGCGCGAGAGTTTGATGCGTATCGATCAAAATTCACCGTATCGGCCTTTATGCAAATTTTCTAATTACTTTGTGTACGTTCGTCAAATCGAGATGAATCTTCCGACAGAAGGACTATATCATTTTTATGGTCCTATATGTCAAGTTTGGTCCAATTCTGAGAAGGTTGATTGGAATGCCTATTTGGCGGGCCCGCGACCCGTTCCAACTGGCAAAATTGTGCACAACCTGTCGAAATCCAATAATGGACATACCGTTGGGTTCGTCTCCTCAAATCGTACCTGTAGACATGTAGTTTGACGAATTTAGAGACCATAGATACTGGCACACTTTTCGATGTAAAATAGGTCCAATGGCGGACATCGTTTTGACCCAAAATTACAATTTTGCTCATGTTCTAGAATTGGACTTTTGGACAGGCATTTTCTAGACATATCTTATAATCCAAACACGTTCATGGTGTTTTTTTCAGTATTCGAGGACATATACACGATTTGGCTTTATCGCTTCACTATTATGATGGTTCGAGCTATTGGACGTCATACTATTGCACACAACCTCAGGCAAGATACATTGCCATATTTACTGCTTATATTTAGTCTGTATTTTTGTTATTGCATATTATTGTTTACTTATTTCTAGTTCTTGTAGCTGTACCATTATTATAGTTCATGATTTATTGCCTGCTCAGTGATATTAGCTTTACTTTACTTATTATCCTTTGATTGCATATGGACGTAGAGTTAAGGGACTACCATTTGTAGTGTTTAACATAAACCTTGACACAGTTGTACCATGAGGTATGTATGAGATGAGTAGCATGTAGAGGTACTTACGTGATGGCGGATCACCTGTGCGCATGCGTTAGGGCTAATTGCTAATAGAGGCATGTTAGGAGACTTGGCAGTTAGTAGAGGTATCGGAGTCATGGATGTGACTCTACTAGGCATTGGGTAGGAAGAACAGTTCCTTAACGTATGTGCCATGTATGCACTTTCCTATTATTGCCGATTATCTTAGTTGGAGATACGATCCTGGATCCTAATACCAGATTTCCTGCTGGCCTCTGACATTCATTGAATGTTATGCTTTAAGGTTCCTGGTACCATTTGGGACCATACCTGATTTTTCTGCAGGTAGAGTACCCATGCGTTGAAGATTTGTTCTTAACTGCATAAACACATTAGAATGGTCAGGTAACCCTCGTCAATGTCATATCACCCCGTTCCATTAGTAGCTTGGGGCAATGTCGTATCGTGGTATAATGTGCTGCCCCTTGTCCTTGTTTGCTTGTAGGGGTAGTCCACTATTTCGATGATGAGGTATTTGGTCTTGTTACGATTGGGACTATTTACTTTACTTGTGATTTATGACACATTATATATATTCAGTTATATGGCATGTTCTTTATGTATCTTGTTATGTTCCTCTAAGGACCTGGTTATCTCTCCAGGGGTGTACTTTATGTCTTTTGTAGGTGTTCTAGCCAAGGCCGCGATCTTCTCCATTCCTTCGAAGATGATTGCTCTTATTTCGTCTTGCCATTTTATTGGATTATTTCTTTGTATATTTTCTTTCATTTAAAATAGTTGGTAGTGGATTTTTCTTCGGCCAATTACATGTATAGTGAGAAATTCTTGAGTTGATTTATATCATTATTCTATTGATTTTGTGGATGAGATTTAGTTATCATGGTTTTACTGTATTTTATAGCATATGTACACATACGGGAGTTCCATACATTGTAGTATACTTCGTGTGCATACAGCTGACATGTCTACGTACTTCGTTCTAAGTATTTTGGGACTGGGGCATTACAGTCGTCTCGTCCCGATGACGATGAGGACTACGATCCCAACCTCTTTGTTTCATCCGAGAGATCAACCCTATGGTTCGATCAATTTTGGTATCGGAAAATCTGTTCGGGTAAAATGATAAACTTTATCCTTTTTTGGAATATGATGTCACTTTTGAAACCCTAAGACTTCATGAATTTCTGGAAATTTCTAATCCAATTCACGATAATGCAGTTCGCATGTTTTATTGTAACATGTAATAAGTAAACGGATGTTTTCATTCCTCTGTCAGCGGTAAGAAATTTGAATTTAACTTTGTCGCCATGAGTGAATATTTTCTAATACTAGACATTGGTGACGCTCTCGTCGACATTACGAAGGTTCAATTTCCTGCCGACATGACACTTGAGTCCTTCAAGACCGTATTGTGTTATCCAGATCCAGTTTCCTAGAAACTATTATTTGTATGTCACCTCAACCAACAATTTTATGAGTTACATCGTATTATCATTTCATCTCTGCTACCCAAGACGGAATCCACTGACGAGATCACGTTCTTAGAGTTATCTGCAATATACCACATCCACTTTGGGATTATCTTTTCTTTTCCAAAGATAATGATATCCATTATCATAAACTGTCGAAGGACAGGCCGTAACCTCCTATACCCTATGTATCTGGCGGCCATTTTCTAGAAATTTAACATCGATTTAGAGTCTTGTCCCATCTCTAGAACACCTTCAGATCTTTTTAGGTCTAGGAAGTTCCCTCACCCTCCTGGTGATGCACCACCTCCACCTCGTAACCCTAACAGATGTTCAAGACCCTGCAGCTCTGGGTCTTACTATTGGCGAGCTCTATCAGCGATTCGATGCTTTTGTCACTCTCTAGGGACAGCAGCATTAGGCCTATCTTACTCACTTTAGTGATGCTGAGTTTCGTCATATTTCTCAGGCCCAGGTCTTGAGAAATGCGATGGCAGACATCCATTGTACGATGGTTCACCATCCAACTCCCCAGACGACCATCATCCGTCATCCTGATTTTGATGGATCGAGACTTGGTGATGCTCCGTCGTATGCTTACTTCGACCCGACGTCCACCAATTTTGATCCGACTGATTCTGCTGCTCCGCCTGCTGATCCGACTGGTGGTGCTGATGTTGATTTTGTTTGTCATTTTGGACTAGTATTTTGTGTGGTTTTGTCTAGTTGCTAATGATCTGGTTGTAGTGACATTTATTACCTTTTTATGCTTTTGGACTTTATTCTCTATAGTAATTTTTACATTATGCACTTTGGACCTATCAGTTGTAGTGGAATTTTCATTTATATGAGTTGTTAGCTTTCATCTACTACTGATGTTTTTATTAGTGCTACTGCTAATGGTCTCGTATAAATACTTGAGTTGTTGATTTGTTATGTCATATATTTGGTATTACTCTACTTTTTTTTGTTGATGTTCGATTTACAAATTGTGGGGGAGCCGGAGTACAAGACATAGGGAAAGAAGAGCATATACCAAAATAAATTTTTTAAAGGTTTCTTCAGACAGGTAAGGTATCACAGTTCAATATTATATTTATCATATTTTGGTATAGAATCAAAGTTTGTCAATTATCAAAATAGGAGAGACTGTTGGCCCATTGGTCATGATCACACCTAATTTTGATAATCAATGTCAACTTTGGTCAATACGCAAAATATACATACTGCTACAGGTTTACAGGTTTCAAAACTGCACCGACTACTACTACAAGCCACAAAAGTCTAGTCGTCATCAAGAACCAAATACAATAAATTCATGATCAAGTTTTTACATGTTTATTCTGTATTTTATTTTTATTGAGTCTAGAAAAAATAAGGTTGATCAGGATCGGTACTTGCTTAGCAAATCTAAGTCCACAAAAATCATAGCCTACCTATCCACAAATAGATATCTAAAGTCCACATTCAAATTAGCCCAAAACCCAACCAACAAAACTGGTCTGACCGACCTCAGACAACTCGACCAGAACTCGGCCTGAGTTCGATCAGGGTAGTTTCAACAAAATTTTTGAATTCTATCCATATCTGCATCCAACGTTTGAATACGAGATTTCTGCATCTGAACTCTGTCCTAACTCTGCCCGAATTTGGTCTACAAAAACACTATAAATAAAGAAGAACTTTCATATTTCCAAATCACTCATTCATTCATTCTTCTCTTCTCTATTCATTTCTAGGTACTTTCTACGAGCTATACTTTCAAATCTTGTTTATACTATTCTTAGCCAAGCCAGTACAATTTATGTTTAATCTAGAGTTTGGTGTTAAAGAGTTATATCGGAGGCTAATTTCAAGAAAATGTTCCAGTTTTCAAATTACCTTCTGGAGTCTGTTGTGCACTCGTCGCCAAGCACGTGTTGGAAAATGGGCCAACAACACGGTGTTGTGAAGTCGATCGTGCACTTGTCCCCAAGCATGATGTTGTAAGTTGCAAGCACTTAGTTAAAAATTGTTCCATAGTAGATTAACATCGAGCAGGAGTATTCGAGATTGGTCTAGTCCTCTCAGAGAGAAACCAGTATATATCGTTGTATCACTGAGTTTGATCTTCTTAACTCTTACTTTACTGCAAGTCATTTTTTGTTATATCAGTTGCTCTTACTTGCCATAGTATATAAGTTTATAGTTTTTAATTGGTGATTTACTCAGCTGCACACATATACACTCTATTCACCCCAATCTAGAGGTGCCCAATGGTCCTACACTTGTTGGCTAGGAGCACTAGAAGATGAGGCTAATTGCTAGGAGATCGTATTCCGTTAGCGTCCATTTGATCTTGTATTGGGAATCCATCTCCCAATAGGTATACATTTCAAATTCCTCTCTAATTAGAATCTATTTGTGAAATTTGACCATTAGGAATTTATCCATGGACTAGGACTACATATAGTAGCAAGAATTGGACTCTAATGACCCTTTATGTGAATATTATGTGGAGATTTATGCTAATTTTAGGGAAATTTTGAGATTGGTGCCCCAAGTATTTTTTATTTGGTAATCTAGATCTATTTAGACTAGATTTGATTGTGTGTGTCTAGATCCACATCAATAATTGGATACAAGTTGGCTGTATCATGATATGGTTGGACACGAAGTCATTTTAGAGGGTTTCCCCTCCGACACTTGTGGCACACATGTCCAATTCTTTATGACATATTGCACTAGCCATAGATTGCTCTAATTAGGCTTTAAACAATAGTTTATGTATGCGCACATGATTTGGATAGATTCATACAAGGTTTAGTATAGGTATCTTAGGTGTATCATAAGAGTATCGTAGATCGGTGCGATACTAAGGTGATGCACACCAGGTGTTTAGTTTTTGGCATTTTATGATGGTTATAGGTTCCATGTGGTGTACCTATATGTGCCTAGATAATTGTGTTATGTGTGCCTCGAGTTGATTCACATGTGTGTATTGGATATAGTTAGTTGTATGCATCTATACATGAGAACCTATATGTGTATAGGTGAGTGACAATCTTGTGTGTGTCCTATATATACATGTATGTGTACATGTGTGGATGTGTGTAGTATATACATAGCAAGGTTGTATAGAGAGTGTGTGTATATATATAAACTTGGGCATATCATCGTATGTGTGTATTAGTAGGGGTTCTATTGTAGACATGTAATAGCTGCCACCACTACTTGCTTTACCAATAATAAAGTAGTGGCAGCAGCTTGTAGTCTTGTACAGTAGTAGGAGTAGATGGCAGGGCAATAGCATTTTGAAGGGGCAGTGAGTAGTGGTAGATGGGTAGGCAGCATGTACAGCAAGGGGATCAAGAGAACATAGCAACAGCAGCAGATTTTATAGTAGCGTGCAGTAGAGATGTACACCTACAGCAGCATAGGCAGGGACCAATAGCAGTAGCTGCTGCCTTTGGCAGCAGCATGTAGGATAAACAGGGAGCAGTAACAGTAGACTAATACAGGAGGGAAGCATGTAGGAGAACATGGGAAGTTATGCACATCAGTAGGTAGTGGGCAGCCCCTAATGTGTAGGCAGTATCCATGTGTGTGTGTTGTGTCCTAGCTTGTATGGGTGTGTGTGTGTAATATGTGCATCCTAGTATCTTGGGTGTGTGGGGATATATCCTAGGTAGATAGAAGGGTATGTGCATAGGTATTTTCATATAGGTAATGTGTTAAAGTAAGACACAAAGGCAATAGGTAATACCTAGGTGTTACAGGATAGGCATATGCGAGTATAATAGGTGATTGGGCATATTAATTCCTAGGTGTGGATTATAGGTAATGTATAAGAGTAATTGGATAACATGCGGGTAGAAGTTAAGGTAATATACATAGTGTAAGGGTAGTTAGTTAAGGTATTGAATTAAAGCCTGTGCATATACATTATAGGGTAGATACCTAAGGATATGAGCTAGTATTGCCTTGTATTAGCTAGAATAACTTTGTATGGCAAGGCATGGACCCAAAAAGCTAGTCATTGACTAGTTTGACCTAATTTAGCAAGGTATTCACCTACTCGACCTAGTTTGACTTAGAGACCTAGTATCAAGCTATTATAGCATGTTTATGATTCCAAAATACCAATTGACATTGATATTCGATATTTAGGTCTTTGAGGCACTTTTACGGAAACTGTTGATACTTCAGACCGAATTTCGGGCATGTACATTCTTTTATAGTTTCTATTATCTGATATTTGCTATGATCCATATATTTAGTGATGTTCTACTTGATTTCTGACACGATGGTTACATGAACTTGTTGTTACGGGTTCCATATGATGTACATTATTTTTTACATCTCATTATGCACTTTGATCATCCTTCTCATATGTTGACACGATATTATACTATTGTGGATAACCAATCCTATTGGATTGAGCCCTACTATCATGATATTGTGGATTACCAATTATATATTACCTGTATGATTGAGCAATACTATTGCACTATTATGGATAGCCAATCCTATTGGAGTGAGCCATACTATTGTGCTATTATGGATAGCTAATCATGTTGGATTGAGCCGTACTATTGGGATATCATAGATAGCCAATCCTATTGGATTGAGCTATACTATTGTGGATAGTCAATCATACGTTAACCGTATGATTGAGCCATACTATTATGGACATTGTTTAATGATTGAAACTTATTGGAAATTATGATTAAAAACACATAGTTAGTTCTGTTCTTTCTTGTCTATTTCATATTCATTGTGATACCATTCATTGCTCAATCTTCTTATCCTTATTGAATAATATGCCTGATAGTTTGTATTTTCGATCTCTTATAATGTTATTGACTGGTTATGGTACAATTATATATTCCTATCATGTATTATACACGTTTTTACTGTTTTATAGCATTTATCATATAATTGGAACTATTGTTAGTGTTATGTGCTTCGCTCCAATCCTAACTGGATAATATTTTTCAGATGATCTTGAGGACTTCTGTCCTACCCATTATGGACCAGGTGAAGATGCGGCCTACCTATAGCAGACCCATACGGAGCCTGTCCAGTAGAAGGGACACTAGTAGCAACTCATCTAGATTAGCTATTAGTACTAGATTTGTCTCCAGCTTTCTACCTCACTAGTACGTTATTATTCTATGACTTATGTTATGATGAGATAGTTAGACTCATAGACTCTGGTTGTGGATTTAGGATTTTGTTATGCTTTAGACTTCTTTTGGTTTATCCTATCATGTCATTTATATCATTATCGTGCCATTTATCTTTCTTATAGTTGTTATGATTGATTATGAGTATTATCATTATATTGTCCTTCTTTAGGAGTTGAGATATCGTTGACATATTGTGGTACATATTCGTGAGTTGTATTAGATAGTACAGTAGACCTAGACAGTATTCTACCGCTGATATTATGGCATAGGCTGGGCATTGTCTCGTACTCATCCCTTTTCATCGGGTACGGATCGTGACACATTTTTATGGTGGCCCATACAGATCAGGTTTTGCAAATAGAGGGATATCGTAGTAGTACAACGACTTAGTTGTACTATTATGAGCCGGCGATAGGACATAGGAAATAGGATATTAGGATAAGAGAATACTCAATCACAACAGAATTCCTTGAAAGATTCATGGGACAACCTTGAGAATCTCACTATAAACTCTATCTCAAAATCTGTTTTTCTTGTTTTCGTCTACTGTCCCTTGTTCGTTACTGAATTTCATACTTGATGTTCATTGTTGAATTTTATTCTTGGTGTTCGTTGTTGACTTTGTTTTTGTATCGGGATGAATTTTATGGGCTAAGTTAACGTATATTCTGATGACATTTTGATGAGGATAGTGTACAAGGTAAATATCTACTTTAGTTATGGAGTCTATAGTTTATCGCAACCATAATAGCTGGCATGGCGAAGTCATAGAGCCTGACTTTGGATATACTTATATTAGTTATGGAATTTAGAGTTTCACGTAGTCATACCGGTTGGCGGGGTACGAACTCTAGATAACATGATTATAAAGGTATCAGTTATGGACTTTATCGTTTATGCAGCTATGCTTATTGGCGTGACGAGGATTCTGATAACATGATTATGGATAGACATATATAATTATCAGATTGTATCTTAAATTAGTTCTTAACATATTATCTCTATTATTCCACTCCTGTTATTATAGAATTTATTTCCATCACCTTTCCTTGCTCATGAATAGGGATATGCTTAGTTCTTCTAGTCCAGTTCTTTATAGAGCTTTATTTTATTAATTCTTGAGGTTCCTTGGATAGTGTAGTAGTTTGGTAACTTGAAGATAGGTTTGTGTCATTGAGTATCAGTATTGATTATTGGGAGTGGCGCTTGTGAGTCTGTAAGTGATTCCTGGCTGGGTATGTGAGCTATAGGAATCAACCTAGAGATAACTCATAGTGTAGTACCTTTGTAGCAATTGTTCTATGGTAGGTGTTAGTATAGTTAGTATTAGTACCCATGGTAGAAGGAAGAGTAGAGTATCAGATGTGGTTCCAGGAGTTGGTATCAGTATCATCATGCATATTTTATATATGTGTATCAATATTTAGATGAATAACATATGCTAGATATAGCATATCAAACTAGTATCAGTGAGTGTTAGTATGGACAATAGTATCAGTTAGAAGTATCTATGTAAAGTTGAGGTAAGATATGTAAGAGAGTATCAAGGAGAGTAGGAGTACAAGTATTTAGGGCAGTAAGAAAGGAGAGGTAACTTATATGGGAATAAGTTTCAGCGAGTGTGGAGGTATTTGCAAGTGAATTAGAGTATGGGGATAATTAGGAATCAATAAATTGCATGATAGATAGAATGGTACTCGTGTGGTAGCAGTGTCAAGTCTATAGTGTCTTGGAGGGTAGAAAGTGCTATGTATGGTTACATTGCCAAGGTACAGGTTAGTATCCTAGAGTGATTGTTAAATGCCATCATATTGGTTAGTATTATGATTCCAAGATAGGAGAAGTAATTGTTCAAATGCAGAATACCTCAAATATCAGAGGCATTCAAGATATGGATAACCTAGTGGTTAGTGTAATAAATATAAAAGAGATCCTTGAGTACCTTAGTAGAGGAGTATTCCATGAGTATCATATATTGGAGTTAGTGCCATGTGATAGATAGTGTCAAAAATTCGAGTATGTATCCTATAGATAGTAACTTGGAACTCTTGGTATAGCATCCTTAGGGTACGTTCCAGTAAGTTAAGTGTGTCCATGGCCTAGAACCATAGTATATCATTAGTATTAGATATGGTAACCTTTGGCATTAGGTATTTTAGCTAGACTAATGTTAGTAAATAACTGGAGTGGATATCAGAGATAGTTAAGAATCTAGCTAGGCCACCTATGGCACCGCAAATTATCCCGCATCAGCGTAGGGAGATATCCCAGCAGGGCAAAAAATTTACGATGACAGTCGAGGAGGCTGATACTACAGGTGATGGGTTAGCATGTTTGTTTTTGTTTTGTTTTGTTCTATTCTGTTCTTCTTTCCTTTTTTATCTATTGTTTTGTGTGCTCCTTTAGTAACTTATAGATTTCATTGTGCTATAGTATGGTTAGTGTAGTTGGTAGAAACCTGAATGAGACTGCAATATCATGGCAAGTAATATCATAACCATGCATGTTGTTTCTTTTAATAGAATTATATATTGTATGATTTTAGATATGACTTTCGTAGACCGTGACTGTTGGGGTTTGACCATAGTAAAGACTATGATGAATAGCTTATGACTGGCCATGAGAGAGGACTGAGGTATTAAATTTTGAGAACAAAATTTTTCTAAGGGGTAGGATTGTAACTACCTAATTCTGAGAGAGGGTATTTTTGTTATTTCTGTTGACACAAAGTCACAGTCAACCAAATATTGATAACATTGACTAAATAATATTTGTAATAATTCAATACGATACACGACGTCCACATTAAGTTCAAGTCAGACGACAGCTCAGTCTCAGCTTCTCAGTTATATTTGAGTCTGTATTTTATACTTTTGTTGAGTCTAGACTGATGTAAACTGTGTCATGCTGAGCTCTTGTGACTTGACCTATAGCCTACCCAATAATCCTCAAACTCCACCATCCAGAAAAATACCCACTGGCCACTTAGACCAGCTCTGTGCTCTGGAGACAGAGTTCGGGCCGAACTCTGCCTCCACACAGAGTTCGGGCCGAACTCTGTCCCCTAAAAATCAGCATCCCTAATTTTAGGGTTAGCTGGTTGCTAGTTGTCCAACGGCCAAATATTTGAAATTTTCTACCCGAATTCTGGCCGAATTCTGCCTACAAAAACACTATAAATAGGCCATGAATTTTCTCATTTCAAATCATCCAATCTTCTCTTCTCTTCTCTCTTATAGCTCAAATAAGCTATACCCTTCCCATCTACTAGCCACAAGTCTCCTAAGTCTCGAGTGCTCAGCATCTCTCAGTTAGGATTCTTGTGCAAGAGTTGAAGAAGTCGCTTGGACAATTCCAAGCAAATCTCCACTGCGATCCTCTGTAAGAAGTTGACGTGCTCTTCTGAAGTAAAGGAACGGGTTGTAAACTACTATTTCACAAATTGTGGATTTAATCCTGAACTAGAGTTCTCAGGCCTGGACTAGTCCTCCACGATGGAAACCAGGTTAAAATCGCTGTATTTGCGTATGCTTTCTTGCTCTTCATTTACTTTCCGCATTTTACTCTGATTATTTATAATTCGTGAAAGAGTTAATTTTTAATTGGTTATTTTCTATATAAACTCTATTCACCCCCCCTCTAGAGTTGCCATCTGTTCTTCAATTTCAATAATTGTTGATAATTGTATTAGTGATGATAACATTTATTTCACATATATTGGTTGTGTGCTAGCTAATTAGAATAGACTATGTGATTAGTTCATTCGTAGACTAGCCTATATATTAGATTTGTGTTAGTGGACCAATTAGACTTGTCATGACACTTGGACCTACACTTTGGAGTACGCCCAATTAGACCCAATTAGTCATTCCATTTATTATTTAGATATTAATCTATTTACCAAAGTAGGATTGGAAGCTTCCATGCAATAGTCAGCCTTCATGACAAACTTAGAGGGGCATATTAGATATTCTCTATTACATGGAATGGATCTAGAGGTGGCCGGCCATAAAGAGAGGAGGGACTCTCTCTTTCTCTCTTCATTTTATTTTGTGCCATTTATTTATAATTTGGTGTTCTTCCCCAAACTGTTCCATCCCTCCACTAATTTTACTCCAAATTCTCTTCATTCTCATCACTTGAAGGAGCCTAGGATCTTATTGGCTAGGAGCACTAGAAGAGGAGGCTAATTGCTATAAGATAGTGTCCGGATCGTGTCCATTTAATTTTGGATTGGGAATCCATCTCCCAATAGGTATATATCTCAATTTTCTCTCTAATCTATTTGTGCAATTTGTCCATTAGGAATTGACCCATGAACTAAGACTACCTATAGGAGCAAGAATTAGGCTCTAATTATATGAAAGTTATGTGGAGATTTGTACTAATTTTGGAGAAATTCTGAGATTGGTGCACTAAGTATTTGTCATTTGGTAATCTAGATCTATTTAGACTAGATTTGGTTGTGTGTTTCTAGATCCTTATCCAGAATTGGATACGAGTAGGTCGTATCATGATACGGTAGGACACGGAGTCATTTTAGAACTTTTTTCCTCCGATACTTGTGGCACACATGTCCAATTTTTTATGACACAATGAACTAGCCATATATTGCTCTAATTAGGCTTTGAACAATATTTTATGCATGTTCATGCACTTTTGGTAGATTTGGACAAGTTTTGATATAGGTATCTTAGGTGTATCACAAGAGTATAGTAGATCGGTACGATACTAAGGTGATGCACACCAAGTGTTTTGTTTTTGGCATTTTGTGAGGGTCATAGGTGTCATGTGGGTGTACCTGTATGTTCCTAGGTAATAGTGTTGTGGGTCCCTTGAGTAGATTCACAAGTGTGTGTATTTCATATAGTTAGTTGTGTGTATTTATACATATGTACCTGTATGTGTGTAGGTGAGTGTCAATCTTGTATGTTTCGATATTACCAATTTCGATATCGATACTCATAGGAATGGTATGATACCGATTTCGATATCGATACTCATAGGAATGGTCTGATACTTATTTCGATACTGATACTGTTAACCTTGGTTGTTACAATTAGGTAATAAATTAATTTTTACTTCTATTTACATAATACATGGTATGTGGTGCAGAATTGGTTCGAACAATGAGTCAATACTTAGTTGACTGTTTGCGGATGTACAATCGGCAACATGAGATCAATATTGGTTTGACGGATGATTTCACGGCTGGCATCGAGGAATTTTTGAGAAACGTCAGTAGCCAATCTTCTTTCATGGACGGAAGGCTCATAAAGTGCCCTTGTGTCAATTTTTGTAATATACCATTCAAAGAGGTAGATCTCGTGAGAGAGCACCTTTACAAGAAGGGTTTCGTACCGAACTACAACGAGTGGACGGCTCAAGGAGAACCTTTGGTTCCGCAATATCAGTCCTCCTTTAATACGGAGGTGGGAGAGCCCACTCTTGGAGATCACTTCCAATATCGGCATCGAAACTTGTGTAGCACCCAGTTTTCCAAATGGGGATAATTTTAAATTTTCGTGTTTATAATTATTTTAATATTGATATTTAATTCATGATATGATTTTTTGGTGATTTTAAATCATTTTAAAATTATTTAAATCAATGACTTGTGGTTTTGACGTTTTGCTAATGAAACCCTAGAGACTGTTTGACCTAGAGCCTAACCATGTGATTATTATATTTTAATATCATTTTTGGCCTAAGGATATTTTTGCATTTGACCTCTTTGAATTATTTCGATTTTATTTTATTATTTATGATATTGTTTTGGGATTATTTGAGTCAGGTTAGAATTTCATCTCAATCTGACTTGTAACGGGGACCCGGGGGTAGTTTGACTCTAGTGGGACCCACACACTAGTTAGGCATGGCCCACATGATATTAATTTTAGTCCACATGATAGAAATATTTTAGTTAGAGGTTAGACTAATTATTATGGATAAGGTTAGTGTGATTAGAGACTTTAGAATGACTAATTTAGCCCCAACCAATTAGCCCTTTCCTAATACACATAGAATAGGTTAGTGGGGGCATTTTGGACCTTACCATAATAGGACAAATAGCCCCATATAGCCAGCCACTTTGGGAGAGGATAGGCTCAAGTTCATTTCATTATTCTCATCCACACTCTCTCTCTTGTTCTTCCCCAAATTCCTAGAGAGCAATTCCTAGCAATTTCTCCACCAAATCCTTCCATTTCGCCACCAAATCTTCTTCTTTCCTTCTCCATTCTAGCCAAGGAGGAAGCTATCCAAGTTTGGGAGGATTCGGAGCTCGTTCGTGTCCTTTTGGAATCTCTACGTGTCGGTGTCGCTCCGGGAAAGCTTTTCTTCGATTCGATCTACCGGAAGGTATAAATCCCTTCTCCTTTTTATTTCCTCTTGCATATAGGTCTATTTTGAATCCATAGGAATGACCCCCATGGTTGTATCTCCATTGGTTTCCATTTTGTGTCCATTTGGAGGTCATAGGAGTGTCCTTTGTATTGTGGTTGTGTCCATGTGGAAAAACCCCAAATTTGGACACACTATGTGTTATTGTTATGTATGAATGAATTATTACATATTTAATCTCATATTTTTGTATTGGAGATGTGTTCTATAGTGTCTCATATATATATATATATTTATTAGTGTAGAGAGTGAGTTCTTGATATATTATGTTATATACTTGTGTTCTTTTGTCTCAAACTATCCAAATCCGTCATGATTTTTATCCACGTTTTTAATTTCAGCCATAACTTAGAAATGACATAACTTCTAGCTCAAAGCTCGGTTTAATCTCCTATTTTTTTAAAAGAAGCGTATTGAAGTTAGCTTTCCAAAAACACATATTAATAGGTCTAATCCTTTCTGTAACTTTCTGGAGAATTATTTTAGTGTCAGCTGTACGAAAGACAAACGCGTTCTCGATGTTTTCGCGATTCCGGGAGTTTCCGGAAACGAAAACGCGATCCGTTTGAAGTTTCGGAAAGCTAACACATAGATCTATAACATATTTTAATCTTAGATTTTAATTCATGCTGAGATGGTACAGTATTGATTATTAGTAGGAGTTACTATTCGGTATATGCATTTTGTGCACCCTTGTGTGTAATATAATGTTCTATTTGATTTTAACCCATGTTAATGTATATACATTATGTAATTAAATAGAGAATGCAAGCATGAGTAAATGTTTAAATAAATGATGTATGAGGTGTAAGTATCCTATCTAATGTAAGCATGTATAAGTATGGCTTGTAATGAATATGTAGGTTCCATAGTATGTAATGTATGGTGCATATAGTAGTACAAGAGAATAAATGAATGATGAATGAATGCAAGCATGAATGTAATGTAATAATAGATGTAATGTATGCAATATACAAGTTAATAAGATGTAATATTCTATGTTAACATAAATCCTATATTACCTCATGTACCCCCCTTACACTATGTTGACACTATCACACTTGACACATTGTTCACTTATACTTTGACACTCTTTGATATGTATGCCCATTTAACCCTCACTTGCCCCTATGTCATGTCCACATACACACACATAGCCTCTTAAATAAGTATTTATGAATACAGTTAAATTAGCTATGTATGTATATTATATATATGTTAGCATATTGTGTTGTAATATATAAGTTTATATAACCATTTGAAATGCCATAATTATAGACCTAATATTGAATACCAATATATGCATGTGTATATATGTGTAGACATATATAGCTTAAAGTAATAGATTACCTAGTGTATATCCAATGTGAATTCTTGCCTATTTGAGTATTGAAAAATTGTATGCTATATAGAGTTGGGTGTATGTTGGCTTGTATAGCTTGTATTGATGTGTGCTTGCTAGGATAGTCTTGGTTAGGCCTAGTAAGACTTGTTGGGTTAGGACATGACCTAGTTTGGCCTAGTTTGACTAGTGCAGTTGACCAGAGTTGACCAAGGGTTGACTTTGGCCTAGTTTGACCTAGATTTATGTATAATGCATTATAGTACTTTATATTACCCTTCTGGACATGTTGTGACTTGTGCTGTTCTAATTAGGAGCCAGATACCTCTCCTCGGACAGTATTTTTACCTTGGACATTCATATATCTGGCGAGTACATTCTCTGATCATTTCATATCCTGTTTAGAATTATTTTCCTGCTTTAAATTACTTTACTTGATACTGTCACGTTGGTCACACGGATTGGTGCTATATGGATCTTTTTATGAGATGTTATTCCCCTCGGGAGCATCGGATACTGCATGTTTTTTGCGTTTTACGAATCATCACGTATCTCTATGCTTCCTCTGATTCACGAATCGCTTGTGACACATGTACTCTCATGTTCACAGAGCCATCATGAATCACCTTCATGTATCACTCATTTTATGAGCCAAGTGAAGTTTCACGAATCTTAACATAACTTGAACAGATCCTTGTGTATTGATTGGGGATGGGGGAGTAGAAATAGACATGTGAATATTATCCAAGTAGCTGTAGTCATGAATCACTCTCTTAGCTGTAGTCATGAATCTCCTATGCCATTCACATGTTTATATTTTACTCTGACTCACTAGCCACTGTTAGCTCTCTACTTATAGTAGATATTTCTATTACAGTTCTCTTTCTCTGTTTACATACTGTATTTCCTTCAGATCGTATATCTTACTTTACTGCATGATTATATTTTCTAACCTGCTATGATCTGTTGAGATGTACTGTGCTCGCTCCAGTCCTGACTGGACTCGTTGATAAATTTTACAAATAGCCTGGAGGTTGCCTGCTAGCCTAGAGAAGACAGTAGAGGTTGCATAGATAGCTAGGGTTTTTGCTTATAGTTTATTTTTAGTCATCTTGAGTTGTATTTATGGATTACTGTATTAGAGTTTTGAGATGTATTCTGAGTTTGTATCTTAGACACTTAGACTTCTATTTGTTGTATCTCTTTTCGATTTCATGTTTTATCTATCTTCCTTATGCTCTACCTTAGATGTGATTGAGTTTACATTCAACTATGTCACCCCCATTCGGGTAGTATAAACTGTTTAGTCTTATACTGTTAGATGCATTGAGACCTAGGACAGCGTTCTACCGTCGACACTGCGGCGTAGGCTGGGCGTTGTTACGTCCTCCTGCCCTAACACTAGGGTGCGGGTCGTGACACGTTTTTAGTGGTGGCCCATGCAGGTCGAGATTCGCATTAGTGCGATTTTATAGTAGCGCAACGACTTAGTTGTACTACTACGAGCCTGCTACAGGATATATAAATTAAGATGTTAGGATGAGAGGATACTCAATCACTGTTAGGATTCCTTCAGAGGTTCCTGGGATGACCCTTGAGAATCTCATTTTGAATTCCGATTTAAACTCCTTTTCCTTGTTTTGATTCACCTTTTTTTCCTTGATTTGAATTTGATTTTGTGGATTCAATGTGGAACTTTAAATCCTGGTATTAGTTGATGAATTTGAAAAAATTTTGTAGTTGTTGATTTAATTTTGTATTTAGATTAATATTTTCAAATCCAAGGTACTCAATCACACTTAGGATTCTTTAAGATATTTCTGGGACGACCCCTGAGAAACTCATTTTGAACTTCAATTGGAATTCTTTTTCCTCTTGTTTGGATTCACCCTCATTCCTTGCTATTCAATTTAAGCTTGATGGGTTCCTCTCATTTGAACCGATGAGAAGGAACATATCTTCATTATTCTTTCTTGCCATTATTCCCTTGCATTCTTATTTACCTCTTATCTTAAACTCTGTCCCATTACATTAATTACCCATATCTTGTCGTCCCTACCAGATGTACTTCAAAACCCTTGAATCTTCGTATCTTTTGCATGGGGAAGGCTAAGGAAGTGACGTAAATTATATAGCTCAGAGAAGACGTAACTGGTTATTTTATAATGATCTAAAGGAAATCAAATGTGGAGTGTTCTATATGGAAACTTGAGATAGAAATGTGGTAAAGGTCTCGAATAGAATAAAGAGATGTATACTGCCAATCTGGAAACAATTATATTTAGAGAAATTTTGGGGTTATGAGATAGTTTATAGGTGTATTCAAAACTAATGAGGATATCAGAGGTCAACCTAGTTTTGAGAACTTAGAAAATCTTGGTTATTGATTCTAGGGAAAACTTTTACTCTGAGGCTATGTAGAAGGTTAGTGATGGAAAAGAGAAGTTAATTGTGTTTAATAAGGATATTAAACAAGATGTTGTGAGGAAATGACTAGGGATAGAGAGAACACAAAGTTATGGAAGTTTAGAGATTGTTGTGAAATATTTTTAGGAGAATAATATTCAAGGGTGTATGTCGAAAAAAATACGGAAGTAGATTTTATGATGGAAGATAAGTTTTGTGAGGCCTAGAGATTTAAATTATATAATACGAGGAGAACAATTTGAACAAGTTCAAGGAATTCGTAAACGGGATTTAGTGGTTTTGGGTTAAATTTAAGACAAGGTGAAAGAACTTGGAAATTTAAATAAATGGTTAATGTTGATTCCTAAATGTGAGGGCTGTGCTTCAAGAGTGATGTTTGGAAATTGGGAATTGTCTACGGTAGTCATGGTAAGGGTTTAAGTAAAGGTTAAATTTTCATATGGAGACTGGTGAGGTAAAGATATGATTGGCAAGTTATGACCAGATGAACTTAAGAGTATCAGAAGCAGATGACTAACTCGATCTTCATTATTTTTGTGCATTAATTACCACCTCTTGAACTCCCACTTTCTAATTGAGATCTTTGACGTTCCTTATCATGATTTTGATATTCGGAATGTAATTCCTTTCATCATTACCACCCTTATATCTTGTGCTGCTAAATTAGCCTTAGTTTTGCAAGCTTATCTATTTTCGAGCTTGGTCATGACATATTTTATTGGGTGGCCACCCACTAACATATTGTCTAATCAGAACCGGTATATGATGGTCTGATCAACCTATTGCACTTTGGTTCGCTTTTTCATGTATCAATCTACGAGAATAGAGTCATAGTTAAACTTGACCCTAGAGTCTCATTCGCGACAGCCTTGACAATTCTTCTTAAAATCTTTTTATCGCCTATGAACCTCGTATTCGTACTCAGTCGAATTAAATTTAATCATGACCTGAACCTCCATCATTGGATGCTCGTGCTCATACTTTGATTTCATTGATTTCCCTTCTTGTCCAAATCTCGTTTTATCCCGAAATTGATCAACTTAGATCGTGTCAAGACAAAAATCTATTTGTGATTTGTTGTGCCTAAATTTTTAATTTTTGCCATTTTATAGAATAGTAACCTTTTAATAATTTCTTAGATGCTTGTTAATGACCAATTTTTATATAGGATGGTAGACAGCCCTACAACCTTGATGATTGTTGTTCCCTTACCTTCCCAATTAGGACACCCTAGATTGTTTATGTGTTGATAGCATAGTACTGTTTTGACCTAGAATGATTAGTTTACCTAGGTGAGACTTTCAACTGCTATGGTATGCCCTGACCTTGTATACTATTCCTTCAAATTGCATGATTTAGATAAAAAAAAATTAGACCTTGATTGTTGGGAAATAGGGACGTCACCCCATTAGTATCAGTTGTAGATATATATAGGTTAGTCCTTGATGTGGGGATGTGTGTCTATAAACATGTAGCTTATGAGATTTATGAGAGATTATAGTATCAGCCTTGATAGGATGTACTAGTCTTTTGGTGAGTATAAATTTGTTATGAGAGATAGGGGCCTATATGTCTTAGTAATGCATCGTTCCTATGGTAATAGAATGTATTAATAGATGGTTAATAGGAAGATAATAGTTTGAGCATACCTATAGCCTATGATCAGTTCCTTTTCATCCTTAGTTAAGACCAGTTTAAAATAGGTCCAGTCCCTTGGATATAGGTTCCAGTCCATATTTTATTGAAGTTTCATTACCGCCGTACAGCAGAGCAGTGTTGGAGGTATTCCTAGATTGACACTATTTAGATGTTCGTTTATTATTCCAGTGTTAGGAAGTGTTACCTTAGATATTGGGTAAGTTAGAGGCTCTAGAAGGAGTACTATCGATCTTAAATTTCGAGGACGAAATTTTTCTAAGGTGGATAGAGTTGTAGCACCCAGTTTTCCAAATGAGGGTAATTTTGAAATTTCGTGTTTATAATTATTTTAATATTGATATTTAATTCATGATATGATTTTTTGGTGATTTTAAATCATTTTAAAATTATTTAAATCAATGACTTGTGGTTTTGACATTTTGCTAGTGAAACCCTAGAGACTGTTTGATCTAGAGCCTAACCATGTGATTATGATATTTTAATATCATTTTTGGCCTAAGGATATTTTTGCATTTGACCTCTTTGAATTATTTTGATATTATTTTATTATTTATGATATTGTTTTGCGATTATTTGAGTCGGGTTCGAATTTCATCTCAATCTGACTTGTAACGGGGACCCGGGGGTAGTTTGACTCTAGTGGGACCCACACACTAGTTAGGCATGGCCCACATGATATTAATTTTAGTCCACATGATAGAAATATTTTAGTTAGAGGTTAGACTAATTATTATGGATAAGGTTAGTGTGATTAGAGACTTTAGAATGACTAATTTAGCCCTAACCAATTAGCCCTTTCCTAATACTCATAGAATAGGTTAGTGGGGGCATTTTGGACCTTACCATAATAGGACAAATAGCCCCATATGGCCAGCCACTTTGGGAGAGGATAGGCTCAAGTTCATTTTATTATTCTCATCCACACTCTCTCTCTTGTTCTTCCCCAAATTCCTAGAGAGCAATTCCTAGCAATTTCTCCACCAAATCCTTCCATTTCGCCACCAAATCTTCTTCTTTCCTTCTCCATTCTAGCCAAGGAGGTAGGTACCCAAGTTTGGGAGGATTCGGAGCTCGTTCGTGTCCTTTTAGAATCTCTACGTGTCGGTGTCGCTCCGGGAAGGCTTTTCTTCGATTCGATCTACCGGGAGGTATAAATCCCTTCTCATTTTCATTTCCTCATGCATATAGATCTATTTTGAACCCATAGGAACGACCCCCATGGTTGTATCTCCATTTGTGTCCATTTCGTGTCCATTTGGAGGTCATAGGAGTGTCCTTTGTGTTGTGGTTGTGTCCATATGGGAAAAGCCCAAATTTGGACACACTATGTGTTGTTGTTATGTGTGAATGAATTATTACATGTTTAATCTCATATTTTTGTATTGGAGATGTGTTCTATAGTGTCTCATATATATATATTAGTGTAGAGAGTGAGTTCTTGATATATTATGTTATATACTTGTGTTCTTTTGTCTCAAACTATCCAAATCCGTCATGATTTTTATCCATGTTTTTAATTTCAGCCCTAACTTAGAAATGACATAACTTCTAGCTCAAAGCTCGGTTTAATCTCCTATTTTTTTAAAAGAAGCGTATTGAAGTTAGCTTTCCAAAAACATGTATTAATATGTCTAATTCTTTCTGTAACTTTCTGGATAATTATTTGAGGGTCAGCTGTACGAAAGACAAACGCGTTCTCGGTGTTTTCGCGATTTCGGGAGTTTTCGGAAATGAAAACGCGATCCGTTCGAAGTTTCGGAAAGCTAACACATAGATTTATAACATACTTTAATCCTAGATTTTAATTCATGCTGAGATGGTACAGTATTGATTATTAGTAGGAGTTACTATTCGGTATATGCATTTTGTGCACCCTTGTGTGTAATATAATGTTCTATTTGATTTTAACCCATGTTAATGTATATACATTATGTAATTAAATAGAGAATGCAAGCATGAGTAAATATTTAAATAAATGATGTATGAGGTGTAAGTATCCTTTCTAATGTAAGCATGTATAAGTATGGCTTGTAATGAATATGTAGGTTCCATAGTATGTAATATATGGTGCATATAGTAGTGCAAGAGAATAAATGAATGATGAATGAATGCAAGCATGAATGTAATGTAATAATAGATGTAATGTATGCAATATACAAGTTAATGAGATGTAATGTTCTATGTTGACACAAATCCTATATTACCTCATGTACCCTCCTTACACTATGTTGACACTATCACACTTGACACATTGTTCACTTATACTTTGACACTCTTTGATATGTATGCCCATTTAACCCTCACTTGCCCCTTTGCCATGTTCACATACACACACATAGCCTCTTAAATAAGTATTTATCAATATAGTTAACTTAGCTATGTATGTATATTATATATATGTTAGCATATTGTGTTATGATATATAAGTTTATATAACCATTTGAAATGCCATGATTATAGACCTAATGTTGAATACCAATATATGCATGTGTATATATGTGTAGACATATATAGCTTAAAGTAATAGATTACCTAGTGTATATCCAATGTGAATTCTTGCCTATTTGAGTATTGAATAATTGCATGCTATATAGAGTTGGGTGTATGTTGGCTTGTATAGCCTTGTATTGATGTGTGCTTGCTAGGATAGTCTTGGTTAGGCCTAATAAGACTTGTTGGGTTAGGACATGACCTAGTTTGACCTAGTTTGACTAGTGCAGTTGACCAGAGTTGACCAAGGGTTGACTTTGGCCTAGTTTGACCTAGATTCATGTATAATGCATTATAGTACTTTATATTACCCTTCTGGACATGTTGTGACTTGTGCTGTTCTAATTAGGAGCCAGACACCTCTCCTCGGACAGTATCTTTACCTTGGACATTCAGATATCAGGCGAGTACATTCTCTGATCATTTCATATCCTGTTTAGAATTATTTTCCTGTTTTAAATTACTTTACTTGATACTGTCACATTGGTCACACGGATTGGTACTATATGGATCTTTGAGATGTTATCCCCCTCGGGAGCATCGGATACTGCATGTTTTGTGCGTTTCACGAATCATCACGTATCTCTATGCTTCCTCTGATTCATGAATCGCTTGTGACACATGTACTCTCATGTTCACAGAGCCATCATGAATCACCTTCACGTATCACTCATTTTATGAGCCATGTGAAGTTTCACAAATCTTAACATAACTTGAACAGATCCTTGTATATTGATTGGGGATGGGGGAGTAGAAATAGACATGTGAATATTATCCAAGTAGCTGTAGTCATGAATCACTCTCTTAGCTGTAGTCATGAATCTCCTATGCCATTCATATGTTTATATTTTACTCTGACTCACTAGCCACTGTTAGCTCTCTACTTATAGTAGATATTTCTATTACAGTTCTCTTTCTCTGTTTACATACTGTATTTCCTTCAGATCCTGTATCTTACTTTACTGCATGATTATATTTTCTAACCTGCTATGATCTGTTGAGATGTACTGTGCTCGCTCCAGTCCTGACTGGACTCGTTGATAAATTTTACAGATAGCCTGGAGGTTGCCTGCTAGCCTAGAGAAGACAGTAGAGGTTGCATAGATAGCTAGGGTTTTTGCTTATAGTTTATTTTTAGTCATCTTGAGTTGTATTTATGGATTACTGTATTTGAGTTTTGAGATGTATTCTGAGTTTGTATCTTAGACACTTAGACTTCTATTTGTTGTATCTCTTTTCGATTTCATGTTTTATCTATCTTCCTTATGCTCTACCTTAGATGTGATTGAGTTTACATTCTACTATGTCACCCCCATTCGGGTAGTATAAACTGTTTAGTCTTATACTGTTAGATGCATTGAGACCTAGGACAGCGTTCTACCGCCGACACTGCGGCGTAGGCTGGGCGTTGTTACGTCCTCCTGTCCTAACACTAGGGTGCGGGTCGTGACACGTTTTTAGTGGTGGCCCATGCAGGTTGAGATTCGCATTAGTGCGATTTCGTAGTAGCGCAACGACTTAGTTGTACTACTACGAGCCTGCTACAGGATATATAAATTAAGATGCTAGGATGAGAGGATACTCAATCACTGTTAGGATTCCTTCAGAGATTCCTGGGATGACCCTTGAGAATCTCATTTTGAATTCCGATTTAAACTCATTTTCCTTGTTTTGATTCACCTTCTTTCCTTGATTTGAATTTTATTTTGTGGATTCAATGTGGAACTTTAAATCCTGGTATTAGTTGATGATTTTGAAAAAAATTTGTAGTTGTTGATTTAATTTTGTATTTAGATTAATATTTTCAAATCCAAGGTACTCAATCACACTTAGGATTCTTTGAGATATTTCTGGGACGACCCCTGAGAAACTCATTTTGAACTTCAATTGGAATTCTTTTTTCTCTTGTTTGGATTCACCCTCATTCCTTGCTATTCAATTTAAGCTTGATGGGTTCCTCTCGTTTGAACCGATGAGAAGGAACATATCTTCATTATTCTTTCTTGCCATTATTCCCTTGCATTCTTATTTACCTCTTATCTTAAACTCTGTCCGATTACATTAATTACCCATATCATGTCGTCCCTACCAGATGTACTTCGAAACCCTTGAATCTTCGTATCTTTTGCATGGGGAAGGCTAAGGAAGTGACGTAAATTATATAGCTCAGAGAAGACGTAACTGGTTATTTTATAATGATCTAAAGGAAATCAAATGTGGAGTGTTCCATATGGAAACTTGAGATAGAAATGTGGTAAAGGTCTCGAATAGAATAAAGAGATGTATACTGCCAATCTGGAAACAATTACATTTAGAGAAATTTTGGGGTTATGAGATAGTTTATAGGTGTATTCAAAACTAATGAGGATATCAGAGGTCAACCTAGTTTTGAGAACTTAGAAAATCTTGGTTATTGGTTCTGGAAAAAACTTCTACTCTGAGGCTATATAGAAGGTTAGTGATGGAAAAGAGAAGTTAATTGTGTTTAATAAGGATATTAAACAAGATGTTGTGAGGAAATGACTAGGGATAGAGAGAACACAAAGTTATGGAAGTTTAGAGATTGTTGTGAAATATTTTTAGGAGAATAATATTCAAGGGTGTTTGTCGAAAAAAATACGGAAGTTGATTTTATGATGGAAGATAAGTTTTGTGAGGCCTAGAGATTTAAATTAAATAATACAAGGAGAACAATTTGAACAAGTTCAAGGAATTCGTAAACCGGATTTAGTGGTTTTGGGTTAAATTTAAGACAAGGTGAAAGAACTTGAAAATTTAAATAAATGGTTAATGTTGATTCCTAAATGTGAGGGCTGTGCTTCAAGAGTGATGTTTGGAAATTGGGAATTGCCTACGGTAGTCATGGTAAGGGTTTAAATAAAGGTTAAATTTTCATATGGAGACTGGTGAGGTAAAGATATGATTGGCAAGTTATGACCAGATAAACTTAAGAGTATCAGAAGCAGATGACTAACTCGATCTTCATTATTTTTGTGCATTAATTACCACCTCTTGAACTCCCACTTTCTAATTGAGATCCTTGACGTTCCTTATCGTGACTTTGATATTCGGAATGTAATTCCTTTCATCATTACCACCCTTATATCTTGTGCTGCTAAATTAGCCTTAGTTTTACAAGCTTATCTATTTTCGAGCTTGGTCATGACAGATTTTATTGGGTGGCCACCCACTAATATATTGTCTAATCAGAACCGGTACATGATGGTCTGATCGACCTATTGCACTTTGGTTCGCTTTTTCATGTATCAATCTACGAGAATGGAGTCATAGTTAAACTTGACCCTAGAGTCTCATTCGCGACAGCCTTGACAATTCTTCTTGAAATCTTTTTATCGCCTATGAACCTCGTATTCGTACTCAGTCGAATTAAATTTAATCATGACCTGAACCTCCATCATTGGATGCTCGTGCTCATACTTTGATTTTATTGATTTCCCTTCTTGTCCAAATCTCGTTTTATTTCGAAATTGATCAACTTAGATCGTGTCAAGACAAAAATCTATTTGTGATTTGTTGTGCCTAAATTTTTAATTTTTGCCATTTTATAGAATAGTAACCTTTTAATAATTTTTTAGTTGCTTGTTAATGACCAATTTTTATATAGGATGGTAGACAGCCCTACAACCTTGATGATTATTGTTCCCTTACCTTCCCAATTAGGACATCCTAGATTGTTTGTGTGTTGATACCATAGTACTGTTTTGACCTAGAATGATTAGTTTACCTAGGTGAGACTTTCAACTGCTATGGTATGCCCTGACCTTGTATACTATTCCTTCAAATTGCATGATTTAGATAAAAAAAAATTTATACCTTGATTGTTGGGAAATAGGGACGTCACCCCATTAGTATCAGTTGTAGATATATATAGGTTAGTCCTTGATGTGGGGATGTGTGTCTATAAACATGTAGCTTATGAGATTTATGAGAGATTATAGTATCAGCCTTGATAGGATGTACTAGTCTTTTGGTGAGTATAAATGTGTTATGAGAGATAGGGGCCTATATGTCTTAGTAATGCATCGTTCCTATGGTAATAGAATGTATTAATAGATGGTTAATAGGAAGATAATAGTTTGAGCATACCTATAGCCTATGATCAGTTCCTTTTCATCCTTAGTTACCACTTTAAAATAGGTCCAGTCCCTTGGATATAGGTTCCAGTCCATATTTTATTGAAGTTTCATTACCGCCGTACAGCAGAGCAGTGTTGGAGGTATTCCTAGATTAACACTATTTAGATGTTCGTTTATTATTCCAGTGTTAGGAAGTGTTACCTTAGATATTGGGTAGGTTAGAGGCTCTAGAAGGAGTACTATCGATCTTAAATTTCGAGGACGAAATTTTTCTAAGGTGGGTAGAGTTGTAGCACCCAGTTTTCCAAATGAGGGTAATTTTGAAATTTCGTGTTTATAATTATTTTAATATTGATATTTAATTCATGATATGATTTTTTGGTGATTTTAAATCATTTTAAAATTATTTAAATCAATGACTTGTGGTTTTGACATTTTGCTAGTGAAACCCTAGAGACTGTTTGACCTAGAGCCTAACCATGTGATTATGATATTTTAATATCATTTTTGGCCTAAGGATATTTTTGCATTTGACCTCTTTGAATTATTTTGATATTATTTTATTATTTATGATATTGTTTTGCGATTATTTGAGTCGGGTTCGAATTTCATCTCAATCTGACTTGTAACGGGGACCCGGGGGTAGTTTGACTTTAGTGGGACCCACACACTAGTTAGGCATGGCCCACATGATATTAATTTTAGTCCTCATGATAGAAATATTTTAGTTAGAGGTTAGACTAATTATTATGGATAAGGTTAGTGTGATTAGAGACTTTAGAATGACTAATTTAGCCCCAACCAATTAGCCCTTTCCTAATACTCATAGAATAGGTTAGTAGGGGCATTTTGGACCTTACCATAATAGAACAAATAGCCCCATATGGCCAGCCACTTTGGGAGAGCATAGGCTCAAGTTCATTTCATTATTCTCATCCACACTCTCTCTCTTGTTCTTCTCCAAATTCCTAGAGAGCATTTCCTAGCAATTTCTCCACCAAATCCTTCCATTTTGCCACCAAATCTTCTTCTTTCCTTCTCCATTCTAGACAAGGAGGTAGGTACCCAAGTTTGGGAGGATTCGGAGCTCGTTCGTGTCCTTTTAGAATCTCTACGTATCGGTGTCGCTCCGGGAAGGCTTTTCTTCGATTCGATCTACCGGGAGGTATAAATCCCTTCTAATTTTTATTTCCTCATGCATATAGATCTATTTTGAACCCATAGGAACAACTCCCATGGTTGTATCTCCATTTGTGTCCATTTCGTGTCCATTTGGAGGTCATAGAAGTGTCCTTTGTGTTGTGGTTGTGTCCATGTGGGAAAATCCCAAATTTGGACACACTATGTGTTGTTGTTATGTATGAATAAATTATTACATGTTTAATCTCATATTTTTGTATTGGAGATGTGTTCTATAGTGTCTCATATATATATATTAGTGTAGAGAGTGAGTTCTTGATATATTATGTTATATACTTGTGTTCTTTTGTCTCAAACTACCCAAATCCGTCATGATTTTTATCCACGTTTTTAATTTTAGCCCTAACTTAGAAATGACATAACTTCTAGCTCAAAGCTCGGTTTAATCTCCTATTTTTTTAAAAGAAGTGTATTGAAGTTAGCTTTCCAAAAACATGTATTAATAGGTCTAATTCTTTTAGTAACTTTCTGGATAATTATTTGAGGGTCAGCTGTACGAAAGACAAACGCGTTCTCGGTGTTTTCGCGATTCCGGGAGTTTCCGGAAATGAAAACGCGATCCGTTCGAAGTTTCGGAAAGCCAACACATAGATCTATAACATACTTTAATCCTAGATTTTAATTCATGCTGAGATGGTACAGTATTGATTATTAGTAGGAGTTACTATTCGGTATATGCATTTTGTGCACCCTTGTGTGTAATACAATGTTCTATTTGATTTTAACCCATGTTAATGTATATACATTATGTAATTAAATAGAGAATGCAAGCATGAGTAAATGTCTAAATAAATGATGTATGAGGTGTAAGTATCCTTTCTAATGTAAGCATGTATAAGTATGGCTTGTAATGAATATGTAGGTTCCATAGTATGTAATGTATGGTGCATATAGTAGTGCAAGAGAATAAATGAATGATGAATGAATGCAAGCATGAATGTAATGTAATAATAGATGTAATGTATGCAATATACAAGTTAATGAGATGTAATGTTCTATGTTAACACAAATCCTATATTACCTCATGTACCCCCCTTACACTATGTTGACACTATCACACTTGACACATTGTTCACTTATACTTTGACACTCTTTGATATGTATGCCCATTTAACCCTCACTTGCCCCTTTGCCATGTTCACATACACACACAGAGCCTCTTAAATAAGTATTTATCAATACAGTTAACTTAGCTATGTATGTATATTATATATATGTTAGCATATTGTGTTGTGATATATAAGTTTATATAACCATTTGAAATGCCATAATTATAGACCTAATGTTGAATACCAATATATGTATGTGTATATATGTGTAGACATATATAGCTTAAAGTAATAGATTACCTAGTGTATATCCAATGTGAATTCTTGCCTATTTGAGTATTGAATAATTGCATGCTATATAGAGTTGGGTGTATGTTGGCTTGTATAGCCTTGTATTGATGTGTGCTTGCTAGGATAGTCTTGGTTAGGCCTAGTAAGACTTGTTGGGTTAGGACATGACCTAGTTTGACCTAGTTTGACTAGTGTAGTTGACCAGAGTTGACCAAGGGTTGACTTTGGCCTAGTTTGACCTAGATTCATGTATAATGCATTATAGTACTTTATATTACCCTTCTGGACATGTTGTGACTTGTGCTGTTCTAATTAGGAGCCAGACACCTCTCCTCGGACAGTATCTTTATCTTGGACATTCAGATATCAGGCGAGTACATTCTCTGATCATTTCATATCCTGTTTAGAATTATTTTCCTGCTTTAAATTACTTTACTTGATACTGTCACGTTGGTCACACGGATTGGTACTATATGGATCTTTGAGATGTTATCCCCCTCGGGAGCATCGGATACTGCATGTTTTTTGTGTTTCACGAATCATCACGTATCTCTATGCTTCCTCTGATTTACGAATCGCTTGTGACACATGTACTCTCATGTTCACAGAGCCATCATGAATCACCTTCACGTATCACTCATTTTATGAGCCATGTGAAGTTTTATGAATCTTAACATAACTTGAACAGATCCTTGTGTTTTGATTGGGGATGGGGGAGTAGAAATAGACATGTGAATATTATCCAAGTAGCTGTAGTCATGAATCACTCTCTTAGATGTAGTCATAAATCTCCTATGCCATTCACATGTTTATATTTTACTCTGACTCACTAGCCACTGTTAGCTCTCTACTTATAGTAGATATTTCTATTACAGTTCTCTTTCTCTATTTACATACTGTATTTCCTTCAGATCCTGTATCTTACTTTACTGCATGATTATATTTTCTAACCTGCTATGATCTGTTGAGATGTACTGTGCTCGCTCCAGTCCTGACTGGACTCGTTGATAAATTTTACAGATAGCCTGGAGGTTGCCTGCTAGCCTAGAGGAGACAGTAGAGGTTGCATAGATAGCTAGGGTTTTTGCTTATAGTTTATTTTCAGTCATCTTGAGTTGTATTTATGGATTACGGTATTTGAGTTTTTAGATGTATTCTGAGTTTGTATCTTAGACACTTAGACTTCTATCTGTTGTATCTCTTTTCAATTTCATGTTTTATCTATCTTCCTTATGCTCTACCTTAGATGTGATTGAATTTACATTCTGCTATGTCACCCCCATTCGGGAAGTATAAACTATTTAGTCTTATACTGTTAGATGCATTGAGACCTAGGACAGCGTTCTACCGCCGACACTGCGGCGTAGGCTGGGCGTTGTTACGTTCTCGTGCCCTAACACTAGGGTACGGGTCGTGACAACTTGGCACGTGAGTTTGTATTTGATGCAGCTTGTACCAGTCCAAGTTTTGATCCGGAGGATCCGAATCCTGCTGTAATGGAGTTCTATGATATGTTCAACCATGCTAATACTCCGTTATATCCGGGTTGTGATTCTCATTCTGTCCTATCGGTGGTAATGCGGTTGTTGAATCTCAAGTCTGATTTTAACTTACCGTGGGAATGCTACAACCGGATAATTCAATTTATTAGAGAGTTGCTGGCAAAAGAAGCGAAGGACTTGCCAGAAAACTTTTACCTATCGAAGATAATGATACGGAAACTCGGATTAGGCTACGAAAAGATAGATTGTTGTCAAAATAGCTGCATGTTGTACTTCAAAGAGAACAATGATAAAGACAAATGCATTTTCTGTCACGAGGACTGGTACAAGCCCATTCGGGGCAAAGAAAAATCAACTGCACGAGCAAGGTTGTGCCCCTACAAATACATGTAGTTTTTTGCCGATCACAAAGAGGCTATAGAGGATGTATATGTCCTAGAATACTGCAGAACACATGACATGGCATAGCAAAGAGCGGAAGATGGATGAAGGAGAATTATCTCATACATCCGATGGAGAGGCATGGAAGCATTTTTATCGATCTCATCCTGGATTTGCTGCGGAGCCTAGGAATGTTCTGCTGGCTTTATGTTCTGATAGATTCACTCCTTTCAGACAGTCGGGGGCTCAGTCCTCTTGTTGGCCAGTGATTTTGACCCCTTACAATCTACCAACGTGGATGTGCATGAACTCCTTTTATGTTCTTGACACTTATCATACCCGGTCCAAAAAATCTAAAGAAGAACATCGATATCTATTTGCAGCCGTTGGTGGATGAGTTGAAACAATTGTGGCAGTTCGACATTCAGACGTATGATATATCGATAGAGCAGAACTTTCATATGAGAGCGATGTTGATGTGGACCATCAATGATTTTCCAGCATACAAAATGTTATCTGTATGGAGTACTCATGAAATTATATCTTGTCCGATATGTATGGAAAAGTGGCATTCCACCTTCAAAATAGAGGAAAAGCTTTTTTTTATTGCCATCATTAGTTCCTTCCTATGTCGCATCCATGGCGAATGAACAGGGACGCCTTTAGAGCTGGTGAATAGGAACTAACTCCTCCCACATTGAGATTGACTGGAGATATCGTTTGGGCAGAGGTGGAGGATTTGTCGACTGTAAAGAAAGATCCGAGATCGGGCCATCACTTAGAAGGATTCGGACATAGCCATAATTGGACGAAGCAGAGTATCTTTTGGGACTTAGCTTATTTGAAGGACAATCTCATAAGACACAATCTTAATGTCATGCATATTGAGAAAAATGTATTCGACAACATCTTCAATACGGTGATGGATATCAAGGGAAAGACGAAAGACAATCCAAAACCAAGAAAGGAATTGGAAATTATTAGCAGGCGTCCAGAGTTTAATCTAACACGAAGATCCAATTGTAACTTGGTCAAGCCCTCTGCACCATTTACACCGAGTAGAGATGATAAATTGATAATATGCAGTT
Source organism: Iris pallida (assembly GCA_029216955.1). Lineage (NCBI taxonomy): Eukaryota > Viridiplantae > Streptophyta > Magnoliopsida > Asparagales > Iridaceae > Iris > Iris pallida. The sequence continues at coordinate 2,354,515 of JANAVB010021999.1, read as the reverse complement.
GGATTACAAAGTTGAGATTCCCTGACGGTTACGTATCGAATGTGGCAAGATGTGTCGATCTCAATGAACGCAAGATGATAGGGATGAAGTGTCTTGATTGCCACGTGTTCATGGAGCGTTTACTTCCTATCGCTGTGAGAGAGATACTGCCTTTTGTCACGACCCGCACCCTGTTTAGGGGCACGAGGACGTGGGTACGTCCAGCCTACGTCGCAGTATCTGCGGTAGAATGCTGTATAGGTCATCTATACCATCTAACATCTAACAATAATGAATATAAAACATGTGATCTCTGCACGAAGGAATAATATGACATATCATCTATAAAGTCTTAATCACAAGTCTAATAGAAGATAGAGCATGATATCTGAAATGAAAATAAACAAGAATAACTAAATAAGAGTAAATTCGACAACACAAGAGTCTAAATGTCTATCACAAATAAGTATATATCCTGAATATAAAATAAGTCTCAACTCGCAATCGTAACAATCTGACACATCATGAACACAGTAAAGGCTACATATAAAGTCTCAATCACATGTCTAAAGGAAGATAGAGCACGATATTTGAAATAAAAGTAAAAGTGAATAACTAAATAAGAGTAAATTCGACAACACAAGAGTTTAAATGTCTATCACAAATAAGTACATATCATGAATATAAAATCAGTCTCAACTCACAATCGGAACAATCCGACACAATATGAATACTGTAAATTCTAAACTATATATATGGCACTCTCTACTAAGCAGGATCCTCCTCAGACTCCTATGTGCCACCCTCGTATACCCCCTGCTCATAGTAGATCGAACAGTCATTTGAAAAATGTTGGTTATCCAGTAAAGATGGAGCGAAGTACATAAACTAATAGCAGTTCCAGTTAATTGACAAATCCTATGAAAATGTAATAATAAAAAAAAATTTCTTGAAGAGCAGTTTATAGAGACAAGTAAAAGGAAGAGACAAATGAATATCGAATAGTAGATGAATATAGAGAACATGTAAAATGTGAAAGCAGACAAATATGTAATAAAGGGGAAAACCTGTCATGCAAGGTATTCAATAAATAATCCAGGAAATCAGTGTTTAAGACCAGTATTTTAAAATACCAAGTTGACATGTAAACAACTAGACTGTGATATCCGACAAACCATACATGTCCGTGTGTGCCAGCTATTATTCCAGTAAGACCATGGGATAGAAAGGGTGTGTTCACATGTCTCCTAGGTATTTCCCCGCCCGACTAGTACACGTGGATCCAGGTTTTTGGCAAGTATTTATAGAAGCATAAAAAATCTCAGTTGATAATATTCCTCCACCACAGCACAAATAATAGAAATATGGAGACAGAGTATGAAAAAGACAAAATAGAAGATATGGAGGAAAGTTCTTTTATTATCATGTCTACAAAGGTCTAGTACAGATTCATCAAGGCTACATATAAAGGACAAATCCTATTTTTCTACAAAGGATTGATTACAGATTCGTCAAAGCTAGAGGAGTCTACAAGGGGTTTAGTCTTCGTCAAAGCGCAGCCCCCATCTTCTTGGTACGTTGACTGGAAGATTGATCTCCATTGAAGAATATTCTGACTTTCATGCTGGCGCAACCCTTCAAAAGCTCATCAGCTACTTGGCTGAAGCGAGCAACTTTCTGAAGCAGCTATTGGCCCGGGTTTCTAGAAGGTACAGTAGGTCACGAAGCCCAGAATGGGAAGGGCAGAGCATAACATGTGGCTCTCTGAGTTGGCCATCTACCGACAAGCTAGGCCGTCAGGACCTCCAAGACCTCCAAGGCGTCGCCAAGGTTCGAACTCCTCGTGAAAAGCGTTCCAACATGTTCTGAGGCTCATCAACAGTTATTCTACAAAGGCATAGCTCCTTTGAACGAAGGAATCCTAAATCAAAATACGACATAGGCAAGGCCAATCATCGTTCGAAGCGAAGTCTAGATCCAGCAAGGTGTTGAACGAAAAGAAGAAAAAGAAGACATGACTCTTAAGAAGAAACTCCCCCTTTCTATAGGTCGAGAGTGGTCCAAAACGTAGGCCACATGGCCGACGGTCAAAATTCCTACATTAATGGGAGGAACCTAGGACTAAGCACGATGAACCTCATTAAATAAAGTTCATTCGACTAAGTCCTAGACTATCCTAGGACCCCTTGAAATTCCCCAAGCAACAGTGGCGATTAAGAGTGAGTCATTTATTAAGGAGCGGTCATTCATTGCTCTTTAAAAGAAGACTTCAAAAGCCAATGCATGCAATCCAGAGGCACAGCTACATTCATGTGCCAACCTCAGGTGCAGACTGGTGATATTTTTACACCAATTCAACTCCAACGGCGTAGCACTCTGCTCTAACCCAGAAGCTCAACTACCTTTCGTCAGAGATTTGGGAGATACCATTGCATCCAACACAAGTCCTCCTACCGCTCCAAAAGCACAATAACCTCGTCAACCTGAAGCACAAGCCTACTCGTCGCCCTAAAGCATAGTGACTTTATCATTTGAAACAGAGCCTTCTCATCGCTCATACGCACAGAGGCTCCGTCACCTTTGAAGCATAGTCCACTCGTCGCCTGAAAGCACAGAGGCTCCGTTGTCTCCAGAAGAACGGTCTACTCGTCCCCCCAAAAGTGCTGTAGTACTCAGACCTCGCAGAGGTGCAGGAAGCATGGTCTCACCTAGTCAGTTTACTTAAATTGACTCTCTCAAAGATAAGATTGAGGTTAATCATGATTGATATCTTATCAAATTGATTTAAATCTTAGACGATGATCAATCAGAATCTAAATCTGAGATAAAATCCCAAAATTTACTCGGCTGCATTCGAACAAGCAAATCGGCACATGCTACGTGTCTCTTCCTTCGGTTATTTTGATAACCACCAGAGATCTCGATTAATGGAAATCTTAATGTCCGTCACGTGTCAGTGCCGCTGAAGCCTGCACCGTGCAATGACGGCAGATTCATTCCTATCTCAAAACCCTAATGCACATCGCATATGTGCTCTCTTCCCTTATAAATAGAAGGAGTTTTCCTTCAACAAAAGGAAGAAGACCACCGAACGTCAAATCTCCAGCTCTAGGCATCCTCTTGATCGGTAATCCTAGAGTTCCATCAAAGGCATCAGAAAGTCAGAACAAGTTCAACCCGTCGTCATATCATCAACGGAGTAAACGAGCCACTGTAGTGCTCGATCTCCACCGACATACTTTTCCAGAAAATCTTCCCTTTGTACTTTGAATATCCAGTTCAGGACTTTCTTCTTTGTACACAGGTTTTTTACGTTCAATAAAATATTTTTTTAATCTTTTGTGATGTCGAATAAAATGGTGAATCTGCTGGGCACTACCATCTCCTCCAACGAGAAGGCGGTGACGTAATCTGATGGCAACTTGTTGGGATCTTTCCAGAAGATGCTGGTTGTACGCTTCGTGTAGCAAGCATTTGAAGATCTCCTTTCTGTTGAGAAGTTGAATCCTTCAAAGCGGTTCATAAAACCGAAGAAGACTCAACGTGTCTGGAGGCCCAAGGTGGCTGCAACGAGCAGCACGATGGAGGGAACTGCGATCCAGAACCCTCTCAACGCTGAAGCCCCGGAGAAGATTTTGGCTGCTACAGCCATATCTCCTTGCTCTATTTCCACCCTGGGAAAGTATAGCGAGGAAGACGGTTGTTTGCCATTGAATATCAAGCACAACAAATTACAGATAAATTAAACTTGATTGCAAACTCGCTTGTACAAGCGAAAGCCTAGAAAGAAAGCCTAGGAGACAATCTAAGTACAATTGTTTAGTTTTGATTCTGGAGAGTGACGATAGAGGCTCGAAAAAGTGTAGCAACTCTGCCTTACTTCTTGGACTATCTGACGTGCTCCTTGCTCTCGAAGAAATTACTTTTCGTAGCCTTGGATTGCCAACCATTTGCCTGTGTGTAATACCCTGCTATTTATAGTATTTTCTGTAGTAGTAGTAGCTTTTTGGGCCGCATAACGGGCCACGTGTCTCTCACAGTGCACAAAGACCCGACCTCGGGCTGCCAGCTGGTGGAGGTTTTTGAGATTTTATTGTAGCAAATCTGGATAGTTAAGACTGGGTCAGCCTGTCACCTGTCTTATCGTAAGATAGGACCAGTATGTTTGAGTCATTTTGAGCCGCATAAGCCCTTCAAAGTTCGGCCATGCTGGGCCGCATAAGGCTCATGCGGCTGTCTCCCTTAGTCCGCATGTAGCTTGGGGATTTTTGAGCCACATAGGTTCTTATATTGTGGGCCACATAAGGCTATTACGGCTCGGATTGTAGTTATCCTTGGCTGCATAAAATATATAGAATGAGTTGCATAAGGTTCATGCTACTGGGGTCGCCTATCCATTCTAATCATGTCTTATCTTCTTTTCAGAGCGTCAGAGTTGTCAGAGCTGTCAGTCTTTGCCAGAGTTTGTCAGCTTTATCAGACCAGGGTCAGCTTTATCAGAAGGATTAATCGGCTTGGCCGCATAAGTAACTATTCTCTCGGCGGCTCAAAAGTTATTCTAGTAAAGATAGGCCGAAGGGGGCGTTCTGAGACTGTCATACGACTCTTCTTCATGCGGGTCAATCCGTTCCAGTATACTCATGCAGTCAATTTTAATCCGCATGAACCCCATATTTTTTATGCTTCTACAAGACCCGCTTCAAAGTTTTCAAATTGCAAATTTAGAATACTTTGAATAAGAAGCATGGACGTATATCAAGCCATAGAGAAAATATCTTTGAGTCAGGAGAAACGTTATGTCGCAAGGACATTTTGGGCCGCATGGACGCTTTCATGCCACAGGTAGATCTTGTGCCGCAGGGAGATCTTGTGCCGTAGGGAGATCTTATGCCAGCTGTTACTACTGTATTTAATGCCTTGATTTGGTTTTTGATTTGGGCTCTTTTTTCCAACATAAAGTTGACAGTTACTTAGGATAAAATCCCTAAATGTCATCATTATCTTTAATGGGCTCGAGAATCGAAATGGCATACTTTCAACAAAATCTTATAAATATGGGTCATTTGGATGAAAAAAAATTTCTCCTTCACTTTCTTCTCCTTCGTCTTTATTGTCCCTGTAGTGCTTTCTGTTTAGCCATGGCTCCAAAAGCTTCCAAGTCGTCTGATGCTGCGGGCAAAGGGAAAGGATCTGCTTCTCCGTTGAGAGCTGTGGATTCTTCTTCGATTCATCCTGACGTGCACCCTTCTATCAAGGGTAAGGATGGCGGGAAGACGACGACTTTAATTTTTTCGAATGGCCATATCGTATATTTTATGCGCCGGCCTATCATGCGTCGCCCCTATACGTTAGGCATGATCGATGCGAGACCTATTTCATTAGACCGTATATGTTCTATACTATAGGTCCGCATGAGCTGAGCCGCATAAGCGTTATTGACTCACATGGGTGCCTCATGACTGGACCGTATGGGCGTTACATAATTGACACTATCCAGGCCATATAATTGAACCACATAAGTGATTCCTTGATCGACCCGTATGAATATTGCATAACTGAACCACCTAAGTGACTCAAGACTGATCCGCATGAGTGTCTCCTAACCATGCCGCATAAGTGCCTCCTGATAGGGCTGCATGGGTACTATGTAATAGAACTGTACGATTAAGCCGCATGCATTTTATGTTCTTAAGCCGTACGCACATCCTTCATAACTATGCCACATTGATCTTGTTTGGTTAGGCCACATAGCTGAAAAATGGACTTTGTTTTCTTCTAACTACTTTTTTGCTTTGTCCTTTACAATGACTTTGCCCATAGCTCCAACGGGGGAACTCTTAATAGGATATGCCAAATCTGTACTAGGTGTGAGATTTGACCAGATAGTCGAACGTGTGTCATCTCAGATTACCCGCGATCAACCTGAAGACAGGTTAAGGGAGATTCGAAACCAATCCTTCTTTTTTTTGCTTAGCATGATGAATTCTGGAAAACTGAGGGACACCTATCTGAAGCCTGCATTCTTATTCGGATATGCTATAGCTATTTTGAACTCCCACATACTAGAGCTATCTGAGAGCTGGGATTTCATTTTCAACGGGATTACGATTCACCTTCCTCAGATGGAATGCTATTTTTCCCTGTTAACTTTTAACATGGTACTTATCGAGAGACGGATGACGGATCCCATAATTTAGGACCGGTAGGCAGTCTTCGTAGGCAATATCCAATATAATAGACGAGCGTGATCGGCGGTCACGACCAGGGAGTCAGTCAGTCGTTCTATCGTCGGACTAGCCCCCAGTAGTTTTATAAATGAGCTGAGGCCTAATAACAGGTTCTCTGAAGCCGATACCTTCCTGAACCAGATTGCTCGAAAAGGATCATATCCTACGGGTAGACTATCGCTGCCGAATTGGATGTATCGTTCTCCTCCGTGGGTCAACTTGACACTCTGGATTCTGTCGTGGTATGAGGATACTTTACGTCAGCTCGACCTCTACTATGCCATAAGGGGCACCTGCTACGGTCTTCCTATGAACACAAGGCTATTTATAGCACTCCTCGAGATGTACAACCGTCGTACGGGGACCTTCTTTACGCCTGTTGGGGATATGGGCTTGCTCTTCATGAAATGCATGATGTCTCCAAGTTGCCCTGGGGAGACGAGGCTTATGAGGAGTATACTCCTACAGATGAGGAGTTTAAGGTTTTAAAGCAGCGGTTCCCCGGGTTTATTGCCATTTACCTGGAAGTGTTATGTCATCATCGCACTTGTCAGCAAATATCGAAGAAAGAGGATAAAAGCTCTGAGGGGACCCTTCCTTATACCAAGGCTTAGATCGGTTACATGTTCGATCTAGGGGCCTCAGGCCAAGTTGTCCCTCGGAGCCCTCAAACTCAAGCATGGGTGGATGCTCAAGTGAAAAGCGCGAAGAGGACCAAAGCTTCTGGTGATAGATTTGGAAGCCAATCTGACACATTCAGCTACTTCTATCAAGATACCCAACTCTTGTCTGACAAAGCCATCTTTGTCGGGTTTCTGATGATATGGCTGAGGATTTGTGTTGTCTCATGGGGTTCTGGTTCTTTTGAGAGAATCAGCCGCAACCTGATCATTCCTGCTGTTAAATTAGTCATCGAAGGCAGGCTAGCTCTCACTACACCAAAATGGCTAAATAGAAAAGCTTAGTTTTTTTTCAATTTGAAACACTTATTTTTTGTTTCTAGGTTTTGGAACACATTAAATATTTTCCAGAGCAAATAAATGTTCCTAATATATTTTATTTTATTTTTTAGAAATAATATTTATTCACATACACCTTTTTACTGTTCCAAATATGTTCCAAATTAAGATTGCACCCACATTCATATAATGTAATTACCAAATAAAGGGTCCAAGCAAACAGAACATATATCTCCCCAAACCCTAAGCGTTCCAAAACATACCAAATCTCCCTCCCGCTCCCCCTCTCGATTTCTTCCTCCAGAAACAACCCTTTCCCTCTCGAAAAATTTCCCTGAAAATTTGTTGAGGGAAATTTTTTCCCCTCCGCCCCTTCCCTCTCGAAAAATTTCCCTCGAATTCCGCTTCCCCCCTCCCCCCTCCCTCAAAAAACAAACCTTCCCCCCTCAAAAAATTTCACTAGGAAATTTTCTCCCTCCCTCCGAATTAAACCCACATACAATCGCCAAAGGAAGGGTTTGGAGATCTCACCAATCACAAATCTTCAAACCCTTATGGTCGCCATCTAGGAAGGAGACGAAGATCGACATTCGCATATATATAATCGCCATCCAGGATCATCAAACCCGCGTAACAGTTGAGGGCTTGCCATCATCCATCGAGAAAGGTTTTTCTTTCTATTTTCTTTTTTTTGTTTAATTTTGATCAGGAATTTGCTTATTTCCGTAGAAACAAAAAAAAAGTGAAAACAGAAAAGGAAAATAAAAACAAATTTGCCTCAGTAAATTAATAGTTTTTGTTACAATAATTTTTTTTAGATGCTAAAACTATATATTATTTTATGGTTGTTAGTCCCACAACTGTGACACTGAAAAAAAATTACTTGTATATGAATATTTTTTTTTGATCTTAGTGATATGGACCATAGTATTAAAATTCTAAAGTTTTTGAAGACTTTTTTAGTGTTGATCCTACTACTCGTACCACATGCGGCTTATCTACCTATGAAAATTAAGACATCAGTAATTATTTTATTGCAAAATAATATTTTCCCTTTTCGGTTTGGAATTAAGGTTCATATGTATATTATTCTCAACACCAGAAATCTCGAATCATGTATTGGACTGGATTAGGTTTATCTTCTACATGATTTTACCTTTTCGGTTTGGAATTAAGGTTCATATGTATATTATTCTCACCATCGAAAATCTAGAATCATGTATTGGACTGGTTCTCTAAGATATCTAATATTAGTTTGATACCACAATATTTTAGCTTGTTGCTCAAATTTGTTTGGCTTAAAGTCGATATGATACGCAAATTTCAAATTTTAGACTGATATGATGCAAAACAACTATGCATCTGAAACGTGATATAAAAGTCAGCCGGTACATATACGGATCTATCGGTATAGATACAGACATTATGTAGCACATATTTGATTTCCCTCAGAAAGACTAATAAGATGACATATAACTTCCGTGAGCAAAGCATTCATTTTATTTCATATATTTGGCAAAGAAAAACTGTTCCTACAGGAGTCTATGTTTAATTGGTGTCAGCAACATTAAACCACAAAGAATTCCAGCAATGTCCTCCAGAATTACAAAACCACCAAAACTTTTTTTAAATTGCCCACCCTATATTATCACAGCATCACAGAATTGATTGCATTCTAAGTATTTTGGAGTGTTTGTGCTACCTAGCTTTCCATTGATTCCATGAGAAAACAAATACAAAATATGTCAATACCTATATCCTTTCCAGTTGCAAGCCTATATATATCATTTCGATTTAAGACCAATTGATTCGGGACTGACTTACTAGTTAATGAATTCGATTGAATTAAGTTGGGCAGATAAATGATATCTAATTGTAAACAAAGTAAAATTTGGTCAGAGGTTTTCAGTAGTTGGAATGACATATTTCTTCTCAATATGCATTTCCCATTTAATAATTTGTTTAAACCAGTGTTAATTTATTCATTTTGAATGATTTTGACGGATATAACACAAGTTCATGTGATTTGCTTACCTCTTTCGCTATAGGATTCAAGAGACTTCTTATTATTTATTTATGAAAGAACCCATTATTTATTTTTTTAATTAAGATTTGGTTGCATATAGTTAATTTCTATAAGTCTTCAGATAATTTAATTTATTTATCATGTCATACATCTTAGAAATCCTTAATGTAATTGAAATGTATTTCTATGACTTTATTGAGTATTTACTTTATTAGTTTTTATTTTATAAAAAAATTTCTTATAAAAAGAATTTTTTTGGTATAGAAATGCCTTTGGACAAGTCATAGATGAGCAAACGGGGGGACTTAGAATATATTGAAGGTGTCAAACAATTTGTGAATTTTGTCAAGGAGAATGTTAATGGAGAAGATCGTTTTTTATGCCCATGTGTTCGATGCAGAAACTCGAAGGGACACCTAGAGCTTGATTTAATCAGCTTTCATTTGTTGTCAAATGGTATTGATCAGAGCTATGTGTTATGGGATCAACATGGAGAAAAATCGATGGACCAGAAGTCTACAACAATAAAATCTGACCCAATCAAAGAAGCATGTTGACACAAAGTCACAGTCAACCAAATATTGATAACATTGACTAAATAATACTTGTGATAATTCAATACGATACACGACGACTATATTCTGCTCAAGCCATACAACAGCTCAGTTGTGGAAATACAAGTCGTTTTCGCATCTGTATTTTTATATTTATTGAGTCTAGAATGATTGTAAGCTGAGTTATGATGGGCTCTTGAGACTCAACCCACAACCCATCTAAAATCCATAAAGCTCCACATCCAAACTTAGCCTATTGGACCCTTGGACCAGTTCTGTGCTCTGGAGACAGAGTTCGGGCCGAACTCTGCCTCCACATAGAGTTCGGGCCAAACTTTGTCCCCTAAAAATTAGCACCCTAATTTTTAGGGTTGGCTGGTTGCTAGTTGTCCAACGGCCAAATTTTTGAAAATTCCTACCAGAATTCTGGCCGAATTCTGCCTGTTAAAAACCTATAAATAGGCCAAGAATTCTCTCATTTTTATTCATCCAATCTTCTCTTCTCTTCTCTCTTAAGCTCAATATAAGCCATACTCTTCTCATCTACTAGCCACAAGTTTCCTAAGTCTCGAGTGCTCAGCATCTCTCAGTTAGGAGTCTTGTGCAAGAGTTCAAAAAATTGCTTGGAAAATTCTAAGCATCGCCACTGCGATCCATTGTAAGAAGTTGACGTGCTCTTCTGAAGTAAAGGCACGGGGTGTAACTACTATTTCACAAATAGTAGATTTAATCCTGAGCTAGCGTTCTCAGGCCTGGACTAGTCATCCACGAAGAAAACGAGGTTAAAATCGGCTGTATTTGCGTATGCTCTCTTGCTCCTTATTTATTTTTCACATTTACTCTGATTAGTTTTAGATCGTGAAAGAGTTGAATTTTTAATTGGTTATTATTGCTATAACTCTATTCACCCCCCTCTAGAGTTGCCATCTGTTCTTCAATTGGTATCAGAGCTCTGTTCTCTTTACAAGGACTTACATCCTAGAGCTGAACCATGGTAACCACACAATCCTTGATTTCTAATCATGGTGAAGGACAGTCCACTTATAGGCCTCCCCTATTTGATGGAACTAACTACACATATTAGAAAAGAAGGATGAGCTTTTATCTCAAGTCGCTAGACTTTGACCTGTGGACTATCGTCACTGACGGTTACAAAAAGCCCGCTAGAATAGTTGTCAATGGCGATCTCGTTGAGAAATCACATGACAAATATTCTGACGAGAAGAAGAAACAGGCAAGTCTAGACGCGAGAGCTATTAATGCTTTAATCTGTGCTATAGACAGGAATGAGTTCAATAGGGTTTCTACATGCACCACATCCCACGAAGTATGGAAGCTTCTAGAAGTGATGCATGAAGGAACCACCCAAGTCAAGGAATCAAAGATAAGTCGTCACACTCAAGAATACGAGGCTTTCAAGATGAAGCCAAACGAGACGATCACAAAAATGTTCACAAGATTCCTCGACATCATCAACCCCCTGTCTTCGCTTGGGAAGCAATATTCAAATCACGAGAAGATTCGCAAGCTACTTAGGGGGCTACCAAAAGTTTGGAACCCTAAGGTGACAGCCATCATAGAAGGAAATTATCTCACAACCATGTCTATGGAGACCTTGATAGGAAATCTAATGACTCATGAGCTTGACCTCAAGGACTTCGAAGAGCCTGCTCCTAAGGCTAAGGAGATCGTACTCAAAGCTCACCGATGGAGGGCTGAACCCGAAGAGACGGATGACGACAACTCAGAAGATGATGATCAAGCCCTCATGGTTCGCAACTTCAAGAGATTCCTTCGCTTCAATCGAAGAAAGAAGGAACCACAAAAAAATAAAGAAGAAGAGCCAACTTGCTACGGTTGCAAGAAGACGGGACACGTCGGAAAAGACTGTCCTTTCTTAAAGAAGAGCAACCGCTATGAGAAGCCACACAAGAAGACCTCCTCAAAGAAATATGCCAACACAAGTATTTGGCATGAAAGCGAAGCTAGTGACTCCGAGGAAGAAAATAACTCTCCTCAAGATACGGCTAATGTGTGCCTAATGGCAACGTCCGATAAGGTATCAAACGAAACTCTTGACGACTTCACTTTTGATGAACTTGGCGATGCTTTCACCGATTTACTTAGTGACCATAAAAAGGTCATTGGTAAATACAAACAAGCCAAGGACAAAATCAAAAGTCATGAAGTCAAAATACAAAGACTTTCTCTATTACTTGATAATATTAGAGACAGTACACCCACGGATGTCACTGATGAGGTATCTAAGCTTAAAATAAGCTTACATGATACCGAGACACGTATTGAGCAACAAACACAAGAAATCACAATACTCAACACGGAGCTTACAGAAGAAAACAGTAGACACAAGATTACTATTACTAAGATGCATGGTTTGAATGCTAAGATTACTGAATTACAAGCTGTCTCTAAGAAACTAGAGACTAAATTGGGAAAACAGGTTGCTCAACCTCAAACCCAATCACATGAGACACACATAAAGCATGACACAACTCATACTAGTCAACCACGTCATCCTCATGCTGCTCAGAATCATGCTTACATGTACACACACTTTCACAAAGGACACAAACCACATGCACGTAGAAATAATCATCATATGTCACATAAACATCACTCCACATATAGACAATCTCATCATGCCATGCCATATAGACAATCTCATCATGCCATGCCATATAGACAATATCACCATGCCACTCCACATAGTCATCATCACCATGCTGAATCTACATATCATCATACTTCTCCTCATTATTCTACTTATAGACATCATCAGCATGCTCCAAATGTAAATAGGAATGCTACATGTACTTATTGTGGTTTACATGGACACATTTTACCACAATGTAGAATTAGAAGATTAGTAGATAGAAAGATATATACTTGGTTTCCAAAAACTAACTCTTCAGGACCCTCAAGAACTTGGGTACCAAAGGTCACATCTACTCTTGATGTAGGTGGACCTTTCCTCCTCAGCTAAGAGTAAGTGGATTCTCGATAGTGGATGCTCGCGGCATATGACGGAAGACGCACATCTTTTTGCATCACTATCGATGAAGAGAGAAGGATATGTATCCTTCGGTAATAACCTAAAAGGTTATATTATAGGTAATGGTATTATTGGTTATCCTCCCTCTCCCGTAATAAAGGATGTCTGCCTAGTGACCGAGTTAAAGCATAACTTGCTCAGCATCAGTCATCTTGCTGACCATGGTTATGACATTAACTTTGGACAAAACAAATGCCTTATCTATGATAGGTCAACAGGAGACATTACTTTTGAAGGGGTAAAAGAGGATAATATTTATATTTTCTATTTATCTGGAAATACTAACAATGCAGGTAGATGCCTATATGCTCATAAAGATGAACGACTACTATGGCACCAGCGTCTTGGTCATGCCAATATGGATACCATATCCAGGCTATCGACCAAGAAGCTAGTTAGAGGCTTGCCCAACATCAAATTCAAAAAGGACACCGTATGTGCTGAATGTGAGTTGAATAAGGCAACCAAGTCATCTTTTCATTCCATAAACTCTGTAAGCACTACTGGACCCCTGCAACTACTCCATATGGATTTATTTGGCCCTAGTAGAGTAGCCAGTCTTGGTGGAAAACTCTATGCCTTTGTTATTGTTGATAACTTTTCAAGATTTACTTAGTTTTTTTTTTTACTTATAAAAGTGATGCTATTTCAGTTTTTAAGATTTTGTCAAGAAAGTTCAAAACGAAAAAGGCTGCATGATTACTCGAATCCGAAGTGATCATGGAGGCGAATTCGAAAAATTCTGATTTTGAAAAGTTTTATGATTCCAATGGATTTGATCATGAGTTTTTTTGTCCAAGAACTCCCCAACAAAATGGTGTTGTGGAGCGGAAGAATAGGACTCTTGGCGATATGGCTAGAGACATGTTGAACAAGTTTTCACTTCCGAAATACTTTTGGGCTGAAGCTGTCAGTACAGCATGCCACATTTTAAATAGGGTACTTATTCGTCCTATTACGAAGAAAACACCCTATGAGCTTTGGTTCAGGAGAACCCCAAATGTTTCTTATTTTAGAGTTTTTGGCTATATATGTTTTATCCTTAACACCAAAGACAACTTAGGCAAATTTGATGCCAAAGCTGACGATGGTATTTTCCTTGGCTATGCTGCCAAGAGTAAGGGATATACAGTTTTTAACAAACGCTTATTAATTATGGAAGAGTCTACCAATGTGACTTTTGATGAAGATAACAGTGCAGCAGCTACTCTTGATGATGATGTTGAGCCATCAACGTCTACTCCAATGAACACCACAATCGAAACAAATTCTCTGGAAAGCTTGCCTAAGAAATTCTCTTTCAAGCCATCACATCCAGAAAATTTGGTAATCGGTGAGGTTTCACGAGGAGTAACTACTAGATCATCATTAAGAGACTCTATTGCTAGCACTGCCTTTATTTCACAAATTGAGCCTAAAATCATTTTAGAAACTTTCAATGATGAATTTTGGATTTTTGCTATACAAGAGGAACTCAACCAATTCGAGAGGAGCCAAGTATGGGAATTTGTTCCTAGACCGGCTAATCACTCGATTATTGGTACTAAATGGGTTTTTCGAAACAAAGTGAATGAAGATGGTTCAGTCACACGCAACAAATCTCGTCTAGTAGCCCAAGGATACAACCAAGAGGAAGGTATCGACTACGATGAGACGTATGCTCCTGTTGCTCGATTAGAATCCATTCGGATGCTTTGCGCATTTGCATATTTTTCAAATTTCAAATTATTTCAAATGGATGTTAAAAGTGCTTTCTTGAATGGTTTTATTAAGGAGGAAGTTTATGTAAAACAATCCCCTGGCTTTGAAAATCACAAATTTCCTGACCACGTGTTCAAGCTAAAGAAAGTGCTATATGGCCTCAAATTTGCCCCTAGAGCTTGGTATGAATGGCTAAGCAATTTCTTGCTTGAGAAAGGTTTTTCAAAAGGGAAAATTGACACTACACTTTTCATAAAGTCTTTCAAAGACACTATTCTTTTAGTACAAATATATGTAGATGATATTATTTTTGGTTCCACTGATGAAACTCTTTGTCAAGATTTTGCCAAGTATATGCAGATCGAGTTTGAGATGAGCATGATGGAAGAACTCAACTACTTTCTCGGGCTGCAAGTCAAACAAATGTCAAATAGAACCTTCATCTGTCAGTCGAAGTACACAAAGGACATGCTGAAGAAATTCGACCTTGATAACATCAAACCAATCAGCACTCCTATGTTATCATAAGTATAGGAATTTGTTCCTAGATCGGCAAACCTGTAGATCAACGTAAGTATCGAGGTATGATAGGCAGTTTACTCTATCTTACTGCCAGTTGCCCTGATATAATGTTTAGCGTTTGCCTATGTGCTAGATATCAAGCGAATCCTAAGGACTCACACATGACCGCAGTTAAGCGTATCTTTCGATACCTTAATGGTACAGTTACAGTGGGCCTATGGTATCCCAAGTCAACATCCTTTGTCCTCATTGGTTACTCTAATACTGACTTCGCTGGATGCAAGGTCGACCGTAAAAGTACGAGCGACACGTGTCATTTATTAGGAAAGGCTTTAGTCTCTTGGTTTAGCAAGAAGCAAAATTCTGTCGCACTATCCGCAACAGAAGCTGAATACATAGCAGCTGGGCGTTGTTGTGCACAAATTCTGTGGATGAAGCAAACCCTTGAAGACTATAATTTATCTTTCATGCATATTCTAATCTTTTATGACAACACTATTGCAATAAATCTTACTAAGAACCCCATTTGTCACTCACGTACGAAGCACATTGAGATACGACACCACTTTTTGCGTGATCATCAGCAAAATGGCACGATTAACTTAGAATTTATTGACACTGATCATCAGTTAGCATACTTCTTCACCAAACCATTATCCGAAGAGCGCTTCAATTTTGCTCACTGAATATACAATTATTATTTTGTCAATTATCAATATGGGGGAGATTGTTGACACAAAGTCACAGTCAACCAAATATTGATAACATTGACTAAATAATACTTATGATAATTCAATACGACACACGACGACTATATTCTGCTCAAGCCAGACGACAGCTCAGTTGTGGAAATACAAGTCATTTTTGCGTCTGTATTTTTATATTTATTGAGTCTAGAATGATTGTAAGCTGAGTTATGCTGGGCTCTTGAGACTCAACCCACAACCCATCTAAAATCCATAAAGCTCCACATCCAAACTTAGCCCATTGGACCCTTGGACCAGTTCTGTGCTCTGGAGACAGAGTTCGGGCCGAACTCTGCCTCCACGCAGAGTTCGGGCCGAACTCTGTCCCCTAAAAATCAACACCCTATTTTTTTAGGGTTGGCTGGTTGCTAGTTGTCCAACGGCCAAATTTTTGAAAATTCCTACCAGAATTCTGGCCGAATTCTGCCTGTTAAAAACCTATAAATAGGCCAAGAATTCTCTCATTTTCATTCATCCAATCTTCTTTTCTCTTCTTTCTTAAGCTCAATATAAGCCATACCATTCTCATCTACTAGCCACAAGTTTCCTAAGTCTCGAGTGCTCAGCATCTCTCAGTTAGGAGTCTTGTACAAGAGTTCAAGAAGTCACTTAGAAAATTGCAAGCATCGCCACTGTGATCTATTGTAAGAAGTTGACGTGCTCTTCTGAAGTAAAGGCACGGAGTGTAACTACTATTTCACAAATAGTGGATTTAATCCTAAGCTAGAGTTCTCAGGCCTGGACTAGTCCTCCACGAGGGAAACCAGGTTAAAATCGGCTGTGTTTGCATATGCTCTCTTGCTCCTTATTTATTTCCCGTATTTACTCTGATTATTTTTAGATCATGAAAGAGTTGAATTTTTAATTGGTTATTATTGCTATAACTCTATTCACCCCCTCTAGAGTTGCCATCTGTTCTTCAAAGCCGACCACCTATGATGGAGGAACTTGTTGATGATGTTTTCAATGTGAATAATTGGGGGAATGAGCACGAGTTAGAAGACATGAATATTACACTTGAAGGTGGAGTAGGAGGCGATTAAACTGTTGGTTTTGAGATCGAGATGAATAAGAGTAGAAAATACAAAAAATATAAGGAGATGGCAACACAACCTTTGTACAATAGTTGTCCTAATGGTAAGACAATGTTGTCTACCATTATCGAGTTACATAATTTAAAAACACGATACAGTTTGACTGGAAATAACGTGACTGCTATATTAGATTGGGTAAAGTCTTTATTTGTAGAAAATTGCAATCTTTCCAAATATTACCCACAAATGAAGAACATGATCAAGGACTTGGGAATGGAATGTGAAACCATCCATGCATGCAGAAATGGTTGCATCCTATATTGGAAGCAATACAAGCAACATCATTATGTGTCCCAAATGTGGAGTCAGTAGGTATAAGCTTGTCTTTGAAGACGAATCTGAGGTAAAAAAAGGGGTAAAAAAAGAGGCAGCAAAATTTATGAAATATTTTCCATTGATCCCAAGGCTAAAGAGATTCATTAGCATTCCTTGGATCGCAGATGCAATGACTTGGCACAAGAAGGCAAAAACCGATGGAAATCTAATGAGACATCCATGCGACTCAGGTCAATAGGATTCAGTCAATGTCAATTGGCCATATTTTGCTGCCGAGGCTAGAAATTTACGGCTTGCAATATCAATTGATGGCTTTAAACCACATGGAACTCAAAGTAGCACTTATAGTTGTTGGCCGGTGAATGTAGCACCTTTAAATCATCCACCATCTTTGTGCATGAAAAAGTAGTTTTCATTGTTGACTTTATTAATATCTGGGCCTAAATCACCAGGCAAACACATCGATGTCTTTCTAGAACCACTTATAGATGAGTTGAAAGAGCTATAGGTAAATGGTGTACCGACGTGGGATGCATTTACTAAAACCTCTTTTACAATAAAAGCAATATTGATATGGGGGGTCCACGATTTACCTGTATATGGAACACTATCTGGGTGAAATGTTCATGGCTATAAGGCTTGTCCAGTATGCGCCGATAATATTGACTCTGAGCATCTTGAAGACTCAAATAAAATATGTTATCGAGGTTATCGTCAATTTTTAAGGTCTGACCACAAGTTTAGAAATGATAAAAGATTCAACAAGACCGTAGATCATCGGCCACCTCCACGACGATTATCTGGTGAAGAAGTTGAACAACGAATTTCTGAAATTCTTAAGAGTAATGATGGGCAAGGGCTTAGTAGAGTCACCGGCAAAAGAAAAAAGAGTAAGAACATTGGTAAAAAGCACAAGGGTAGGGTCAATGAAGATGCCAATATGGATTCTAATTCCACTATTGCACCTCCATGGTCGAGAAGGTCAATTTTGTTTGATTTGCCATACTGGAAGTTTCTTGAGGTTCGCTATAACATTGACGTCATGCATATTGAGAAGAATGTCACTGATCACTTATTAAGCATGTTGATGAATGTCACTAGAAAAACAAAAGATGGGTTGAAGGTACGAAAAGATTTGAAGAAATTGGGCATCAACAAGAAATTATGGTTAGTAGAGGAAAAAGACACCGAAAAAACTTCAATGCCAAAGGCGTCATATGCCTTAACTAAAGAGGAAAAGGAAGAATTTTGTCGTTGTTTGAAAGATTTAAAATTGCCTACAGGGTTTTCCTCTTACTTGAGTAATTTGGTGACTATCCAACCTCCATAGCTAAGGGGGCTCAAATCGCATGACTATCATATGATTATGCAACACTTGCTTCCAGTTTTACTTAAACATGCTTTTAAAAAGAAGAAGGACTTGAGAATTGCTATTCACAGAATTAGTTTATTCTTTAATATCTTATGTGCGAAAGTGATAAATAAGGAGGAACTCCGTAAAGCAAAGAGGGCATTGGTTGAAGCAATGTGTATTCTTGAAAAGGAACTTCCTCCCTCCTTTTTTGTCATAAGTGTGCATTGTATGGTTCATTTGGCAGACGAGGCTTTGGCATGTGGCCCAGTCAGATTCCGATGGATGTACCCATTTGAAATGTATGCAATATTTTTTTTAAATATGTTTTGCATTTAATACAATTTTACTTATTCTATTTAATATTTTTTTATTTATGTTATGGCAGATTAATGAAGCGGTATAAAGAGTATACTCTTAATAAAAGGTACATAGAAGGCTCTATAGCAGAGTCTTACCTTGCAGATGAATCTGTGATGTATTGCATGGAGTATATGCCAAACACAGGAATTGGTACTCATAAGTCGAGTCGAGAAGATTGGGTGGATGAGAATATTGACTTATCAGATGAGAAACCTTTAGATGTTGGAAAAGTCGTCGAGTTAAACAATGTGCAATTTGAACAAGTACGGAGATGGGTACTCAACCGACTTGAAGACTTGGACGACTGGGAAAAGTAGGTTTTATCCATATATTTTAGATAAATGACTATTACACTTGTTAAGGGTATGAGTTATTTTTATTGTTGTGAATTTATGTAGTAAGTATGCAAAATATTTCCAAAGGACGTCTGTCCAAATTCGAAAAGATGGGGCTACTAAGACGAGAACAACAATCAAGGAATTCATTCCTTGGTTGTGTGATGAGGTATTTTACATAAGCTAAGTCATATTTTCTTACTAGTTTGTGTGTCACTTTTTAAATTTAGTGACTAGTAAATTCTTTTGCAATACAGTTACAGAAGGCTGGAGAAACCAATACAACCTTATGGAGATTAGTCATTGGTCCAATGTATAAGGCAACAAGATACAATAAATATTGTGTCAATGGGTTTGTCTTTTCGTCAAGTTCCTCCGATAGAAATTTGGTGACCTAGGATAGTGGTGTATCTATGAAGGCTTATACTACTTTTGTTGTTGGTCGGAAAGACAAAAATCCAAAGCAAGGAATGATGACTTACTATGGAATAATTAGAGATATATTAGAGTTGGACTATATAGATTTTAAGGAGACAGTATTTTATTATGATTGGGTGAAAGTAGAGGATTCCAAAAATGGTTGTAAGGTTGATCCTATTTGGAATCATGTGATGGTAAATTTGAAGAAGCTCAAGAACAAAGAAAAAGTGGAGGAGGATCCATTCATTTTAGCTCGAGAAGCCAGCGGTGTATTCTATTCTAAAGATCAAAAGGAAGATGGATGGCATGTGGTTTTACATACACCCAAGAGGCTAACTAAGCAAGTTGACATGATAAGCATCCCCACCGATTATCAGTCCATTTTGAATGACAATCCTAACCAACATAATTTGTTCAATTTTGATGAATGAAGATATTATTCCTATGTCACCAAAGGAATCAAGATACTGGAACTTTTTATCTTTTTTGCTTAAATCTGTTATTTTTATCTTCATCTCTTGTATTTGGAAGTAACTTTTGAGTTTTGTGAACTTTTCCAGATATTTAATCATTAATCTTGATTTTTTTTGTTTGATAACATTTTGATAGAAAATATTTTATGGAAGCTTGAAGCCATCTTGTAATTGCTTTATGCTCTTTACACCATGCTTTCGTACAATGCTTTATCTTCCAAACCATTTCTAGAACAACTAGTGCCTGTAACTTGTAATTGCTTCATGCTCTTTACACCATTTAGATAGCTTGCTCCTATCAACATAGACAACCTACAGACTCTTCAGATTGTCAAATTGTGGCTTTCAATGGTCATTCAACCTACTACTTGCATTGATTCTAGTGTTTGGCCACTTTACTGCCAACTGACCTCATTAGCCATCCTACCTCATAACCTGTGATCTTTGCTAGTTATAGCTCTTCACTTGAAGCCTGCTTCATGAGGATCCTGCACCTTACTGCCACCTTACGCCGCTTACCTTTTCTTCCTAATATAAGCCTTTGCTCATCAAAGTAATACCTACTTCATGATCTGAACACAAATCTTTTACGAAATTGTTGGGGCTGAATTAGAAAGTTCTTGCAAATCAACTGACACTTACTATGAGGTTTTCTTTATCATCTAAGCCTTTGCTTATCAAAATAAGAATTACTTCTTGAATATCTGAACACACAAATCTGTTAGGAGGATGTGGGGGCAGAACTAGAAAGTTCTTGCAAATCAAATGTCACTTAGTATGAAGTTTCTTTTACATCTTGGTCTGTGCTCTTTGATGGCATAAGTCTTGTGCAGATCAACACATAAATTTCATTCCTATTTTAGTATTTGTCACTCTTGCCACTTCTAATAATCTTGAATACATTTGTAGCCAATACGAAGTGGGATTAATTGGAGCATAGGATCGCCACAGCAAGAATACACCTTATATTTTTTTCCTTTGTAAATATACTTCTCCCATTCACCTAAAGAAGACTAGAACTTCAGTCTGCAAGCACCAAATAGAGGTTTATCAGCATTGCCTCACCTTTTGCTGAACCAGATATAGTATATCTTTTAATATGATTCGTTTCACTAGCAAAGTTACTTATTTGTTCCTTCATGAATACTTATTTGTTTCTTCATGAATACCATTGTGCTCTGTATAATATCCTGGGACATCTCCTATTAATTGGTAATGTGGAAAACCAACTTCAAACTCAGGAACGCGACTAATGATATCCAATTCCAAACCTGGAGGTTTCTGATTCAATCAAGTTGGATTGACTTTCAAGAAAAAAATCCAGAGACCATAAGTTATGTTGTTATCCTATAGAATCTATCTGATGTTAGCTATATTTATCATGTTCAGGAGGGAGGAATCTTCTAGCCATTATTTCCTAATAAAAATAGTTTTGTATACATTTATTGCTAGATAGGAGGAACTCTATTTATTAGCCCATAAGTTTTGTATACATTTATTGCTACATTTATTGCTAGATAGGAGGAACTCTCCATGTATTGTTTGAGGCTGGAACATCACCATCTTTCCACCTGTTACTGGACAAATTAGTAACCGACATTGTGTAGATCAGGATATGATTACAAGAAGAAAACTAACTATAATTATTTTCTTCAACAATATGTCGTCTCCTTAACCATCACTTATAGAGTAGCATGGATATGATATTCTTCGACAGAATGAATGCAATACAACTGATAGTAATATATAGTACTAAAACAACGGCCCTTGCCATTTATGTACTTCAAATGTCTTCAGGCTTGATGTAATACTGAACGGGTGGGTGTTTTAGCCAGGTTTCAATTCAGCCTATCAAAACTTATACAAAGTGGCATGCTTATCAATTTTGAATAAAAAAATTAAAGCGATGATTATGTTTCTAAAGCTCTAGATCCAATTAGCACAAGACTTATGCTATCATAGTTCAAGGTATTTAAGTGCAGACTAGCCTTTATTTTATTTGGTCGAATTATATAAACACATGATTCTTTATCATTATAATTTTACTGATACAGGAGAATCTCAGAGTAATTATTTCAACTCCTATATCTGTTGGAACTCAACATATTAAGAGATATAGTATGGTTAAATCCTAATTTGTATCAGATGAAGATATTGTTAGGCTGATTGCATATGAGTTCTTTTTGGTGCTTTTGCTTACAGATGACTCCCCCAAAGCGAACGCAACCTCAGAAACTCTCAGATAACTTGACACAACTGATCCTGGTAATCCTATATACTTCACAGTTTAATAGTTTTTCCTGTTCCATGTGTTGCCCAACAGGTCATCCCTGTCCATTTTTTTTTGCCATATCAACCTCAGAAACTCTCAGATATCTTGACCACCCCTTTTTATTTCTAAAAATTAATATTCTTTATGCCACTCAATTTTATTACCTCATATGGACAACAACTATACTTAAGCACGGCGCTACTTGTCTCTATAACATGGTAGCTTTGTCTACTTCCTCGGCTCATACCAGTGAGACCTTGCTTCTTGTGGTCTAGCTTCACATAATGTGATACATAAAGTGGTTAAGACCATAGTTTAAACTTTAAAGTATCGGCCGATACCGATCCGATACGGCCGATACTATGTTAATGGAAGATACCACAGTTACTGCCAGACGCAAGCCTTACAAAGACAAATTCTCATAGCCTGTTGTAGATTGACAAAGGCGAATATGGAAAGCGAGGGAGCATTGCTGTCATCAACGAGAGAGCAAATGCTTACAAGTACTTCCTGATCCCTATTGTCAAACCTTTGTTGGAAAGATTCCAAGTTATTTCTTCCTTTCTAACACCATACTTTACTGAACTTTCTTCCATGGATAACTAAGAAGAGATTGTCTATTCATGCCTAAGGGGAAGCTAGTCAACTATACAAACCTATAGGGAAGTTCCGATATGTACCAGTATAGGGAAGTTCCGATATGCCTATAGGGAAGCTTGTCAAAGCTTATCAACTTTCTGTAATAATGTTTATTTTCTGTTGTGTACCATAATATTAAAGTTTGTCAACTATACATACCTATGGGAAAGTTCCATTATCCAGGTTGACTCATGGGCTTCTTCTGAAAACTATTGATCGAGAAGGAAGGTCAGTACCTGTATATTTGCTTGCAATTGGCGACTGCAGTTTGCTCTATATTCACATCCCCTATTAAATTTATGGCAGTTTGCTCTATATTTGCTTCCAGTTTGCTGCTAATTGGCGATTGTAGTTTGCTCTATTAAATTTTTTTAAACATATATTTGCTTCAAGTTTTCTTCTTATGTTATGTAAACCAATAATCTTTTTCTTGGTTGATATTGAAGGTTTTATTGCTAAGCACAATGTCAGAACATATGGGCAGCAACTTTAATCAGGAAAATGTAGAATCATAAGATAGCAACAAACCTCAAGAGAAAATTGACTTCAACAGACATGGAAAAGCAATTGGAAAAAGAGCGCCTCACTTTATGCACCGTGTTGGCGAGATTGTGAAGTCACATGCATCCATCAAGTACACTGACTGGAGGTTGGTTCCTGATCATCAGAAGGATGAAATTTGGAATGCCATATTGGTGAGATGACATTTATACATTTCTGCATTAGTTTTTAAGGGGTTCTTTATTTAGAAAATAGTACATTAATATATGTTTTATTCTGCTTAACATATGTTATTGCAGAAAGAATTTGAAGTACCAACCTACATCAGAAGACATCTTCAAGGTTCAATGGCGAGTGTGTTTAGGAAGCATAAAAATACTTTGCGAAAGAATTTTTTGGACAAGTATCCAAATATAGAGGCACAAAAATTGAATATTCCTCCTCAAACAAAAAAAGAGGATTGGGAGCAATTCTGTGAAAATGAGTGTGGAGAAAAAACAAAAGAACATAGAGTGAAAAATGCTGAAAACAAGAAGCATAGTAGGTATGGCCATACTGGAGGACGTAAGAGTGCTGCAATGGTCGAGGAGGATATGGTATGTATTCTGGTGCACCTTTAATAGTTCAATGGTTAAACTGATATAATAACAACCGTTTATGGTACAAATTCAAAAACAAGCAGATCCTACTATTCCAATTTCACGAATTGCAGTATGGATAGAAACTCATACTAGAAAGGATAGAAGCATATTGCCTAGCGCCGTGGAGCTGATGGTGAGATAAATGACATTAGTAAAGTTTAATGCATATACATAAATATTTTTGTATTTATTTAGTTATGTTCAACATCACATTATAGGACAAAATTAAGGAAAAGGTCGAAGAAGCTAAAAATAGTGAAAACAATAACGACATTCACCCGTTATCAATTGATTCTGATCCTTTGACTCAAGTTCTAGGTAAGAACTCAAAAGGCAGTCTTCTGGGTGTTGGTAGTCATGTTTCTAGGAGACAGTATGAGGATTGTCTTCCTTGCCATATAATGCTATTGAATGAACGAGCAAAAAGGAAGATTACAGAGAAAATTTTTGAACAGTTGGAGTCAAAAGTTGATTTATGTTTGAACATGTGTTCGGTGAGTACACAACACTACTTTATCAATGCCCTAAAACGTGTGTATATATATTACTTTATTGTTTACTTAAATCATATTTGTGTATTTATAAATTATTGTTATGTACTCTAGAAAAACATCTCTCAAACAGAAGCAGAAGCAATAGTTAGGTCTTCGCCACCCCCAATGATGATGAACATGAATCTAACAAGGAAAAGACATTCCTTAGCTGAAGGAGACTCAATGAGATCTGCACACAATAATACTGTTGAAGTGGCACGCAATGAACCTATTGAATTAGCACACGAAGAACCTACTAAAGTGGCAGGCTATAAACATACTAAAGTGGCACGCAAGACATCTGCACGCAATAAACCTGTTGAAGTGGCATGCAATAAACCTACTGAAGTGGCACACAAAGAACCTACAAAAGTGCACGCAATGAACCTACTAAAGTGGCACACAATGAACCTACCGAAGTTACAAGATTGTGTGAGTTGCTTGACTGGGATGGCAACTGTCTTGCAATTGCCAAGGAGGTAGTAGATCCAATCCATCGGGGTACATGTCATGGCTATGTCTTGGAACCTGATGAATTGAAGGTGAGCATGGTTACACGAAAGGTATTCTCTGCAAAGATTTACAAGGCTGATAAAAATCTCGAATCTAAGAAAATTGGAGACGTTAGCCTCGGCGATTTCCTTGTGTGGAAGGTCCTTCGTCAAATACATGGAGCATTAGTAAGTCCTCTTTTATCTCTTGATTATAATTCCTGTATTATACTATTTTTATTGCAAAATATAGAAAATGTAAGAACATCCAAAGATAGGAATAAAAACACCCAACCTGATTTTCTTCAGGCTTTCCAACTTATCCCTGAGCTTCCTGTCCATTGCATTAAGATGATACAATTTGCTATAGGAAATTGCATTAATCTACATGACACATTAAGGCATAGTGAAAAGAATGGAATTTCTATATCTGTAACCATTATCTGTGACATAAAACTGTATATCATAGTGGTAAAAGGGTTGTGCATTTTGTTCCAACCAACTCCAAATTTCCTTTGCAAATTGGTCTATGATGTGTCTATAATTTAGAATATTTCATTTTAAGGGTATATGTGAATAAATTCCTGGATTGTATTGAAGCGTACAAGATCTATTATATTTTAATGTGAAGGAAGAATCAGAGGCATAAGTCCTTTACATTGATGGCACAAATATATATGAGATACTAGTATTTTTATGATATTGGTTGTCTTGGATCTTTTGAACAAAATAATGTATTACTAGATAAAGCTAGAGACTTAAGCCTAGGTGAAGGAGGTGAATGCTGCTTAGTTGAGATTTGACCAGTGATTCAGCTAAGTGCCTTATAATGTAACAGAACACAACTTACATTAAATATTTCTTTAGTTTGGGCACCATGGAGGATTCAGCCAAAGAACGAAATATTTCTGGTGACTGTTAAGATCGATCTGTGACAAAAGAGCAAAAGTCAAACGGCTGACAGAAGAAGAATGTATCAAATGCATGAAATGAGGTCAAGGCTACAAGTAGAAGTAGATGGTATGAAAATGTCAAATGGAGAGCTGAGAAGGCATTGAGGCAACCGTGAGGAGAAGTAGACATGGATATGGAGAGGAGGGAAACTGAAGATACACGAATGTAGGTTACAAGAAAGAATTTGGTAAAATTCACAAAGCTAATGTCAACTAAGTTTATTTCTATGATTATGCAGAGCTGCTGACCTTTCTTCCAAGAGCCATACACTAAATTGATTTACACATCATATGTTGGACATTACACTTTAGTTGAGCCCTTTATTTTTATGTATCTATGTATAAATGGGTCAATACACACCCAGGCACATGCTTACATTCATGCATACACACTAACAGAAGGACATGCATACATGGGCCCACATGATTGAAACATGGATGCACATATATATACATATATTCGCATACACATACACATGCAGTGGTGCAGGGATAAGCAACACATGAATTGGTTTCCATTATTATTGCAATGGTAGGCATCTAAACTTAATATGTAATACCTTGTGTGATGGATTGGCCAGATTCACATTATGCAAAGCTTTATGAATTGACTTCCAATTCCTGAGACAATCCTGCAGTAGAACTGTTTAAGGGTATCACTTTAACATACCATTTTTTGGTTCATTGTTCTGAGTTGTTTTGGTTCATTGTTTTGAGTTGTTTGATGGCACCGAGACTAAATTATACAATCTCCTATTCTCTAATTTCTTGAACATAGTACATTTTGGATATCTTAGTCTTTTATTCTTCGATTTCTTGATTTTAACTTAAAACTTGTTTCATAATGTTGTATGCAGGTGCTGCTATTTGTCGTCGTTCAAATATCCATCATTTGATTGGAGAATAACTTTTGGGGTCATCTTTTAGTGAACTAAATTTGTAAACAAATTATCTTTTGCGATCGAGCTACATTTTTTTATTTGCAACTTTTGGGATCATCTTTTGGAGAACCAAAATTTGTAAAAATTATCTTTTGCGAGCGAGCTACATTTTATTATTTGTAACTTTTGAGATCATATTTTAATAACATTTTATATCGATTTAATATTTGAGATATGTTATAGTTGTTTTGTATTAATTGTCGACAACTTTGATTAATTTAGTGGACCTCTTGGATGTTGATTTAGGAAATGTGTGCATGCACCATTTATTGTGTTCTAATGGTAATTTCATGAATAATCATATTTGTGGTTTTGTGGAATTGAAACTTAAAAAAATGCACATAAACGCTAATAAAGCTTTTCAAACTAGCTACACGAATAGTACAAAAAGTGTTGCAAATTACATTTAGAAACGAACATAAAATGTTTCAAACTGATAGTTAGAAACAATTCAAATGCGTTCCAAAGAATACTTTAGAAACACATTATATGTGTATCAAAATCTAATTTTAGGAACGTCTCAAAGTCGTTCCAAAATTATTTTAGGAACAAATTATATGTGTTTCAAAATCTAATTTAGGAACGTCTAATAACCGTTCCAAACGAAATTTAGGAACGTTTTATAACCGTTCCAATAATTGCAACGCCACTTTTAGAAACGTTTTTCAAATGTTCCTAAAAATATTAGGTAGATATTAAAAGTGTTCCTAAATGCCCATTTTGGTGTAGTGTCTACTCCCCGCCACGGTGTACAGCATCCATCGGGGACTTCGTACCTTTGTGGCCAGAAATGTAGCTCATAATGTTATAAAGAATTTCAACCGAATTGAGCTGCCCTACCACTACCTGATGGGGTGGCTGCTAATGCAATGCCCTCTCTGATGTGACCTGGCTCTGAGGGGAATGCGACGGTCAATGATACATTCATCTATTAGTACCATGATATGCCTTGGACTTGTTCAACTATGCTCGACTGTCGAGTTGTGCTTGCTCGGGTTGACAGCTATTCCTTTTTTGTGTCGGCCCTACCTTTCACCGATGAGGAAATATGGCACCCTTATCTTGATGGCGGTGTTGCGCCCTAGATCCTATCCGAGAGGATGTTCCATTGGTTGTAGAACATTCGTCCTCCATATTTGGTGTATCGCAACCGTAACAGTATTTTCTTGGAACCATACTTACCCAGTTGATATTCACGGTAATTTGGGTACTGCCAGTTGTTTTTGGACAACCCGAGTCCCTGCTTGGGTTATGAGGGCTGTGTCCTGGATGGCATCCAGGCCTGGCATTACTACAGTGCCGTCCACACCCGAACTAGCTTTTCTTTACCTGATACCGGGGGCTCAGTGCGTATCTCGTACATGGTGGCACTTCACCATGTCTTCGTGAATGCGCCTTCCCAAGGCTTCGACATAAGTACCAGTTTCATAACCGGTATTTGGTGGAGAAACGTGAGGAACCCAAAAAAAGAACAGGGCAAGCAAGGAGAAGGCCATTGAAGTCTCTGACTCCGATTCTACTGGTACAGAAGAGGAGGATGATGGCTTGTCACTTCCTACAAGTACTTCGGTGATGCGCTTGCCTTCTCCTTTGCTGAGTCGTACACGTAAGCGAAATAAGCGTGGACCCTTTGTTGCTGACAGGCCTCTGTTCCAGAAATAGGTTGCGTTTAGGAATCGAGGACCTGACATTACAGCAGAGGGCAGTGACGTTGAAACCTTCCCAGAGGTAAATTTTATTTTGACCGACCACCATGTTACTTTTGGGAATTTATCTTATTGTTCCTTTCTTTCTCCTTTGTGCAGGCTTTGGAAGATATAAACCTTCCGGAGTCCGATGCTACTTTCGGGATCCCTCCAGTAATGAACACCCTGGTCGAAGAAGGTGCAAGCCTTACAGGACCAAATATCGAGGCTGGAGGGTCCCAATTCGTCACAACCAACCCAGCTATATTTCCTTTCGGGTTGACCGGTGCCGGAGTGGTCAATGTAGGTAATTCAGATATTGCTGTTGAGGAGGATATAGAGGCAATCAGAGGAATTATGACTGTCCAGAGCGAGCCGCGGTCTCCATCGCCCTCCCCTGGTAAGCTATGTCATATTCTTACCGACAAGGAGGTTCATTTGCTCTTTCTTCATATCCTTCGGGTCAAGCTGACTGTCGGTTGTTCTGGATCTATAGGCAGTGCTTCTCTATTGCTATTGGTGGACATAGCTGCAGAGGGGAAGATAGTGGACGACGTCGGGGTGGACCTTTTACCGAAGAGAAGAAGTGAACCTTCTCTCATTCTAATCAAAAAAACCTCCGCTGAGCCGAATTCAGAGCCGCTTATACCAGAGGTGCCGATGGTAGAGGCGGTGGTCCTTGTACCAGCATCGGTAGATGCAGGGTCGATTGAAGCTGCCTCTTTCCCAGAGATTGAACTCTCCACTCTGCCTACTCTTCAGCTCCTTCGGGCTGCGGAAGAGGATATTGCTGTTATACGGGAGTCTCGTCGCTCGGTATTTGTTTCCCTTCTGACAAGGTCGTCCAGCACCACTATATCTTCTTCCCACGTATCATGCACCGATCCTAGAGGATCAAAAACTAGCCACTGGGCGTGATGCCGTACAGGTCTAGATTTGCACTTGTACAAGGCAAAACTATTACAGTTCCTGGTATTTCTCAGAAAACATCGACAGCACAGCAAAACCAAGCAGATAAATTAAAGTCACACAAGATATGAAGAAATGTATCTCTCTATTTATAATTGCAAATAGATTACAAGACTTACAACGGAGTATAGAGTTTACAACTGATTACAAGACTCTTGAATATCCAACTGAATGTATACACTTGCCCTTTAGGCTACAACTAAATATACCGACTTCTTCATATTGAACTTGCCAATATGGCTACAATCTTACTGGTACAACTGAGTTACATTGTTCTATACATAATGTCCCGTATAACATAAGACATCGTCTTGAAAGAAAAACTTCTGCACACCCATCCGAGTCATCGATGCCAAGCACTGATCAAACGATTTCTCCCATACGCAAGCACCTATAATATTGCCTACAACGTGGGTAAGTACATCATCAATATACTGGCGAGCGGTGCTGGCCCAACTCACCTAAGAAGACAACACTAAGTAATCATGTTACAAAACATTATTAACAGTAGTCCTTCTCGTTGCCTTAGGGTCAATTTCATGTTTATAGCTGACAAGAAGTAAAGCATGCAAATCTCAAAGCCAACATAATTTAAAGCATGCAGTTATCACCCTTTGGTGATTCTTACCCACGGTCGTGTAGCCATCCCTATACATTTATAATACTTACTCAGCCTGCACAAGACATTGTCAGAAATAATATCAAGATTCAATATAAATATCACCGTTCATGTGATTCTTACCAACAGCCGACATTCTATCAAGTATTTGAGTAATAACGTACTCTGCCTGCATAAGGCATCATTAGCACTAGACCTATCTATAAGAAGATCACTGGCAATACGCCATCTTCGACCATCTTACAGGTTTATGGTACCCCTTATTGTGCGGGTAGCTAGCCCCACTGAAGGTCCCGTATACCGTGCTACTACTTCAGCACTATGCTACTACTTCAGCACTGGTTCCCTCTAGGACGAACCAGTTTCCAAGGCCCAGGAATAACATTCGAGGAACCACCTTGTCGACAAGTTGTCCATGACCATGCAACTATATGCAACTTATCTATAAAGAAACATATAATGCATGATAATGAAAACTAAGTAATAATCCATCATTCTCATTCGTATTGCTATCTTGCCTTGAGCCAACGCTCACGGTATCATCTGTCGAATCCATGGTCTTAGTGAAATCTATATTCTACATTGGCACAGTTTAATAGAATGTGATTACCTAAGCCCTTTCTCACATCTTTGATACCATACATCTTTCTAACCAAAGTCAATGTACTCACCGCCCAATTCCTAGGACTTAGCATCTGTTTAGCATACGTTCATTCGAAGTAATTCAAGCATACTCACTGCCCAATTCTTGGGTCTTAACATCTGTGTTACCATCTATTCATCGAGTTAAGGCCCGATATACTCACCGTCCAAGTATTTGGGACTTTGCTTCACCTGTCATGTATTTCATCGCAACATTGTATAAGCATCCAATTCATCTAGCAACAACAGTTTACGTTCAGGTGATTATTTATCTTTCATTATCTTTCCAAATTCTATACAAGGTGTTATTGAGCAACTCAGTAAGAAACATTGTATACTATCCTTTATTTTAAGCGTGAAGCTATAGGATCTTCGAAGGGTTCAATACTACTCATTTTTATAAGACGATTCCCGCCACGATCACATAGCCTTCTAAGTGATCATTCGCATATTCTCAAGTCCAACAAGGCTTCATCGAACCAACCATCCATCATAAGGCATCTTGCGGGTCGGGGTACTACAATATATACCACTCAGAAAAAGTTTCATCCTCGAAACTTAAAACAAAACTCATCCCCAAAAACTTCGACTGACTTTTTATGAAACTTCTCAACGATCAAGTTGCACTATTTAATATTTTTTCGCAATCTTTCAATTGATTTTAAGTAATGTACTGTCTCGTTACAGCATCCCAGTTGATTCAAAATAGTTTACCATCTTTGATCTTTCCTTCGACACTCGTGCAAATTCTTAGCACATGATAATCCTCCCCGCGGCTTCGTTTGGATTCAGCATACCACTTAGTTGGAATCATACATGTATTTTAGGCGTCCCCAAAATATAGGTACTTCAGCCAAGTTCAGTGATAGAGAAAGCAAACGAGCTACGATATAACTTTTTTTTCGAACATCAGTAATTCTTTTCCGAACATCAGTAATTCTTTTCCGAACATCAGTAATTCTTTTCTAGCATCTCGTATAAAAGAAAAGATCTGCAAGGAGACTGATGAGGTCATACGAGCCTCTGCCGCTCTAGAGGGTATACTGAAGAAATTAGAGGAAAATTGGCACGCTCATGCACATCTTGGGGATGCTGAAAGGCTAAACAAGGAAGCTGAACGCTGAGCCAGACTGAGAATTGAGCGCTCTACTGCGTAGTGGAAGACATTCTTGCCAAACTGTGTGTTGCTGATGAGTAGTAGCCTTTTCCTCTGTCCCCTTTTTTTTAGATGTAACGAATATAACTGATTTTGAATAAACAGAATGCATTCGCTCCATTCTTTATCAGTGGTATTTATGGTGCTTGTACTAGGGGGCCTAATACAGCAATTATGTTTCTGATAAAGGATATCTCACTCGAGGATTTTTTTGAACCTATTACCCTTTTGTGCATCTAAAAAATATGAGCAAATTGATTGGAATGATATTTTTTGGATCTATTACTCATTGGTACACCAATGGTGTGAGTAATAGATTAGGATAATTTTTGTGGACCTATTACCCTTCTGCGCACTGGTGGTGCGAGTAATAGATTTGAAACAAAACCCAACAGAAGTAATATGGACGTGATAGGTTTTGTGGTCTTACTACCGTATCTTTTATCCCGAGTTGGATACAGGTGTTAAGTCAGAAGACTATCGGTATCGAAGGTAATATGGACGTGACACATGATAATCAGGCATAATCTTTTGGTGGAATGGATTTTGAGGCAAAACCTAACAAAGGTAACATGGACGTAATAGGTTTTGTGGTCTTAATAACATGTTTTTTATCCCAGGTTGGGTACAGGTGTTAAGATAGAAGATCATCGGTACCAGAGATAATATGGACGTGACACACGATAATCAGGACCAGGAAGTTAGCTCAGGGATAATGATAAGCTGGGCAGACTCCTGTGAGATAAAGCATTAGAGTAGGAGTTCAGAGGTATCATCGTACATGACTCGCCACTCAGGAAGATACGATAGAGTGTGTGTTCAGAGGTATCATCGTTCATGACTCGCTACTCAGGAAGATGCGATAGAGTGTGAGTTCAGAGGTATCATCGTACATGAATCGCTAGTCAGGAAGATGCAATAGAGTATGAGTTCAGAGGTATCATCGTACATGACTCGCCACACAGGAAGATGTGATAGAGTGTGAGTTCAGCGGTACTATCGTACATGACTCGCCACTCAGGAAAATAGAGTGTGAGTTCAACGGTACTTAGTGTACATAACTCGATAGTTTAGAAGATTGATGGCTTTGAGGGAGTACCAGCATGTCCTTTAAACATAGTATTTCTTCAGGAATTTGCTGTAATAATGTCGAGGTTTTCCAGACGGAGTTGACAGTTTCAGAGGCGACCGTCGATCATTGGCGTAATTCAGACGTGGGGTAGCCTCCATATCGTACCCCTATTTTTTTATGAAGTACTTAGCCTGAGGACTATACAGGTAGAGCGGTAGTCTCCAGTATCGGGTTCAAGATCAAACTCTTGAGCCATGAAGGGTTGAGGTCCTTCTTTTTCTCCAAAGATGATCATGTGATCCCTTTCTCTTCTTTCTGGGGCTAGAAAGTAGGCGTCTTTAATGGGAGCAAGTCAATTTGCGGTATGGACGACTGTCACCTGTGTGTGCTGGGTAGTGTCCCAACCGAGTCTAGTAGTATACATCAGATTAAGTTTATTACACTCAGGATAGTTCAGTGGCAGCCACTTATTGATGAAGTAAAGAATTTTGTCCACAGGGATTACATCATCAGGAGAGGGACTATCCACCTCTACAACCAGATACTTTGCGAGTTCTGTATCCTCTTCAGCTACCCCCTGCGTGACCGGAGGTTAGGGCACTATCTTGGGCAACTTGACCACCAAGGTTTCAGCTTGTGGTATTGGCTTGTTTGAGGGTGTCGGATCGACACTTGGTTGACGGCTCGTCTTGCAAAGATGGATGACCATCGACTCGGCAGAAGACTTCGTGTCTTCTGAATGCTTTTGACTGGATCTTGGCAATCGGATCACCATGGGCTCCCCAGAGGGCCTTTCATCTTCCGGTCACCTTTGATTGAATTTTGGCAATCGAATTACTATCGGCCCTATAACGGATTCTTGGCTGATCCTTGGGAGTCGGATGACCATCGGTTTCAACTATGCAGCTGGGGTGAGGGAACCGTGCACCTCTTTATGCAAAGTTGCGACAAGGGGTACGGCTTTGCCCGATTTACGGGCCTGGAGATGAATTCTCAAGGGTTCCTCTGGCCCTGTAACGGCCTCTAGTTCGTCAGTTATGTGTTTTTGGATTCGTCAAAAAGACACGCCTCTGAAGAATAATAAGACTCAACCCCTTTGAAGGGATCGATGTCGGCAAATTAAGTATTCACGATGCCGTGCTTACTGACATACTTAAAGCACTGGTGGAGGGTGGATGGCACGATCATATAGTCATGTATCCATGGACGTCCCAGGAGGATGTCGTAGAACATGTATACATCTATGACGTAGCAGGTAACCTCTGTCCTCAGGTCGCCGATCAGACATTTTAATCAAATTTTTCCTAAGGGATAGCTCCTTCCTAAGTTAAAACCGCTAATGGCGGTGTTGGTCGCTGCCTGCCGGTACATAGGGTTGTCGAGGACTTGAAGCAAGCTTTTGGGGATGATACTTATCGACGAGCCAGGATCGATGTGCATCCGATCCACCTTGATGTCGCCTATGTATCCAGTGCAGTACAAGGGGCGATCATGGATATTGGTCTTGATCAACATGTCCTATGGGGTAAATACGATGTTGGGCATTGTATCCACACGATTTGACCTAGGCTATGTAAGCATCAACATTCTGGAGTGCTTCGCTCAGTGCGACACGAAGATCCTTGGAGAGCCTTAGGAGCTCGTATAACGACAACTTTGCCGACGTATTAGCCAGTTGTGCTAATATGTCAAAGTTTTAAGGTCTCTCCAGTCCTTGAGGTGCATCTTTACGGAGCGGCCTGTCGAAGCGGGTTTCTTTCGGCTTGGACCTGTCCGTCGGTGGAGGCTAAAATGGCCCCGGAACATCAGTGGTGGGAAGTGTTGCTGGTTGAGGGTCTTCAACTGAACTACACGGAGTGGGCTGGACTTGTACCCCAGACCGAGTAACAACGGCCGCCGCTTCCTCAGCTTCGGTTGAAATTGTGTGGCAGGATCTGGACTTTCTGTCCTTTTTTTGTTGGCTGGAGATGATGTCGCTTGAGTAACTTTGGGCACTAAGTCTAGGTGCACCCACATGATCTCTCCTTGTGACGTGGTGAGAGGTACCAAGCCAGTCGTCTGCTCCCGCACGGAGGAAAGATTAGTGACCTCCATAGTTGCCCGGGGAATAGGTATTACCCTGTCTTGGGTGCTTGTTAGAGGGAAGTCGCCGAACTGAATTGACACCATGTTCGTCGCCACAGTAACCTCTTCAAAGTCTAGCGACAGAGCTTTAGAGTCGAGAAGATTCTAGATGTACCGCTTTAATTGGAAGCAGTCTTGACTGGCATGATGAACATAGCGGTAGAAATGGTAGTATTTTGGGTCCTCCATCTCTGCCGCTCTGGGCTCGTGCCTTTGTGGAGGGAGTTGGATCCTGTCCCCTAGCAAGAGCATGTCGAAGATAGGCTTGACATGACTATCTTTGAATGAGTAATTGACCTAGGGCCACTGAGCTTCTGCCTGTTTTTGTTCAGGCTTCTTGGTCGTACCGGCGACCAGGGACAGTTTACCCTTATTGTCCTGGTTATTGGAGGTGTCGTCAGTGTTATTGTTATTGGGGGCGGTACCAGGACGTTTGCTTTTGACTTCTCTGTCTGGGATGTGTAATCCCAACTGTCGAGCCTTCTTTAACTTTGCCTGCGTATTGGTGGCCCTTATGATGAAGGTCGTCCAATCCCTGAACTAATCTTCACCCATCCAAAGGCTAATTGTGGGGAAAAACTTTTTTGGCAGATCAAGGAGCTTTCGGGATTGCCTTGGGGCAATCTCATCGCAGTTTGGCGGAACCATTCGATATAGTTCCTTGTCATCTCCCTCTTCTCCTGAACGACGTCCATGAGGGATGACATTGTCACATCATGTCCCACTTCATAGAATTATTCTAGGAATATGTGCTTGAAGTCGTCAAAAGAATGGATGCAGTTGTCAGGAAGGTTGCGATACCAGTCGAACGCGATCCCCTCCAATGCTCCAATGAATAATCGTGTGAGGATGGCGTCACTATGTGGCAAGTTGTCGGTTGTGACTTCGAAATAAGTCATGTACCGACTAGCAGAGGTCTTTCCGTCATATGAATCGATATGAAATGGCTTGTACCGTGGTGGAAAAGGCACATCTCTCCATGCAACGGGATACGACTACCGTATTCTAAGGCCTCGGAAGGAATCTCGGGCATTGAACATTGCCCGAAGCTCCTGTACTTCCCTTCTTGCTTCCCTTGCTTCATCTGCAGCTGAAGGAACGAAGGCTCCTAGAGGATTGTCATCCAAATGAGGAGCGGTCGTGTTAGAGTCCGCATTGACTGCGGGTCCCAAGCTTGTTTGTCCAGGCGTCCTTGCTGGTTGAGTCGGCAAAGCAGCTTTGATTTTGTCTACTGACTTGACCAAGGACAAGAGCATGGCTTCAATTACTTCTAGGCATTTTCGGTCAGTAGGTGCTTCATGATCCTCGTCGGCCGTAAGGACTGTCCGTACGTGGGTAGAGGTGGAAAGAATCATTGCAGAGGTGCTCTCTGTGTCGTACCCCCATACCAAGCAATAGTCGGAGAATGTCGAAATATTTTCCTTTTTGGACTCGGAAGGGATGCTACCCCCTATGCAAGAAGCTACATCGTCTTGGCGGAGACGGTCATCCTCAGGGACGTCCACGTCCATTGCATAATTCCAGTGGATCGCTACCTCCTGTGTATGCTCCTGGAACACCGGGTTGTCGTATACTTTGTGGGGACTGCTACCCCCGGCCTCATCTACCCCCAGGGAGGTCAAGGATGCACCCCTAGGTGTTGGAGCTTCTTTTTGGATCGAGTGCCTAGGTAGACACCCCCTGTGGTTGTCAGTGGCAGTCCTCGAGACGAGAATTTCCTTGCAATGTTGGCAGAGATTGCCGGGCTGTAAGAGCCTATCTTATTCCCTCCCATGCCGGGAAGAACCTTCCATATTGAATTACAGGAGGCGAAAGAAAATTCCTCGTCTCCCGAGATTCGCACCCGTTTCTCAAGTTTTTGTTGGACAGGTGTTGGCTGCTGCAGTTGTTGGAAAACGGACTGCCGATCTTCAGGTGCTGCCGACTAGTCGAGCAGTATTTGATGATGACTTGGGTGCAACGACGTCCTGAGAGGGGCTCATCACACACCAATGTTGCTTCCTTCTCCTTACGTTTGTGAGTAATTACCTCTCGCAAGTCGGTAGCGGATTGATCTACCTTTGTCTC
Organism: Iris pallida; assembly: GCA_029216955.1. NCBI lineage: Eukaryota > Viridiplantae > Streptophyta > Magnoliopsida > Asparagales > Iridaceae > Iris > Iris pallida. Next base: position 2,317,111 of record JANAVB010021999.1, on the reverse strand, counting down.
CCATTTGTGGACTCGGGTATCACGAGCACACGGGTGAGTAGGTGTCATGTTTGCTCCCTGATCTGAGGCTAGTAAAAGCACTTGCTCTCGATCGTTGGAGGGAGACTTTTGTGACCCACCCTGTCCGTTAGCCCTGGAGGACTGGACGCGGGTGGTTTTGTACAACTTTCCATTAGAAGCCCGTATAACAGTTAACCGTGCCCGCTGACGGTCAGCAACTTGGATAGTTGACTGGCTTGTTGGGCCCGTACTGTCCTAGACTACTTTGACTTAGCATCCGAAGGTGCATAGTAAAAAGGGTCCAGATTGATACATTCCACATTCTCAATAGGCCGCCTGGAGTCGGGCCCGCATGAGAGACGGTCGAATACAGAACTTCTGACAGGGCCGCATGAGAAACTCTGTCTATGGCCAGGACTGGCTGCCGCAAGGACCATCTGCCTGCGGCCAGTGTTGGTTACCGCATGGGCGATCTGCCTGCGGCCAGAGTTGGTTGCCGCATGGGCGATCTGTCTGTGGCCAGAGTTTGTTGCCGCATGGGCGATCGGTTTGCGGCCATGGTTGGCAACCGCATGAGTTGTCTACAGATTTCTCTTATGCTGCCTCTCCCTCGTCTGCATGGACTTTTCTTGTGCCCCCAAAAACTCAACATCGTAGTGTTTTCCTTTGTTGGATTTGGGGATAGTGAGGTTATCTGTGGTCGGAAGCAAAGGTGCAGGAGAGTCTTGATGACCGTCTTGGGCCTTCGATATGCTGTAGGCTCTCTTTAGGTTGGCGTGCTTCTGCGGTGGGCTGGTGCTCCCTTCAAAGAGTATTTCTTCAAATGCTCGTTGGTCAAATCGAACCACGAGCATTTTCTACATGAAGCCGAGCTTGGATGCGTCAGATTGCATCACCATCTTCTCATCAGAGGAGAAGGATGTCTCCAGCAGAGTCGCCATCGTGTTTGCCATTAAATATCAAGCACAACAAATTACAGATGAATTGAACTTGATTGTAAACTCGCTTGTACTAGAGAAAGCCTAGAAGACAATCTAAGTACAATTGTTTAGTTTTGATTCTGGGGGGTGACGATAGAGGCTCGGAAAAGTGTAACAACTCTGTCATACTCCTTGGACTATCTGACGCGCTCCTTGCTCTCGAAGAAATTGCCTTTCGTAGGTTGCCATCCTTGGATTGCCAACCATTTTCCTGTGTGTAATACCCTATTATTTATAGTGTTTTCTGTAGTAGCATCTTTTTGGGCCGCATAACGGGCCACGTGGCCACATGTCTCTCACACCGCATAAAGACCCAATCTCGGGCTGCCAGCTGGTGGGGGTTCTTGAGAATTTGTTGTAGCGAATCTGGGTAGTCGAGACTTGGTCAGCCTGCCACGTGTCTTATCGCAAGATAGGACCAGTCTGTTTGAGTCATTTTGAGCAGCATAAGCCCTTCAGAGTTCGGCAATGCTGGGACGCATAAGGCTCATGCGGCAGTCTCCCTTAGTCTGCATGTAGCTTGGGGATTTTTGAGCCGCATAGGTTCTTATATTCTGGGCCACATAAGGCTCATGCGGCTCGGATTGTAGTTATCCTTGGCTGCATGAAATACATAGATTGAGTTGTATAAGGTTCATGCGGATCGGGTCGCCTGTCCAGTCTAATCATGTCTTATCTTCTTTTCAGAGCGTTAGAGTTGTCAGAGCTGTTAGTCTTTGCCAGAGTTTGTCAGCATTATCAGACCAGAGTCAGCTATATCAGAAGGATTAATCATCTTGGCCGCATAAGTAATAATTCTCTCTGCGTCTCAAAAGTCAGTCTAGTAAAGATAGGCCGCAGGGGGAGTTATGAGTCTGTCATGCAGCTCTTCTTCATGCGGGTCAATCCGTTCTAGGATACTCATGCAGTCAATTTTGATCTGCATGAACCCCATATTTTCTAGGCTTCTACAACATTGTCTCTATGGCGGGCCTGACGAAGAGGACAACGCCGAAGGAAGCATGCGCCGGTTCAACCCCTCACGACGGGAGCATTACCGGCAAGAAGATCCGTCTTCGACAGAATCGCCTTCCCATCAAGCGAGCCTTCATTGGATTCTGAATACTATGCACCCGATGGGGGTAGTACCAAAGGCCCTCGTTGATAGTCACACGCGCTACAGTTGGGAAGTTATACAAGACTGGTCCCCGTGCTCCGATGCCTCGACCAGTTGAACAATCCACCTACTGGCTAACATACTAAGTGACACTAGACACTCAAGTATGAGTGTGTACACACACTGGCTATCCATAACTTAGCCTACTGCCATCACTCACTGAACAATCTACCTACCTGGACACTTAACCATACTCACACACTCCACAAATGAAATGGCCAAGTGCCACCCATACCTACAGTAGACATCCTATGGGATACTCAAGCATGACTGATCAGTCCTTAATTGATCAGTCCCCTTTCCTCTAACTTCTGACATTCACCAACATATATATACTCCACAAACGTAACTAACTAATACTCCTAACTGACTGGCACACACTCAAACATCCAAATCACTTAACCATATAAAGATGGGATACTCTCCATGAACCCACACTTTCTACCCATAGCCAAAACATCTATACCACACAAGCCACATTTACCCTTTATTTCCTCTACTTTTACCTAAGCCTAAGGCCAAAAAGGTAATGGCCAATGGCTTGTGGTTAATTGCTCGATCCCTTTCCCTTTAATACTCTGAAAACTCACTCTAACTCTAAACTCCCTAGGATACACGATAGGATATTAACATATTTCTAACCCAAATCCTTGCAACACCCACACAACACACTATAACATCAAATACTATCATCTAGCAATCCTAATCCCCAACCTCAACTGATACTTTCATCTCCTGCAATTTCCTTTATACCAATATGCTGCCACTACTATGTGGCCAACCCAACTCAAAACCAAGTGCTTACATGTAAGATGTGATATACATATATATATATTTAGCATATAAATATAGCCTACACAAATTCCTATAGCTGAAAACAGCCTTTGATACCTCTGAAGAACAGTTTGGCAACTCTAGAGGGGGGTGAATAGAGTTTATATAGAAAAATAGCCAATTAAAAATAACTCTTTCACCAACAATAAATAATCAGAGTAAAGTGCGGAAAATAAATGAAGAGCAGAAGAGCATACGCAAACACAGCGATTTTCACCTGGTTTCCCTCGTGGAGGACTAGTCCAGGCCTGAGAACTCTAGCTCAGGATTAAATCCACTATTTGTGAAATAGTAGTTTACAACCCGTGCCTTTTCTTCAGAAGAGCACGTCAACTTCTAACAGATGATCGCAGTGGCGATTTGCTTGGAATTGTCCAAGCGACTTCTTCGACTCTTGTACAAGAATCCTAACTGAGAGATGCTGAGCACTCGACACTTAGGAGGCTTGTGGCTCGTAGATGGGAAGGGTATGGCTTGCTTGAGCTTATAAGAGAGAAGAGAAAAGAAGATTGGATGGATTGGAATGAGAGAATTCATGCCCTATTTATAGTGTTTTTATAGGCAGAATTCGGCCAGAATTCGGATAGGAAAATTCAAAAATTTGGCCGTTGGACAACTAGCAACCAGCTAACCCTAAAATTATGGTTCCTGATTTCTAGGGGACAGAGTTCGGCCCGAACTCTGTGTGGAGGCAGAGTTCGGCCCGAACTCTGTCTCCAGAGCACAGAGTGGTTCTAAGGGGATTTTTGGGCAGTGTTTGGTTCAGTGGAGCTTGGGATTTTGGGTAGGCTGTAGACTAAGTGTCAAGAGCTCAGCAAGACTCAGAGTACACAAGTCTAGACTCAATGAAAATATAAAATACAGACTCGAAAACACACTGAGAGCCGGAGACTGAGCTGTCGTCTGTCTTGAACTGTTATGCAGACGTCGTGTGTCGTATTGAATTAATACAGATATTATTTAGTCAATGTAGTCAATATTTGGTTGACTGTGACTTTGTGTCAACAATCTCCCCTATATTGATAATTGACAAAATAATATATGTATATTCAATATTCATACCTGGACAGTTGATTATAGCAACATAGCTCCCCCATACTTGATGCCGAGCTAGAATGTAATAGCTCCCCCGTAATCAGTGAACGGTGCTGAGCTAGAAGCAATAGCTCCCCCGTAAATAGTGCATGGAACCTGTATAATATCTCCCAACAAGCACAAACAAGCACAGAAATACGAAAAGATAGGATCTGATACCAAACAAATATATCCAGCCATATATATCTGATACCAAACAAGTATATCCAACCATATATAGGCAGAATATACATAGTTCTCCCCCTTTTGGCAGTTAGCAATATAGACTACAGAGAAATGAACAATAAAAGAAAACTGCAGTAGACAATTAATAGTAATACAACCACACCAAGCAGAGAAGAAACAGTATAGAAATAATCAAAAGAAGTACTAGCATAAAGTGTCATAACCAAATGTCAAACACACAACCAGAGTTTAACTACATAAATCCAAGTACAGAAATCCATAATAAACTAAATAACTGAAATCAAAAAGCAATAACTAATGTCATCATCAGCAACAGCAGCAGCAGATAGTAGCCAATCTCCATCATGGAGCACGAGATGGTCCAGGAGTGTCAGAACGTCTGGGATCCACAAAAGCAGCACCCGGATCCAGGTAATGCATGACCCACGGATCATCAAAGCGATAGCCCTCACGATCGGGATCCCGCTGCATGGGAATGGGCATAGTAGGATGATGGGACATGGAGTACCGAATATCATGCAGCGAGTTGCTGAGTGCACTCATCTGCAGGGTAGTACGGTAGTCCATCTGAGCCCACCGATCGTCCTCTAAGTCGAAACAATCCCGGAGCATGGTCTGGATGGAGTAAAGAGTGGCAGGTGGAGGAGGTGCATCCTGACCGAGTGGAGGGGCGTCTGGCTCCTCATCATCAGAATGCTCAGAAGCCTTAGGAGAGGCGACGACTGCTTGAGTACGTCGTGCCTTGGACAGGAAAGTAGGAGCAGGCAAGAACGGACAGTCATGAATAGGAATGATGAATGCACGAAAAACCATAGGAAGATATAAAGGATAAACCAAAGCTCTTGGTTTCTTCCTACAATTTATCATCCAGTCCATCATTGTCCTAGAAAGATTGAAGGGGATACGAAAATGAAGGTGATATAAAGCAGAGATCTCAAAGTAGGTAACTTCATCAGTTGAACCAGCTTTTGGTAAGATAGTATTGAACACGATGCGATGAAGTTCATAAAAGTAGGGGGTGAGATGCTTGGCCTTTAGCTTGCGAGGACTTACGTTAGGAGCACATAAATCCTACTTGAATCCTTCAAGGGAAGTATCGCCAACAAATTGAAGTTGACGTGCTTCCACAAGCTTGTCCCACACATCAAGATCCGGGAGAGCAAGAAAGTCTTCCAACTCAGAATCATTGAAGGCAATGTTAATGCCAGCAACCCGGGAATAGATGTGGGTTGCATCATGAGTCAGATTACAGTAGAACATTTGGATTGCGCTACAGTAAATAACAAAGTTGGAAGCAACTAGTTCATCCAAACAAAGATCACGAAATAAAGATTCATATTGAGAAAATATTGTGAAATTGATGGGATGGCCCCCAAATACCGGACGAGTCCTAAAATTGCTAAACCATTCATTAGAGGCGTCTAGCGACACAAATAGACGGTCGTCGTATGTATTAGGGTCATCGGGACGCGGCGGACTGAACAACGGATGAATGGGGTGTTGTTCAACAACTTGTTCAATCGGAGGAGGAGGAACCGAAGAGGAAGCTCCCTCATGTCGAGTCCTTCTCCCTCGTTTGGACAAGCGAGATGCCATTTGCAAAGAAATAGGAGAACTTGAAAATGATAGAAAGAGAGAGTTATACCTGAAAATAATACCAAACAGTGGAAGAGAATGTTGAAAAACCCTTTTCTCTTGATTTTGAGAAGAAAAGGAGCTCTCTAGATCAAGAACTAGGGTTTGGGTTTGGAAGGAAGAAGGTTGAAGAGGTGGAGAAGAAGGAAATATGGGAGGAAAGAGAAGGAATCCCGAAATAAAATAGGGGTTTGTCTTTGGTCGGATAGAATATTGACCATTGGATCTAAAATGATCCAAAGGCAGAGCCAGATCCCGATGCTGGAACAATTGGACCGCACTCGGCCCAAACTCTGTTAAGGGCAGAGTTCGGCCCGAGTTCTGGATTAGTGGTCCAGAACAGAAAACAGGCTGAAAGAAAAAAATGGTTAAGTGTTGAAGATAAAAGTTTGATAAATTCAATGAAGTACATAGAAAGGTATAAAAAGTCAGAATGAACTTTAGAATGTAGTAATTAGACAATATTAAGTCGAAACAAACCATATAATAAACAAGGAAATATATTGTAATTCAATATTTCAAATTTGCCATGGGTTAGCTGCAGGGGCCGGATCCCAGCTAGCGGTAGTCCTGAGGACTAGTGCACCGTGTCGCTTAGGCTTTTACGCCTTGTTGTCAGAAGGACCCTTTTGGCTGTACCCATACCAAATTTGTCGTAAAAGAATCAAAATATACTCGATATTTACGCAGGCGAGTCTCAACTTATAACTGCTTCATCCAAAATTCCGAGTTCACGACATAGGAAATTGAAGCGCTCTTCGGATAATGGCTTAGTAAAGAAATCTGCTAGCTGATGATCAGTGTCGATAAATTCTAAGTTAATCGTGCCATTTTGCTGATGATCACGCAAAAAGTGGTGTCTGATCTCAATGTGTTTAGTGCGTGAGTGGCAGACAGGGTTCTTAGTCAAATTAATGGCACTAGTATTGTCACAGAATATAGGAATATGCATAAAAGATAACTTATAGTCTTCAAGGGTTTACTTCATCCACAGAATTTGTGCACAACAACGCCCAGCTGCTATGTATTCAGCTTCTGTTGTGGATAGTGCGACAGAGTTCTGCTTCTTGCTAAACCAGGAGACTAAAGCTTTTCCTAACAAATGACACGTGCCGCTCGTACTTTTACGGTCGACCTTGCATCCAGCGAAGTCAGCATCGGAATAACCAATAAGATCAAATGATGTTGACTTGGGATACCATAGGCCCACTGTAACCGTACCCTTAAGGTATCGAAAGATACGCTTAACCGCGGTCATGTGTGATTCCTTAGGATTAGCTTGATATCTAGCACATAGGCAAACACTGAACATGATATCAGGACGACTAGCAGTTAAATAGAGTAAGCTGCCTATCATACCTCGATACTTACGTTGATCAACGGGTTTGCCGCTCTCATCTGGTTCGAGTTTGGTTGAAGTAGCCATTGGTGTGCTGATTGGTTTGACGTTGTCAAGATCGAACTTCTTCAGCATGTCCTTGGTATACTTCGATTGGCAGACGAAAGTTCCATTAGCCATTTGTTTCACTTGCAGACCAAGAAAGTAGTTGAGCTCTCCCATCATGCTCATCTCAAATTCTGTCTGCATACACTTGGCAAATTCTTGATAGAGGGTTTCATCAGTAGAACCAAAAATGATATCATCAACATAAATTTGAATCAACAGAATAGTGTCTTTAAAAGATTTTATAAACAGTGTAGTGTCAATTTTCCCTTTTGAAAAACCTTTCTCAAGTAAGAAGCTACTTAGCCTTTCATACCAAGCTCTGGGGGCTTGTTTGAGGCCATAAAGCGCTTTCTTTAGCTTGAACACGTGGTCGGGAAATTTGTGATTTTCAAAGCCAGGAGGTTGTTTCACATAAACTTCCTCCTTAATAAAACCATTCAAGAAAGCACTTTTCACATCCATTTGAAATAATTTAAAGTTTTAAAAATTAGCAAAAGCACAAAGCATCCGAATGGATTCTAGTCTAGCAACAGGAGCATACGTCTCATCGTAGTCGATACCTTCCTCTTGGTTGTATCCTTGAGCTACTAGACGAGCTTTGTTACGTGTGACTGAACCATCTTCATTTACTTTATTTCTAAAAACCCATTTAGTACCAATTATCGAGTGATTAACCGGTCTAGGAACGAGTTCCCATACTTGGCTTCTCTCGAATTGGTTGAGTTCTTCTTGCATAGCAGAAATCCAAAATTCATCATTAAAAGCTTCAGAAATATTTTTAGGCTCTACTTGTGAAATGAAGGCAGTACTAGCAACGAAGTCTCTTAGTGATGATCTAGTAGTTACTCCACGTGAAACTTCTCCTATAACTAAATTTTCTGGATGAGAAGGTTTGAAAGAGAATTTCTTAGGCAAACCCTCCAGAGAATTAGTTTCTGTTGAAGTATTCATTGGAGTAGAAGTTGATGGCTCAACGTCATCATCAAGAGTACTTACTGCACTGTTGTCTTCATCAAAAGTCACATTTGTTGACTCTTCCACAATAAGTGAGCGTTTATTAAAAACTCTATATCCCTTACTCTTGGCGGCATAACCAAAAAATATACCATCGTCAGCTTTGGCATCAAATTTGCCTAAGTTGTCTTTGGTGTTAAGGATAAAACATCTACAACCAAAAACTTTAAAATAAGAAACATTGGGAGTCTCCCAAACTAAAGCTCATAGGGTGTTTTCTTCGTAATGGGGCGAATTAGCACCCTATTCAAAATGTGGCATGCTGTACTGACAGCTTCTGCCCAAAAGTATTTCGGAAGTGAAAATTTATTCAACATGACTCTGGCCATATCGCCGAGAGTTCTATTCTTCCGCTCCACAATACCATTTTGTTGAGGAGTTCTAGGACAAGAAAATTCATGAGCAAAACCATTTGCATTACAAAAATTTTCAAAATCATAATTTACGAATTCGCCTCCATGATCACTTCGGATTCGAGTAATCATGTAGCCTTTTTCGTTTTGAACTTTCTTTACAAAAACTTTGAAAATAGAGATAGCATCGCTCTTATTAGCGAGAAAGAAAACCCAAGTAAATCTCGAAAAATCATCAACAATAATAAATGCATAAAGTTTGCCACCAAGACTAGCTATTCTACTAGGACCAAATAAATCTATATGAAGTAGTTGCAAGGGTCTAGTAGTACTTACAGAGTTGATGGAATGAAATGAGGATTTAGTTGCCTTGTTTAGTTCACATTCGGCACATACCGTGTCCTTTTTGAATGTAATATCAGGCAATCCTCTCACTAGCTTCTTGGTAGAAAGCCTGGATATAGCATCCATGTTGGCGTGACCAAGACGCTGGTGCCAAAGTAGTCGTTCGTCTTTGTGGGCATATAGACATCTACCTGCATTGTTAGTATTTACAGAAAGATAGAAAATATAGATGTTGTCCTCTCTTTTCCCTTCAAAAGCAATGTCTCCTGTTGACCTATCATAGATGTAGCAACTGTTTTGTCCAAAGTTAATATCATATCCATGATCAGCAAGATGACTAATGCTGAGCAGGTTATGCTTTAACTCGGTCACTAGGCAGACATCCTTTATTACAGGAGAAGGAGGATGACCAATGATACCATTACCTATTATGTGCCCTTTGAGATTGTTACCGAAGGATACATATCCTTCTCTCTTCATCGATAGTGATGCAAAAAGATTTGCATCTCCCGTCATATGTCGCAAGCATCCACTATCGAGAATCCACTTACTTTCAGTTGAAGAGGGAAGGTCCACCTACATCAAGAGTAGATGTGACCTTTGGTACCCGAGTTCTTGAGGGTCCTGAAAAGTTAGTCTTTGGAAACCAAGTATATATCTTTTTATCTACAAGTCTTCTAAATTTGCACTGTGGTGAGATGTGTCCATGTAATCCACAGTAAGTACAGATAGCATTCTTATTTATACTAGGAGCATGAGAATAATATCTATAAGCAACATGATGAGGATGGTCATGATGTGAAGAGTTAGCATGGTGATGATGATTATGCACAGAATGAGTGGCACGGTGATGGTGTCTATGAGGCATATCATGATGGTATTGTCTATGATGTGTGACATGCTGATATTGTCTATATGGCATGGCATGATGATTTTGTCTATATGGCATATGATGATCTTGTCTATATGGCATTGCATGATGATCTTGTCTATATGGCATGGCATGATGATTCCTATGTGTGGAGTGATGTTGATTGTGTCTTTGTGCATGATGATTGTGTACTGAGTGAGAATTATTCTTACGTGCACGTGGTTTGTGAAAGTTTGTGTATATAAATGCATGGTTATGTGCTGCATGAGAATGACGTGGTTGACTAGCATGAGTGGTGTTGTGCCCATGTGATTGGGTTTGAGGTTGAACAACCTGTTTACCCAATTTGGTTTCTAATCTTTTAGACACAGCTTGCAGTTCATCAACCTTAATATTTAAGCCATATATCTTAGTCATGGAAATCTTGTGTCTACTCTTTTCTTCAGCAAGCAACGTGTTGAGTGTAGTGATTTCTTGAGTTTGTTGCTCAATACGTGCTTCAGCATCATGTAAGCTTAATTTAAGCTTGGATACTTCATCAGTGTCATTAGTGGGTGTCGTATTTCTAACATTATCAAGAAGTAAAGAAATTCTTTGTATCTCATCTTCAAGACTTTTGATTTTATCCTTGGCATGTTTGTATTTACCGATGACCTTTTTGTGATCATCGAGTAAATCAGTGAAAGCATCGCCAAGTTTATCAAAAGAGAAGTCATCTAGAGTTTCGTTAGATACCTTGTTGGAAGTTGCCATTAGGCACACATTTGCTGTATCTTGAGGAGAGTCCTTTTCTTCCTCGGAGTCACTCGCTTCACTTTCATGCCAAATGCCTGTGTTGGCATATTTCCTTGATGAGTTCCTTTTGTATGGCTTCTCATAGAGGTTGCTCTTCTTCAGGAGTGGGCAGTCTTTTTGAGATTCCTTCTTCCTTCGATTGAAGCGAAGGAATTTCCTGAAGTTGCGAACCATGAGAGCTTGGTCTTCATCATCCGAATTATCTTCTTCGGTCTCATCATGATTAGCTCTTCGTTGATGAGCTTTGAGTGCGATCTCCCTGGTCTTCGGAGCGGGCTCTTCGAAGTCCTTGAGGTCAAGCTCGTGAGTCATGAGTTTACCCATCAAGGTCTCCATTGACATTGTTGTGAGATCGTTTCCTTCTATGATGGATGTTACCTTAGGGTTCCAAATCTTTGGTAGCCCTCTGAGCAACTTACGAATCTTCTCGTGGTTTGAGTACTGCTTTCCAAGCGAAGATAGAGGATTGATGATGTCGAGGAATCTTGTGATCATTTGAGTGATCGTCTCATTTGGCTTCATCTTGAAGGCTTCGTATTCTTGAGTGAGACGGCTTATTTTAGATTCCTTGACCTGTGTGGTTCCTTCATGCGTCACTTCTAGAAGTCTCCATACTTCATGAGCAGTGGTGCATGTAGAGACCCTGTTGAACTCATTCCTGTCTATAGCATAGAATAAAGCATTAATAGCCCTAGCATCTAGACTTGCCTGTTTCTTCTCCTCGACAGAATATTTGTCGTGTGGTTTCTCAATGAGGTCACCATCGACAACTATCCTGGCGGGCTTTTTGTAACCGTCAGTGACGACAGTCCACCGGTCAAAGTCTAGAGACTTAAGATAGAAGCTCATCCTTGTTTTCCAATATGTATAGTTAGTTCCATCAAATAGGGGAGGCCTATGAGTGGACTGACCTTCACCATGATTGGAAATCAAGGATTGTGTGGTTGCCATGGATCAGCTCTTAGGATGTTAGTCCTTATAAAGAGAACAGAGCTCTGATACCAATTGAAGAACAGTTTGGCAACTCTAGAGGGAGGGTGAATAGAGTTTATATAGAAAAATAGCCAATTAAAAATAATACTTTCACCAACAATAAATAATCAGAGTAAAGTGCGAAAAATAAATGAAGAGCAGAAGAGCATACGCAAACACAGCGATTTTAACCTGGTTTCCCTCGTGGAGGACTAGTCTAGGCCTGAGAACTCTAGCTCAGGATTAAATCCACTATTTGTGAAATAGTAGTTTACAACCCGTGCCTTTTCTTCAGAAGAGCACGTCAACTTCTAACAGATGATCGCAGTGGCGATTTGCTTGGAATTGTCCAAGCGACTTCTTCGACTCTTGCACAAGAATCCTAACTGAGAGATGCTGAGCACTCGACACTTAGGAGGCTTGTGGCTAGTAGATGGGAAGGGTATGGCTTACTTGAGCTTATAAGAGAGAAGAGAAAAGAAGATTGGATGGATTGGAATGAGAGAATTCATGCCCTATTTATAGTGTTTTTATAGGCAGAATTCGGCCAGAATTCGGGTAGGAAAATTCAAAAATTTGGCCGTTGGACAACTAGCAACCAGCTAACCCTAAAATTAGGGTTCCTGATTTCTAGGGGACAGAGTTCGGCCCGAACTCTGTGTGGAGGCAGAGTTCGGCCCGAACTCTGTCTCCAGAGCACAGAGTGGTTCTAAGGGGATTTTTGGGCAGTGTTTGGTTCAGTGGAGCTTGGGATTTTGGGTAGGCTGCAGACTAAGTGTCAAGAGCTCAGCAAGACTCAGAGTACACAAGTCTAGACTCAATGAAAATATAAAATACAGACTCGAAAACACACTGAGAGCCGGAGACTGAGCTGTCGTCTGTCTTGAACTGTTATGCAGACGTCGTGTGTCGTATTGAATTAATACAGATATTATTTAGTCAATGTAGTCAATATTTGTTTGACTGTGACTTTGTGTCAACAACCTCCAATACTCTGACACCTATATCATACTAAATGATACTCTCATAAATCCTTATTCATAATCACTCTCACAGGGAATGGGCACTGGGACAAGATGGCCAAGGACCAAGTTGGGTGTATGCTACACTAAAATGGGCACTGTAGAACCCATTGCAGGGCATGCACCCTGGCCTATTTGCAAGGCAAGGCCAAGCATGCTACTGCATCAAAGCAATACAGCCAAGTGCACTTCAAAATGGCCTATAGGCCTTGCTACTAAGTGCATGGCTGCCGAAAGCAGTCCATGTCAAGTGCCATCTGGCTGACAAAATCTATGGCCATAGCAAACCTTACAGATACATAGGTCTATATCTACTGATACTCACTTAGGACCACACTGTTATCACTCTAAATCCCTATGTAACACTACATGAACAACCCCCAAGCCTCTGTCAAGGCTCTACAGTACCAAGGCTATTCTAAGCCAAACTATTGGCTACCATAGCCAATGGCTTGCCTGGGTAATCCAAGGCAATGCAACTACAGCTAAGGTAAATGCAAACCAATGTTAAGGTAGAGCTGCTGCCAAACCCTGATACCTACTCCTTCTATCTCCTATATACTCACATCCTTCTCTTACACCCTGGCAGAGAAGCCCTCACCCTGCTGTCAAAGGGAAAAACCCCCTTGTCCTACTCTGTCCATAGTCCAAGGCCTGTACCTAAACACTATAGTAGAATATACTAGCCTGTCCTTGCCTGCAGGACTTGACTACACTCCTGCAATGGCGTACCGGCCCTGGCACTGCTCTGCCTACCATAATCACCTGTTTTACTTATGTAGGTATCAATTACCTATACAATATATGTAACCCATATCTATATATATACACAATGATGGCATAACTCTAACTATATAATAAACATACACAAATCTCTCCCCTAATGCCTATTGCCAAGGACAACCTCTGCCCTCATATTACTGGCAAAAGACTAATAGCCTACAGATCAAACAACAGAGGGAAAAGGGTCCCTTGCTGCTGCTGTAATTTATCCTACTCCTAAGGCTCTTTGGCCTATCTCTTACCTCTGCACTCAAAACAGGAGCTCAAAACCAAACCAAACCCACTACTAGGTCGTAGAGGACCCGTGCTCCTTCCTTGTGCACTGGCCTAATACCCAAATGAACTGTCAAATGTCAGTACAAACTCATCTCTCCTCTACCTAGCACATGTGTTGACTAGCACCTTACTAAGACACTAAAATCACTCACTAAACAATTGCTGACCCGAGCCCTTGCACTCTAGTACAGGGCATCCCTACAGTCCTGTAGTGAGGCTAAGCCCCAAGCACTCTCTAATACTATACTCCTGCAATTACAATAGACCCCCACACAACTTCTCACTGCACAGTCAAGGTTGGCCACACACCATACACTACATCAAAACATACATTTTTCGACAGAACAAAACCGTTGTAAATCACATTAAACGACAGTTTTGACCTGTTAGAACATCCGTCGTTTATAGCGTGTCCCAAAATTTAAATGACAGCTTTGGACTGTCTTTTTATAGCTGAACAAAATGAAAGTTATTATCTGTCAAATAAAAATAACGGACTAAAATTGTTAAATAACCTGTAAATTGGTCTGCCACTATTTTTCTTTTTCAACAAGTAAGGTCTGTCAATTTTTGGAAACATAATTTAAAAAAAAAACTCAATTCATCCATATCAAATCTATTTAAACATATTTATTGTATATATAAAACTAAAATACATCAGAATGAAATTTCATATAAATATCAACAATTATCAACAATGAAACACTCAATCAAAATTGCATTAACTACTAAATGTATCGAGTTTACATAGCAATATTCCACCAAAAATGCAAAAAGTAACACCAATGTTTCTAGCTCACAACAGTTTTATTCTGATGCTGAAAAAAAATATAATGTTATTGCTAGTTTACAATCTCAAGTGCATTACAAAAAAGAGAATTTTAAAACCTTACAAACTGAACTGAATATTTTGGCCAATTAATCATTTTTCTAATAGTAATATCATCGAACTTTTCGTCTCTATCAAATAACATCCCATTGCCATCAAAAATTTCATCGACAATGATATTATTAGATTCATCATTATATAGCGCATCTGTATTCACACGTCCAATAGCAACAGCTTTCTTTCTAAAATCCTTCAAAAGACAAGTCTTTATGAGCTAGGTAGACGGATCATGTTATACAAACAAAAAATAAGCATAGAATAGTTCTTGATTCTCCATAAATATTCAAAAAAATCCTATAAAGTTATATAACTATATAACAAAGGATAGAAATAGATGATAAGAATTAAAAACATAAGTAAAACTGTAGACATGTCTCCAACAGTATATTAAATGTTACCTCAAAATGATCAATAACTATAAAATGAGAGAACAAAAAAGCAGAATAATCCTTCATAATTTCAAATATTCATGCTAAAAATAACATTATTCACTCATTTATATGTTGAGCAACTTTATCATATATGGATGTTTAAAGAACCGATGGGCATCTAACATTACACACATATCGACAAGATTTCAGTTGGCATTCATGTGCATGATTCCAGAACACATACAGTACATGATTAAAAAAAGTCGCTACAACTTGGAGTTAGTCGATACATAGCCAGAACAGATTGATAAATGGCTGATACAAAGCAGTTTTGGCCAAATTTGGTCCTAACTTGTGAAAATGTTGTCTGGAATAGTTACTAATGATTAAGAAATAGTTTAAGTTGCTCGTAGAGTTCTAGACGACGACTAAACAACATTTATATTGAAGCCAAAAGAAGAAAAAAGATGAATGGGATGTTGGCATTTTACTAATTGACCAATGAGGGAAATGACCCTAAGTGTGTGATTGGAAAGTAGGATATATACTTAGCTTACCCAGTGCTATGGCTAAATGCCTTATTTTTGTTGTTATTATCATTAATGTTTCACCAAGGGTGAATGCTTTATAAATTAATGCTCTGTGATACTTGGTTTTCCTAATTGTTTTCTTATCTCAATTTATGTTACTAAACAATCAGTCTATATATACTTGTAAAAAGTTACATACAAGCTGTGGCATTTGCATATTTACTTCTTGAATATTAGGCATTAATCTCTAGTCCAATGATGTATTATTTTGTCATATTTTCAGAGACTTCAAAGAAACTTGCGGAGGCATGGCTTCGATATTGTTGACATAGTGGCCAAAATGTTGATTGCAAACTTATGTTTCCTGTATATTCATTTCTGCAAATGTAGGTGGTAAAACCTGCAGTAATGCTGTAAAAAAATTATAATCAAATTAATTGGTGTTATATACAAATCAAAATGATCTACAAGTTTAGCTTGGTGGGTGTAGATGTTTACTGAAACATATATAATTTTGATGGTTAATGGATGATCCCCAAATTAGGGTTGAACAAACTTAAAGATGGGATACTCTCCATAAACCCACACTGTTTACCCATAGCCAAAACATCTATACCATACAAGCGACATTTACCATTCCTTTCCTCCACTTTCACCTGAGCCTAAGGCCAAAGAGGTAATGGCCAATGGCATGAGGTCAATTGCTCGATCCATTTCCCTCTAATACTTTGAAAACTCACTCTAACTCTAAACTCCCTAGGATACACTATAGGATATTAACCTATTAGTAACCCAAATCCTTCCAACACCCACACAACATATTGTAAATTTAGATACTAACATCTGGAATTCCTAATCCCCATCCTCAACTTATACTTTCATCTCCTACAATTTCCCAGATACCAATATGCTGTCACTGCTATGTGGCTAACCCGACTCAAAACCAAGTGCTTACATGTAAGATATGATATACATATATATTTATCATATAAATATAGCCTACACAAATTTCTATAGCTAAACACAGCCCATGATATCTCTAATACTCTGATACCTATATCATACTAAATGATACTCTCATAAATCCTTATTCCTAATCACTCTTATAGGGAATGGGCACTGGGTCAACCTGGCCAAGGACCAAGTGGGGTGTCTGTTGCACCCAAATGGGCACTATAGACCCCATTACAGGGCATGCACCCTGTCCCATTTGAAAGGCAAGGCCAAGCATGCCAATGCATCAAAGCAATGCAGCCAAGTGTACTGTAAAATGGCCTATAGGCCCTACTACTAAGTACATGGCTGCCAAAAGCAGATTATGTGAAGTACCCTCTGGCTAAACATAATCTATGGCCATATCAATCCTTATTGATACATAGGTCCACATCTACTGATACTCACTTAGGGACATATTGTTATCACTCTAAATCCTCATGTAACACAACATGAACAACCCCCAAACCTTTGTCAAGGCTCTACAGTACCATGGCCATACCAAGCCAAACCATTGGCTGCCATGGCCAATGGCTTACCTGGGTAATCCAAGGCAATGCAACTATAGCTAAGGTAAATGCAACCCAATGTCAAGGTAGAGCTGTTGCCAAAGTCTGATACATATTCCTTCTATCTCCTATATACTCACATCCTTCCCTTACATCCTGGCAGAGAAGCCCTCACCCTGCTCTCAAATAGGAAAACCCCCTTATCCTACTCTGTCCACAGGCCAAGGCATGTGCCTAAAAACTGCAGTAGAAAGAACTAGCCTGTCCCTTGCCTGCAGGACCTGATCACACTCCTGCAATGGCTTACTAGCCCTTGTACTGCTCTACCTACCTTAATCACCCATTTTACTTATAAAGGTATCAATTGCCTATACAATATATGTAACCCATATCCATATATATAAACAATGATGGCATAACTCTAACTATATAATAACACACACAAATCTCTCCACTAATGACTATTGCCAAGGACAACCTCTTCCCTCATATTATTGGCAAATGACCGATTGCATACAAATCAAACAACAGAGGGAAAAGGGTCCTTTGCTGCTGCTGTAATTTATCCTGCTCCCAAGGCTCTCTGGCCTATCTCTTACCTCTGTACTCAAAACCAAACCAAACCAAACCAACTGCTAGGTCCTACATGACCCGTTCTCTTTCCCTGTGCACTGGCCTAATGGCCAAATTCCCTAACTGTCAAATGTCAGTACAAATCATCTGTAACACCCAATTTTCCAGATGAAGGTAATTTTGAAATTTCTGTATTTTAATTTATTTAATTACAGTATTTAAATTTTAATATAATTTTTAGTGATTTTAATCATTTTTTAAAACTACTTAAATCATGACTTATGATTTTGGTGTTTGGCTAGTGTAACCGTAGAGACTGTCTGTCCTAGAGCCTAGCCATGTGATTAGGATGTTTAATTAGTACATTTTAGCCTAGAGGGTATTTTGGTCATTTTAGAATTTATTAGAATTTATTTGAATTTATGAGAATTTTTAGGATTTATTTTGGAATTGTTTGAATGAGGGTTGACTAGGTTGACTTTGACTAGCTTTGACTTTGTGACCTAACCCTAGTTGAGTTTAGACTTGGTTAGATTGAGACCCTAGGTTAAGTTAAGTTAACCATACTCTATTTATTAGAATCAATTAGGAATATAGAGTTAGAATAGAAGACATTAGACACAAGTCATGACTTGTGATTGAACATTGATTAATGACTAAGCCCAATCCTTTAGCCCTAACCTAACCCTAATCCATTAGTGGCCAGCCAACACTAGCCTTGGGAATCCCCCCTATAAATAATCTCCTCCATTAGGGCTAGCCTCCTTAGAATTTCTCAAGTTTTGGAAGAGGTGAGCCTCCATCTTCAAAAATCCCTAGAAATTCCATTTTAGCTCCATTTTCCCTCAAACAAATTGCAATGGGTTTTAAATGAGGTGTTCTTGCTGTTGTTATTTATTTTTCTCAGATTCTTACCAATTTGTAGAAGTTTGCTAGCAAGAGGAACCCCCCCCCCATTTGAGGTTTTTCTTGTATTTGGTCACCAATAGGTAAATCAATGTAAACTCTATTAAATTTCTAGTTTCTTTGCATATTTGGAAAGCCCTAGGTCTACCCTAACTGTAGGTATGCCTAGACCTAGGTTTTGTGTCCATTTCGTGTCCTAAATGGACACGTATCAGCCTATAGACCTAGGTGTTTGATGAAATATCCCAAAGGACATTTTGACCTGATTTTAGGAAATTATTTGAATAAGAATTAGTGTTTTGACCTCGCTTATGGTTTTCTATTACACTGAGCATGTATTAGTGTCGGTTCGAGTTGACATAGACACGTGGACACGCGGTTGCATGCGCGCGTGCGGGCAGGTGGCTTGCCCTGCTGCTCGGGTGTGACTGCTCTGTGTACACGCCACTTCGAGCCCCGAAACTCGACACACGTTTCGTGTCCATGACTGACACGAGGTTCCTTGAGTTGCACGAGCCCTTGTGTCGTGTCGGACACGGATTCGTGTATGCACAGTACTGAGTTTGGGTTTCTGTTTGGATTCAGTTTTAATAGTTTAAATTATGTTTTAAATTGCAAAATAGATCCTAATTATGATGTATAATCTTTGTTAAATTAGTTTACATGGTTTGTTAGGTATTGATGTGGTAATTTTATTCGAAAATTTGTTAGAGTTCATGATAGCTGATACATGCTCCGATACATTGCTTTTTTAGTATTTTTTTCCCAACTTGTTAATCCCAGTTTTAATTGCTATTATCACTGATTAATTCCTCCTACATGATTGTTGGTATATATTAATGAAGTATTTTCATTTGAATTAGGCTTTTGGCTTGTAAATGAGAAATTGGCATTTATGTTGGATTTCAAAATCTGTTCACTGAGATTGGGTTCCTTTCCAATGTGAACTGGAAATTCCTTAGTGCTTATTGGTTCTTCCTTACTGATTTGAAGTTAGCCATTTAATTAAATATTTGTGTTGGGTTGTGTATCGATTAAATGCTTGGGAAGTTCAATGTTGAGGGTATTGGAAGTTGACAGTTTGTTTTGATTCAATATTCTGTGTCAACTGATAAATACATGAGATTCCTCATTTCATCTAACTGAGATTTGTTCTTTCTTTTACTGTATACTGAATTCCTAAAACTGAGATTTAGTTCCTTTTCATTACACTTTAAGAATGTTTGATATTGTGATAACTTTTCAAGTTTTTCCTTAAAACATGAACTTGAATTGGTTTTCTATCCTTTCTTCTTGAACTGAATTTCACTGATTCTTTTCACACTAATATTCCTATTAAACCTAAGGATTGATTCTCTAAGAATACCTGTACTGATTTTCCTTTCTACTGAGCTGAAATGAATGTTTAATTCATGATTAACTGTCAATGTTGATTTCTTTTGAACTGTCAAAACTGGAATTTATTTCCATTTCTTTTTCACTGTTTCATTCCCTGTAACCCGAGATATGAATTTTTGGCAACTGTTTTGATCTAAATTGGTACTGTTAGTTACATGTTTTAGATTCTAATATTGTTCACCTATATGTAATCTACATATATGACAAATTTAGGCTGTAATAATGGTCTATTGGGTTTGATAATTGGATTCGAAAGGTTGGACTAAAAAACTAGGTTTTGGGTTTCTGTTGTGAACTGGGAATGTTTCTCCTATGAAATGAATAGAATTCCTTTCCTTTTCTGTCAACTATAATCACTGATTTCCCTACACTATTTTCAGGATCACCCACTTGTCTCAATTGACATCCACACTCACATGTCTAAGCCTAACACACACACACACCCAAGGACACATACATATGTTCCTATTTCATATATATATGTATATCTATATGTGAGATGTAATATATATCATATATATTATATAATGTATGTGTACTATAATATATTATATATAGATATAGTTGTATGGGTGATACGTATATAGATAGCCTATATGTGTATATTCTAAGTTAGATTATAATATATATCGTTATGTGTATTATTTAGATAGAGATATTATCTTGTGTATCTGTGATTGTAGGTTGGCTTATAGGCATGGTATGGTATGGCCTATGGGTGGCTTGAATGCCTAGTTGGAGTCTAGATTAGGCTTGTGTAGTTTTGTCAGACCTAGAATAGACTAGTTAGACTAGTTTAGACTTGTTTGACTTAGGTTTGACTTGGTTGACCTAGTTTAACTTTTAGAGATTGACCAGAGTTGACCAAGAGTTGACTTTAGCCTAGATTGACCTAAATTTATGTAGAATGCATTGTAGTGCATCTTATTACCATTCTGGACTTGTAGTGACTTGTGTTGTTCTGATTAGGAGCCAGACACCTCTCCTCGGACAGTACATTTTATCCGGACACTCAGATATAGGTGAGTACATTCTCTGATCATTTCATATCCTGCTTAGAATTATTTTCCTGCAATAAATTACTTTACTTGATATTGTCACGTTGGTCACACGGATTATTACTATATAGATTCTTGAGATGTTATCCCTTCAGGGAGCATCGGGTACTCTATGTTCCGTGCATTTCACTTACATGGCATATCACTATGCTTCTTTAGTTCTTTGATCACTTGTGACATATACCCTTATGATCACAGAGTCTTCTTTGAATCCTTATCCCATTTATTGGGTTTTCCAGAATCCCCATTTATGGGACTACTATGTACCACCCTCCGGGGGCTGTTACATGGAATCATAACATAACCTGGTTGGATCGTTGTATATTAATTGGGGGTACGGGGGAGTATAAATAGTCATGTGAACAATTCCAAAGTAGAATAGCCATGTACGCCTCTTTAGTATAGCCATGTGCAAATCAAGCCGTTCATATGTCGACTTTGTACTCTAAATCACTAGTCACTGGTAGCTCTTTACTTATAGTAGATACTTCTATTACAGTTCTGTCTGTTTACATACTGCATTTCTTCAGTATCTATATCTTACTTTATTGCATGATTATATTTTCTAACCTGCTATGAACTGTTGAGATATATTGTGCTCGCTCCTGTCCAGACTGGACCTGTTAAAAATAATACAGAGGACGAAGAGGAAGCCTGTGTGGATACCTTTTGTATGACAGCTCTAGCTGACGACTTTACCCTACTGCCTAGACTAGCTTAGTTAGACCTTATCTTACTTATGTTGTCTTTAGACTAGTAGATAGACTTTATTTCTATCTTTGAGATCTGGGTTGTATATTCTTTCATATTCTGTAGCTGAGACCATGTACTCTGGATATCTGCTGAGATGTTATCTTAGACTAGTACTCTGGATATCTGCTGAGATGTTATCTTAGACTATTGATCATCTGTATTTTCTTTGAGTTCTTTATAATATCGTGCTTCTTCTTTCTTAGTTGTGATTGAGTTTACTTTCTGCTATGTCACCCCCACTCGGGGAGTATAAACTGCTTAGCTTATATTGTTAGATATTGTGACCTAGGACAACGTTCTACCGGCGATACTGCAGCGTAGGTTGGGCGTTGTTACGTTCTCGTACCCTCACAGTGGGTGTGGGTCGTGACACGTTTTTAGTGGTGGCCCATGCAGGTCGAGTTTATGTAGTGGTATTCGAACTAGAGTATCACTACAGCCTGCAGTAGGATTAGGATATATAATTTGAAGGTACTCAATCACAGTTAGGATTCCTTGAGAGATTCTTGGGACGACCCTTGAGAATCTTATTTAATCTTCAATTTGAAATCCTTTCCCTTGTTTTGTTCGCTCTCACTCCTTGATTATTGAATTTGATTTTGATGGATCGTTGTTGATTTTGATTTTGATGGATCGTTGTTGATTTTGATTTTCCTATCGAGATGAATATTATGGCATAGGTTACGATATTTTCTGATAACATATGTTGAACGGAATAACAGGGATGGTAAAACGTCTGCTTGATTATGGAACCTGTAGTTTATCGCAGCCATATTAGTTGGCGTGGAGGAAACATAGAGACATGACTTCGGATGTATGTATCTTGGTTATGAGATTTGGAATTTCTCGTAGCTATACTAGTCGGCATAGCGAGAATTCTAGATATCGTTTATCGCAGCCTTGCTTACTGGAGTGGCGAGAACTCTAAGTAACGTGATTTTGGACAGACGCATATGATTATCAGATTGTATCTTGAGAAGGTTTTTAAACATATCATCTCTATCGTACCATTCTGTTATATAAATTGTACCCCATCATCAAATAACTTAGGAGTAGGAGTATGAGTAGGAGTAGCCTAGTTGTTATTATAAACCTTGTGTAACTTCTTGCTATAAAATTCTTCCTAATACAATGAATCGATGATTTTTGCTAGACCTTGACTTAGATTTGATATTATAACTCTGGTTTCAAAATGGTTCCCTCTTTTAAACAGATAAGCAGAACAGATTTTATCATTATTTTTTTCTTGTCATTATTTTTTGTATTACCTTCGAATATATAATATAGTGGACACAGATGCTTGCCTGACACGTATGCATGCTACACTTGATCACCAACCTATCTAAATGCATATTAATATGTTGATGTTAATTTCTCAAATCCTAATTATTCTAATATAGGACAGTATCAGTGACTAGTTCTCTGTTTTCCAGATTAAATTTGTAAATTAAATTTAAATATCATGTTATTAGTTGTTGTTGTTTACATTACTACACGTGTATGTTACATGCAGGGTTTCAAGTCTTAAAGAAAATTTGGTTGAGTTTGATTGAGTTTTGTGTTGAATTTGTCAAATCTGAGACTGTGTACATATTAACCCTTTAAGTCTGAATTCTAAGTGATTAGTCAAATTTTAGTTTTCTATAATGTAATATTTTGATCCGTGTACATTGTTGTGTATAGGTATATAATGTTAGGTTTCATACTCTTACATGTTAGGTTGTGGTTGTGGTAAACATTGAGTTGGTTTTGATGTTCGAATTTCTCCAAAGTTTTGAAAACTTATACATGTTAACATTTTTACATTGCTTTCAAATGTGTAGGTCAATTTCGGATTTAATATGTAATGTTGAACTAAGCTGAATGATGAACCCTTTATTTCAAGTTTTAACCCATGTACACTTGACACCCTACACTAATGTTCACAACTGCCATGAAAACCTAACCCTTCATCTCTAGGTTATGTTCATATAGCTATATAGATATATATATATAGTTCTGTATACATGTTATAATGTGTGTAGATGCAATTAAATCTCTACCTCTCTATACATATAGGTATACATATATATGGCTAGCCGTGCATGTTATGAGTAAATAGCTTGTGCCTTGTAGACTGTTTAACCAATATGCCATGAGTAGTGTAACTTGATAGCTATTGTCTTGAAACCCAAATCCTCCTATACACATGCCTACTATCTAACCATATGAACATGTCCACATACACCCATACACACACAAACCACATAACATTTACCTCATGCTAGCTTTCCCTCTCTAACACACTCTCTATATATACATATTGTGATTGGATTCCATGCAATGACTTTCATTCCTTAACTTTTGATTTTAATTTTCTTGAATAGTATCCCTTAATAGATAATTGGTAGTTATCCTTATTATATTTTATTTTTGATAAGTACCAGTTTTCATATAGGAGGGTAGACTGCCTTACAGTCTTGATGATTGTTATTTATATATCTTTTCTAGTTAGCACCCTAGATTGCTTGTGTCTTTTGATACCCTATGACCGTTTTGGTTAGCATGACTAGTATACCTAGATGAGACTTCACTACCACCGTATGTCATGACCCTGTATGCCGTCCTTTTTAATCGTATGTTTTATTTAAGTTCTGAGACTTGGTTGTGGCGGTTAGACCTAGAAGGAGTAGGAACATTTTAATTTCGAGGACGAAATTTTTCTAAGGTGGGTAGGATTGTAACACCCAGTTTTTCAGATGAGGTTAATTTTAAAAAAAATTTATTTTAATTTTTTTAATTATGGTATTTAAATTTTAATATAATTTTTAGTGATTTTAATCATTTTTAAAACTATTTAAATCATGACTTATGATTTTGGTGTTTGGCTAGTGTAACCGTAGAGATTGTCTGTCCTAGAGCCTAGCCATGTGATTAGGATGTTTAATTAGTACATTTTAGCCTATAGGGTATTTTGGTCATTTTAGGATTTATTAGAATTTATTTGAATTTATAGGAATTTTTAGGATTTATTTTGGAATTGTTTGAATGAGGGTTGACTAGGTTGACTTTGACTAGCTTTGACTTTGTGAACTAACCCTAGTTGAGTTTAGACTTGGTTGGATTGAGACCCTAGGTTAAGTTAAGTTAACCATACTCTAGTTAATAGAATCAATTAGGAATATAGAGTTAGAATAGAAGACATTAGACACAAGTCATGACTTGTGATTGAACATTGATTAAAGACTAAGCCCAATCCTTTAGCCCTAACCTAACCCTAATCCATTAGTAGCCAGCCAACACTAGCCTTGGGAATCCTCCCTATAAATAATCTCCTCCATTAGGGCTAGCCTCCTTAGAATTTCTCAAGTTTTGGAAGAGGTAAGCCTCCATCTTCAAAAAACCCTAGATATTACATTTTAGCTCCATTTTCCCTCAAACAAATTGCAATGGGTTTTAAATGAGGTATTCTTGCTGTTGTTATTTATTTTTCTTAGATTCTTACCAATTTGGAGAAGTTTGCTAGCAAGAGGAACCCCCCCATTTGAGGCTTTTCTTGCATTTGGTCACCAATAGGTAAATCAATGTAAACTCCATTAAATTTCTAGTTTCATTGCATATTTGGAAAGCCCTAGGTCTACCCTAACTGTAGGTATGCCTAGACCTAGGTTTTGTGTCAATTTCGTGTCCTAAATGGACACGTATCAGCCTATAGATCTAGGTGTTTGATGAAATATCCCAAAGGATATTTCGACCTGATTTTAGGAAACTATTTGAATAGGAATTAGGGTTTTGACCTCGCTTATGGTTTTCTATTGCACTGAGCATGTATTACTGTCGGGTAGGGTCGACACAGACACGTGGACACGCGGTTGCACGTGCGCGCGCGCGCGGGTGGCTTGCCCTGCTGTTCGGGTGCGACTGCTCTGTGTATACCCCACTTCGAGACACAAAACTCGACACACGTATCGTGTCCATAACTGACACGAGGTTCCTCGAGTTGCACGAGCCCTCGTGTCGTGTCGGACACGGATTCGTGCGTGAACTGTGCGTGCACAGTGCTGAGTTTGGGTTCCTGTTTGGATTCAGTTTTAATAGTTTAAATTGTATTTTAAATTGCTAAATAGATACTAATTATGATGTATAATCTCTGTTAAATTAGTTTACATGGTTAGTTTAGGTATTGATGTGGTAATGTTATTCAAAAATTTGTTAGAGTTCATGATAGCTGATACATGCTCTGATACATTACATTTTTAGTATTTTTTCCCAACTTGTTAATCCCAGTTTTAATTGCTATTATCACTGATTAATTCCTCCTACATGATTGTTGGTATATATTAATAAAGTATATTCATTTGAATTAGGCTTTTGGCTTGTAAATGAGAAATTGGCATTTATGTTGGATTTCGAAATCTGTTCACTGAGATTGGGTTCCTTCCCAATGTGAACTGGAAATTGATTTTCTTTCCTTAGTGCATATTGGTTCTTCCTTACTGATTTGAAGTTAGCCATTTGATTAAATATTTGTATTTGGTTGTGTATCGATTAAATGCTTGGGAAGTTCAATGTTGAGGGTATTGGAAGTAGACAGTTTGTTTTGATTCAATGTTCTGTGTCAACTGATAAATACATGAGATTCCTTATTTCATCTAACTGAGATTTGTTCCTTCTTTTACTGTATACTGAATTCCTAAAACTGATATTTAGTTCATTTTCATTACACTTTAATGAATGTTTGCTATTGTGATAACTTTTCCAGTTTTTCCTTAAAACATGAACTTGAATTGGTTTCCTATCCTTTCTTCTTGAACTGAATTTCACTGATTCTTTTCACACTAATATTCCTATTAATACCTGTACCGATTTTCATTTTTACTGAGCTGAAATGAATGTTTAATTCATGATTAACTGTCAATGTCGATTTCTTTTGAAATGTCAAAACTGGAATTTATTTCCATTTTTTTTTCACTGTTTCATTCCCTGTAACCTGAGATATGAATTTTTGGCAACTGTTTTGATCTAAATTGGTACTGTTAGTTACATGTTTTAGATTCTAATATTGTTCACTATATGTAATCTACATATATGTCGAATTTGGGTTGTATTTATGGTCTATTGGGTTTGATAATTGGATTCGAAAGGTTGGACTGAAAAACTGGGTTTTGGGTTTCTGTTGTGAACTGGGAATGGTTCTCCTATGAAATGAACTGAATTCCTTTCCTTTTCTATCAGCTATAATCACTGATTTTCCTACACTGTTTTCAGGATCACCCACTTGTCTCACTTGACATCCACACTCACATGTCTAAGCCTAACACACACACACACCCCCAAGGACACATACATATGTTCCTATTTCATATATACATGTATATCTATATGTGAGATGTAATATATATCCTATATATATTAGATAATGTGTGTGTACTATCATATATTATATATAGATATGGTTGTATGGGTGATACGTATATAGATAGCCTATATGTGTATATTCTAAGTTAGATTATAATATATAACATTATGTGTATTATTTAGATAGATATATTATCATGTGTATCTGTGATTGTAGGTTGGCTTATAGGCATGGTATGATATGGCCTATGGGTGGCTTGAATGCTAGTTGGAGTCTAGATTAGGCTTGTGTAGTTTTGTTAGACCTAGAATAGACTAGTTAGACTAGTTTAGACTTGTTCGACTTAGGTTTGACTTGGTTGACCTAGTTTGACTTCTAGAGATTGATCAGAGTTGACCAAGAGTTGACTTTGGCCTAGATTGACCTAGATTCATGTAGAATACATGTAGTGCATCTTATTACCATTCCGGACTTGTAGTGACTTGTGCTGTTCTGATTAGGAGCTAGACACCTCTCCTCGGACAGTACATTTCATCCGGACACTCAGATACAGGCGAGTACATTCTCTGATCATTTCATATCCTGCTTAGAATTATTTTCCTGCATTAAATTACTTTACTTGATACTGTCACGTTGGTCACACGGATTAGTACTATATGGATCCCTTCTTGAGATGTTATCCCTTCAGGGAGCATCGGGTACTCTATGTTTTGTGCGTTTCACTTACATGGCGTATCACTATGCTTCTTTGGTTCTTTGGTCACTTGTGACATATACCCTTATGATCACAGAGTCTTCCTTGGATCCTTATCCCATTTATTGGGTTTCCCAGAATCCCTATTTATGGAACTACTATGTACCACCCTTCGGGGGCTGTTACATGGAATCATAACATAACCTGGTTGGATCCTTGTGTATTAATTGGGGGTACGGGGGAGTATAAATAGTCATGTGAACAATTCCAAAGTAGAATAGCCATGAAAGCCTCATTAGTATAGCCATGTGCAAATCAAGCCGTTCACATGTCGACTTTGTACTCTAAATCACTAGTCACTGGTAGCTCTTTACTTATAGAAGATACTTCTATTACAGTTCTCTCTCTGTTTACATACTGTATTTCTTCAGTATCTATATCTTACTTTACTGTATGATTATATTTTCTAACATGCTATGAAGTGTTGAGATGTATTGTGCTTGCTCCTGTCCTGACTGGACCTGTTGAAATATTATAAAGGACGAGGAAGAGGCCTATGCGGATACATTTTGCAGGATAGCTCTAGCTGACGACTTTACCCTACTGCCTAGACTAGCTTATTTAGGCCTTATCTTACTTTTGTTGTCTTGAGACTAGTAGATAGACTTTATTTCTGTCTTTGAGATCTGGGTTGTATATTCTTTCATATTCAGTAGCTGAGACCTTGTACTCTTGATATCTGCTGAGATGTTATCTTAGACTATTGATCATCTATATTTTCCTTGAGTTCTTTATCACATCGTGCTTCTTCTTCCTTAGTTGTGATTGAGTTTACTTTCTGCTATGTCACCCCCACTCGGGAAGTATAAACTGCTTAGCTTATATTGTTAGATGTTGTGACCTAGGACAGCGTTCTACCGCCGACACTGCGACGTAGGCTGGGCGTTGTTACGATCTCGTACCCTCACAGTGGGTGCGGGTCGTGACACCATCTCTCCTCTACCTGGAGCATGTGTTGACTAGCACCTTACTAGGACATACTAAAATCACTCACTGAACTGCTGCTGCCCCGAGCCGTTGCACTCTAGTGCAAGACATTCCTACTGTCCTGCAGTGAGGCTAAGCCCCGAGCACTCTCCAATACTGCACTCTTGCAATTATAATAGACCCCCACACAACTTCTCACTACATACTCAAGGTTGGCCACACACCATATATGAACAAATCAGTGACAACATCCTCACAACATACATACTTGCCCATCTAGAGGTTGGCACATATATATATATATATATATATATATATATATATATATATATATATATATATATATATATATACCTATTAACTTAGAGATCAAAATATATCTATCAATAAGAGCAATCCAGGCTATATGTGGGCACAAACTGAGAAAACAGGTCTAAAATGGCCCTTAGGTCATTTTAACAAACATTTGGTGGGCACAAATTGTAGTCTCTCTTAAATGGACACAAACTCTATGTAACTACCACAATAGGATTTATTAGGACCTTATTCTACCTTCTATTAGTCATGGATAGGGTCTCCTACATAAATGCATGAATCTTGACCATAGATGGAAATTTATGGGGTTATACCTATATAGGGAGAAGCCTACACCAAGCTCCACAAATTTGTGGAAGATGGATGGAGAAGGAGCTTACAAAACCTTACTAAAGCCTTCACCAAGCATCCTTGAGCACCCCCAAGCCTTTGCACAACAAATGGAGGAAGGAGGAGAAAATTTGGAAGAGGATTGAATGAAGGAATGGATGAAAACACTAAATTAATGGTGGCAGCCATTTGGGGATAAAAGGTGTTTAAATAGGCATTAGACAAGCCCTAAGCTCTTCTTTACACTTAGTATTAGGGAGGACCTTAAGTGGGCTAAGTGGTTTGGCTCTAATTAAGGCTTGTTGTTAATCTACTCATGACTAGAGTCTAAAGAATCAACTAATTGGTCAAGTCCTATTTAATGGAGTCCACCATGACTAATGAATAAGCTAATATACTAATAAACACAACCATCATATTAAAATAAAAAATATACAGAAATTATGAAATGACAAAAATACCCTTGTTCTAGAAAAGTGGTAGTGACACATTCTCAAGTATGGGGTCTGTTGATCGAGTTATCTATATTCTTTAGAAATTTGTGTTCAAGTAAGTTGATGGTACAACATATGTTTGAACTTGAGGAGAAGATTGTATTTACATTGTGCAAGTTAGAAAAGGCATTTTTCTTTGGCTTTTTTTATAGTATGGAACATTTACCGATTCATCTTGCATACGAAGCACGTATCGGTGCTCCTGTCCATTGTCGATGGATGTATCCATTTGAGAGGTATAAAATAATTAATTATCTACTACTAATAATTATTTTATTCAAACAGTTCTAATATTGAATATATTATTTATAGATATCTACATCACCTGAAGAAGAAGGTAGGCAATAAGGCTCAAGTAAAAGCTTTAATATACGAAGCATATATTATTGAGGATGTTTGCCATTAAATGTCAAGAACAAAAAATTATAGATAAATTGAACTTGATTGCAAATTCACTTGTACAAGAGAAAGCCTAGAAAGAAATCCTAGGAAACAATCTAACTACAATTGTTTAGTTTTTGATTATGAGGGGTGACGATAGAGGCTCAGGAAAGTGTAGCAAGTCTGCCTTACTCCTTGGACTATCCGACACAATCCTTTCTCTTGAAGAAATTACCCTTCGTAGGTTGCCATCCATAAAGTCTGTCCGCACGTGGGTAGACGTGGAAGGGACCGTACTCGTACAGAAAAATCATCGGGGAACGTCGGAATGTCCTCTTCCTCGGACTCGGAAGGGTTGCTACCTTCTGTGCAGGAAGCCGCATCGTCTTGGCGAATTCGGTCACCCTCTGGGACGTCCACATCTGTTGCAAAATTCCAGTGGATCGCTACCACCTTTGTATGCTCTTGGAACAC
This sequence comes from Iris pallida, assembly GCA_029216955.1. Taxonomy (NCBI): domain Eukaryota; kingdom Viridiplantae; phylum Streptophyta; class Magnoliopsida; order Asparagales; family Iridaceae; genus Iris; species Iris pallida. The sequence goes on along the minus strand of JANAVB010021999.1, from coordinate 2,286,354 downwards.
CGGGTTGTCGTATACATTGAGGGGACTGCTACCCTCGGCTTTATTTACCCCATGGAGGTCGAGGATGCACCCCCAGGAGTTGGAAGCTTCTTTCTGGATCGAGTGCCTATGTAGACACCCATTGTGGCTGTCGGTGACAATCCTCCAGATGAGAGTTTCCTTGCAGTGCTGGTTGAAATTGTCGGGCTGAAAGAGCCTGTCTTTTTTCCTTCCTTACTGGGAAGAACATTCTGAGTTGAATTACAGGAGGTGAAAGGAAATTCCTCGTCTCCTATGGTTCAAAAGAAGGAGAGAGAAAAGACCACTACCTACCAATAGAAGACATTACTACTGGAAATCAGCCAAGTCTCAGAAGGTCTTCGCAAATCAAGAAGTCTAATTCGAAGTATATGCAGGCCTACTTTGCAAACGCTGTGTCGCTCTCACAGTCTTATGTGTTTGAGATCGGGGAACCCGAAATTTACACATGTTCCTCAAGTTGTTGTCGGACAGTTGCTGGCTGGTACAGTCGTTCGAAAATAGACTGCCGATCTTCAGGTACTGCTGACTTGTTGCAGCAGTAGTTGATGATGACTTGGGTGCAACGACGCCCCAAAAAGGAATCATCATGTGCCAAGGTTGCTTCTTTCTCCTTATGTTTGTGAGTAATTACCTTTCGCAAGTCGATAGCAGACTGATCTACCTTTGCATCCAATTTGTGGACTCGGGTATTCCGAGCGCACGGGTACGTAGGTATCATGTTTGCTCTCTGATCCGAGGCTAGTAAAAGTACTTGCTCTCGATCGTTGGAGGGAGACTTTTGAGATCCACCCTGTCCGTTAGCCCTGGGGGACTGGACACGGGTGGTTCTGTTCAACTTTCCATCAAGAGCTCGTATAACAGTTAACGGTGCCCGCTGACGGTCAGCAGCTTGGACAGTTGACTAGGCTTGTTGGGCGCGCACTATCCTAGACTTCTTGGTCTTAGCACCCGAAGGCGCATAGTAAGAAGAGTCCAGATTGGTATATTCTACATTCTCAATGGACCGCATGGGGTCGGGCTCGCATGAGAGACGGTCGAATATAGAGCTTCTGACAGGGCCGCATGAGACACCCTGTCTGCGTCCAGGATTGGCTGTTGTATGGGCCATATGCCTGCGGCTAGAGTTGGCTACCGCATGGGTCATCTGCCTGCGGCCAGAGTTGACTACTGCATGGGCCTTCTGTCTGCGACTAGAGTTGGCTACCGCATGGACCATCTATCTACGGCTAGAGTTGACTGTCGTATGGGCCATCTGCCTACGGCTAGAGTTGACTGCCGCATATGTAGACTGCTCATCTATCTTATGCGGCATCTTCCTTGTTTACATGGATTTCCCTTGTGCCCCCAAAAGCTCAGCATTGTAGTATTTTTCTTTGCTGGATTTGGGGATAGGGGGTTCTCTGCGTTAGGAAGCAAGGCCGCATTAGAGCTTTGATCACCGTCTTGGGCCGCAGAAGGAGCTTCTTCGAGAACCTGGTCGGGGGCAACAATTTTGCACTTTGATGTCCTGCGGGTTCTCTTTGGGCTGGCTCGCTTCTGTGACGGACTGGCGCTCCCTTCAAAGAGTAATTCTTCGAATGCTCATTGGTCAAAACAAATCACCAGCATTTGCTACGTAGAGCCGAGCTTGGATGCGTCGGATTGCTGTTTGCCATGAAATATAAAAGAACAGAACAATTATCGGAGGACTGGACTTTTACATCACAATACAAACTCGCTTGTACAAAGAAAGCCTAGGGACGAAAACCTAGGTACAACAATCTAAGTACAATTGTTTATTTTAGATTCTGGGGGTGACGGTAGAGGCTCGGGAAAGCGACGGCAGCTCTGCCTTACTCCTTGGACGAATGGGTGCAGCCTTGGCTCTGTAGAAGAAGTGCTTGGCGTTGATGAAGAAATGCTCTCTTTTCAGGCTCTGTATATTCTCTCTCTGGCTCTCTGGTGTAGGCCTCAAAAATGAAGTCACGCTGAGTTGATCAGAATAAGTCACGCAGAGTGATCCAAGAAGCAGCACAAAAGATACGCTAAGTTCTGCCTGGCCATTTTCTTTAGAAGTCACGCAGAGACAGCTCAGCCATACGTCAGAATCATAATGACTGACAACACAACAGTCGAGAAACGTCTCCTCGTATGCCACGTATGCACAGAACTCGAGAGATCATCGCCGTCTATTGCATGATTTTCGAAATCTTCTTCAGCAAGACTCAGCCTTCGTCAAGTTGGCGTACCAAAAGGGTTTCTTGTCATTTAATGCGACTGATAAAGCAATCACTGTCAGAGATTTTGTGTCAGACGAAGCATGCCAAATCAAGACAGCTGGCGATTTGCATGGATTCTGAACCTTCTCCTTCCTCAAAACATTACGTGACTTTTGAGTTATTCTTCTCAAAGCCTGCGTGAATTCTGAAGTATTCTTCTTCAAAGCTTGCGTGGATTTCGCCTTCAATGAGTCTGCGTCAACGAATCTGCGTGGATTTTTGCCTTCAGCAAGTCAGCGTGGATTTCATTTCAACTGGAGTACATGGCAGCCATGCCACCGATCTCTCTCTCGTGTGCCCAGTAACTTGCACATGACCCATGCACTGATGCTATGTGTCCAACAGTTACGGGCCACGTCCAGTAACTACTCACTAACCCTGCGTGTATTTAGAGTCTGCGTGACTTTTCAAGTGCACCAGTGGTGAGGTAGTTATCTTTTCAGTTACTGTTTTGACTCTATAAATAGAGTTCTTTTTCTCATTCATTGTACAGATACATTGATATCTACTGTCAAAATTTTGAGAGCTTTTCTTCTTCGCATAGTCCAAGGGATAAAGCGATCGTCTTCTAGATCGGATTCCTACAGTTGTAATTTTCCCAGAAACACAACAAATAAAGAGAATTTCTTTATGGAAAATAAATTGGCAACTCTGCTGGGGAAAACCATCTCCTCTTCTGAGATGGTAACAACTCAATGCGACACTTCGTCAATCGGCTCGACGAAGAAGGTGATGACGATCAAATTCGATCAACTCGCCTATGAAGAAATGCAGCGGGCTAAGGGTGGCAAGCCCACTCCAGCCTCCATCATCACTGCCAAGTCGAAGGGACACTCTGTCTATGTCCCTAAGAATCAGTTGGCAGTCAATGGTGAAGTCTCTGCCACAGTGTCTACTCCTAACACTGGCAAGAACTCCACTGCAAGCACGCACACTCTTGTGTGCTCGAAGATGACAGTAACTAAAAGTCACGCTGACAGTACTGGCTCCTTAGCCGAATCTGTTCCAGCGTGCAAATTCAACTCTAAAAGTCACGCTGACAGTACTGGCTCCTTAGCCGAATCTGTTCCAGCGTGCAAATTCAACTCTAAAAGTCACGCTGACAGTACTGGCTCCTTAGCCGAATCTGTTCCAGCGTACAAATTCAACTCTAAAAGTCACGCTGACAGTACTGGCTCCTTAGCCGAATCCGTTCCAGTGTGCAAATTCAACTCTAAAAGTTACGCTGATAGTACTGGCTCCTTAGCCAAATCTATTCCAGTGTGCAATCCCACATTCAAAAGTCACGCTGACAGTACTGGCTCCTTAGCCAAATCTGTTCCAGCGTGTAATTCTAAAATCAAAAGTCACGCTGACAGCTCTGGTTCTTTAGCCAAATCTGTTTCAGCGTGTATTTCATCAGAGAAGAATAGCTCCTTAGTTATCTCTTCTTCTTCACCGAGTTCTACTAGAACTGGGGGTGGTCTTCCACACAAAGTCCCTTCGAAAAGGAATAACTCTTTAGTTGTTTCTTCTGCTCCTGTAGTTTTTACTTCAGGAACAGCTTTGACTGATACTTTTGTTAGTCAAAGGAAAGGAGATGGTCTTTTGACTACTCTTCCTTCTGGACATTCTATGTCTCAAAATCTGAATGAGTCTAAGAAGAAACATTCCTTAATGTCTTCTTCTTTGATTTCTTCAAATTGGACACAGAATCTGTCCATTAAAGAGGGTCTGTTACCAACTCCTAATCAAGAGAGTGGTTTAACTCTTCCTTCTCTGCAAATATCCAGATCAATGGAAGGAAAACTCCATGTTTCCAAAATTAATATGTTACCTTCCACTGATTTAAGAACAAAACTCAGCACTTCTGGTGTTAAGAAACCATACCAATTGGATATGAAGATAAAAGATCCAGATGCAGAATATGCAAGAAATTATGTGGCTCACATTAATCACTCTTTGTATAATCAAGAGCCATCAAGACCCAAGAACAGGAAGTATACTCCTCAATCTTCACAAACAGATTTACGGGAATATCTTCAACAGAAGAGAAGGAGTAATTCTATATCAAAGGAACATACTGAAAGTGACTTCTATCCAAGAGTCATAATTCAGTGCAGATGTCAATCAACAGTTCAAGACTATGGTGATCATGAATGTGACTTCCAGCCAAGAGTCACAATGCAATGCAGATGTCAAAATAAACGACAGTCTGTCTTCAATAGGATTCAATATGAACCTATGCCTGATGAAGATAAACTTGTTCAAATAGATGTTGGTGAAGAGGGATCTCCCAAACCAATATTCATCAGTGAAAGTCTTTCAGAAACTGATAAGAAAGACATGATCAAACTCATTCGTGATTACATCGATGTCTTTGCTTGGAGTTATGAAGATATGCCAGGGCTTGATCCTCAAATTGTAACTCACAAGCTCAATATCTTGCCGAATGCTAAACCGGTTAAACAACAACAGCGACGATTTCGTCCAGACATCATGGATGCAATTGAAGCTGAAGTCAATAAACTCATTACCTCTGGGTTTATTAGAGAGGAACAACATCCCTATTGGGTGGCTAATATTGTTCCTGTTCTTAAAAAGACTGGCAAGATCAGAGTATGCATAGACTTTCGCGATCTCAATGCGGCATGTCCTAAAGATGAATTCCCTCTACCAATCACTGATGTCATGGTTGATAATACCTATGGATTTGAACGAATGTCATTCATAGACGGATATTCTGGGTACAATCAGATCAAAATGTTTCCAGAGGACGAGAAGCACACTTCTTTCAGAATGCCGATTGGTACATACTGTTGTACGGTTTTGCCATTCGGTCTCAAGAATGCAGGAGCGACTTATCAACGAGCTATGAGCACTATATTTCGTGAACATTTGCGGAAAACAGTCGAATGCTATGTTGATGATATTGCAGTCAAAAGTCGACAAAAGGAGGATCATATCCAAGATTTGAAGATTATATTTGATCTAATGCGTAAGCATCAATTAAAGATGAACCCTACTAAGTCCTTCTTAGGCGTCTCTAGTGGTAAATTTCTCGGCTTCGTCATTATCTCTAAAGGTATACACGTGGATCCCGAGAAGATCAAAGCCATCCAAGAGATGCGTCCTCCACGCACCTTAAAAGAGCTACGAGGATTTCAAGGAAGAATCGCTTATATCAGGAGATTCATCTCTAATTTATCAGGACGCTGCAGACCATTCAACAAACTTATGAAGAAAGGTGTCTCTTTTATCTGGAATAATGAATGTCAGAAAGCATTCGATGATATAAAACAATATCTAATGAGCCCTCCAATATTGGTACCTCCCGTCTCAGGAATACCGTTCCTCCTCTATACTCGAGCAATGAGTCATTCATTGGGTGCATTACTCGCTCAAAAGAATCAAAATGGCCATGAACAAGCCATTTATTATCTCAGCCGCACTATGACCGGAGCTGAACCTCGATATTCATCGGTTGAAAAAGAATGTCTAGCCTTGATGTTTGCTGTCCAAAAGACACGTCATTATATCATTGGCCAGACTATTCATGTCATCTCCAAGATCAATCCTATACGGATCATGATGAAGAAATCCAGTATTTTGTATTCTCGATTGGCTAACTGGGGAATCCTACTTGCTCAGTATGACATGCACTATATTCCTCAGAAATCAGTCAAAGGACAAGCTTTAGCTGATTTTCTGGCTGCTCACTCAATTCCAGAAAATTCAAAACTCTATGATGAAATCCCAGATGAAGTCCTAGATTCAAATCAAATTGCTGAAGAAGATCCTACTTGGCGTCTATTCTTTGATGGAGCATCAAGAATTGGTCCTAATGGCGATATTGTCGCTGGAGTTGGAATTGTTCTTGTATCGCCAGAAGGTCTTGCCATCCAAAGAGCTTATTCTCTCGATCAGCCGTGTTCAAACAATGTAGCTGAGTACAATGCATTACTTATTGGTCTTCAACTCGCTAAACATCTGAATATTCAATATTTGGAGGCGTATGGAGACTCTAAACTTATTGTCAATCAGATCAGGGGTACTTATGAAGTTCGCCATCAAGATCTGGTTCCTTATCATAGAGCGGCCATATCTATGGCCTCATTATTTAAGGAATTCTTCATTGAACATGTTAGGCGAGCATGTAACACAGAAGCTGATGCCCTTGCTAATCTTGCAGTGGTGCTGGCTATCCCAATTAGACGGCAACAAATGATTGTTGTTCGTAATCGAGAATTATTTTATCTTGAAAATAACCTGACTCTAGGACTTCCAGTTGACATTGAAGAATCAACATCTCATGACGTCAACACAACAAGAGGATTTGGATTCAGTCGTAAATCGATATCATCTTCATCTGATTCCAGCATAGAATTCATCTTCTGTAACTCGACTGAGGATCAGAATACGGAAAAAGATTGGAGACTTCCTTTCTTAGATCTCGTATTATATGATATTCTTCCGGATGATCCGAGTGAGGCAGCATCTATCAGACGACGATCACTCAGATTCTACTACAATCATACAACAAAGACCTTATATCGTCGAGCTTATGATGGTTTACTCCTTCGATGTGTTGCCGGTGACGAGGCTCAACAAATCATTCGCGAAGCACATGATGGAATTTGTGGAGCACATCAGCCAGGACCAAAACTTCAAGACCGTATTCGACGTATGGGTTATTATTGGCCTACCATGGTATCTGATACCATCGAATACGCAAAGAAATGCAAAGCTTGCCAAATCTATATGGATTTTATACATCAACCCTCAAAATTTCTACATCCGACGGCAGCATCATGGCCCTTCGAAGCTTGGGGCATGGACATTGTCGGCCCGATCAATCCACCGTCATCTAAAGGTCATCGGTTCATTCTCGCAATAACTGATTACTTCTTCAAATGGGCCGAAGCCATTCCTTTATCTGAAGTTAAGACGTCTATGTCATCAGCTTTATTAAGCACCACGTCATCTACAGATTTGGTGTTCCTCGACGCATTGTTCATGATAACGGACCACAGTTCGTCAGCCAGAAATTTACTCGATTCTGTGACGATCACCGGATCAATAATGTTGCTTCTACCGCATATAATCCAGCAGCTAACGGATTAGCGGAAGCTTTCAACAAGACTATCATCAAACTCCTAAAGAAGTTTGTCTCCACTAACAAACGTAATTGGAGTGACAAGCTCGGGGAATGCTTGTGGGCTTATCGCACTACAGTCCGTAATGCTACTAAGTGTACACCTTTCTCTCTGGTGTACGGATCTGAGGCTGTTCTCCCATTAGAGATTCAAATTCCTTCTTTAAGGATAGCAATCGCTAATGAACTTACCTCAGAAAATAATGATCGTCTTAGACTTCAAGAATTGGAGGCTCTGGATGAAAAGCGGTTATCTGCTCAACAGAATATTGAATTCTATCAAGCTAGAATTTCAAGGGCTTTTAACAAGAAAGTCAGAATTTGAACATTTCAGAAAGGAGAACTTGTGCTTACTGTCAGACGCCCGATGACTATGACACACATGAGTAAGGGCAAGTTTGATGCAAAATGGGAAGGTCCATTCATTGTCAATAAGATCTTTTCTAATGGGGCTTATCAACTCACTACTCTAGATGGTAAAGCCACTATGATGCCCATCAACGGCAAATTCTTGAAGAAGTACTACATCTAATATTTCTATCAAGATTGTCCTCCCATCATTCTCCAGCTGTTTCATTGTTCTTTCCGATGAATCATTCTGATATCTATTATCCCCAGTGGAGATAGGTATTCTACTTTGTATCGTTTTCTCAACAAATTTGATATCCAGAAAATTATGTCCATATTACCTCTGAATTTTCTATCTCAATATCATATTTATGAAAATGATATTTAGTCTTTCTGATTTCTGAGTCAAAAGATCAATGAATAAAGGCAAAAATATAAAGTGGGAAGGATATATCGTAAACAAAGTTTCCTTAAACGGAGTTTATTTGAGACAAATTCCTCAAAAAAAAGAGTACATCATCATGGAAGATCACTGTAATCCCTTTCATATTTGGGACAAGGACCACATACATAATCAGCAAAAGAATTGAGTACATCTTTTCCTGACCGCACCAAGAATTGACAGGCAGCCAGCCTCATTGCTTCTTCTTCTTCGGTTTCTCCTGGTTCGACCAGGAAGTCCAGGATATCTTTCGGCGGCTTGGGAGTAGACGAGTTTTTGCCCATTTCCTTCTTCTGCGGAGGTGGATGTTCTTTAACACCTTCAGTAGCTTCGGGGACGACTTCAGCCTTCTTTATATTCTCTTCAGAAGACATTGTGGATAAAATACGATCCTTCTATTCAAATATATGCTCTATTTATAGGCATATGGTTACAAGGATCGAAGGGACGTATTCTTTCCCGATATTCAGTTCATCCATTCATTTCTCACATTCATCCGACGTTTCACATGTTCATTAATACTTGACGGTTCGTCCGTTCATTTATTATATTCACTCGACAGTTCATCTGTTCATCATTTCCTAACGGTTCGTCCGTTCATAATCTTCTATCAATTCATTAAGTGGGGATTCGTTATTGATCACGTTTTCATAACCTCTGAATCAATTCTGAATCTACTTATTTATTCGTCATTTTTGACCTCTGCATAGAAATCAATCTATTTTTCTTTTGAGTTCCTACATATTATCACGTCCATAATACCTCTGATAATATCATATACTCTAAAACAGAAAAGATGATTTTATTATCTATCATATCCACAATTCATCCACAAATACAAATTATTGAGCATAGAAGAATTGTCATTTCCATTCCCATTTCACCATAAAAAGTCTATTACATTTTCTTAGACTTTCCTACAAATCATAATGGAAATCTATTACAAGTCTTGGATTTTCATTCTACACCACAACGATAACCTAATAGAGATCTATCTTCTTCTTTGGATCTTCTCCGTCGGACCTTCTCCGTCAGGTTCGTTGTTGGTGGCAATTCCTGACTGTCTGGGTCTCAGTCACGACCAGATCAGCAGGAATCAAACTCTGGTCTTCTCTCTCAGACGAGAGGAGAACCACAGAGTATGGCAGCCCGACGGCGTGTTGCTGCCAATACAGCTCGTGGAGGAACAGCGGCACCTCAAGTAGGTAGGAATGTATCCAGCATTGGGATACGATTCCTAGTTCTGCCGTCAGAGGAACTCTACTACCCAATCTCTCGGGTTAGAGTTCACTCCACCATCTAACTCTCGTGTATAAAGGCTCTTCCTACCATCTAAGGAAGACCCTTCTATCTCACGAAGAGTTCTGAGTTGTCTAATTTACGCGTCAAAGGCGTATGAGCTCCCTAATGTGGGTGTCAGAAGAACATTGTCCACAGCATCCATATCACCAATGCCAGTTCTGAAGAAGGCTTTCAGCCAAAATTTTGCAAAAAACAGTAAGGAAAAATCAGCCAACAGAAATTGGCCAAGCAAAGACAGATGCATTCTGTTCATTTCAGTAAGATGAATTTGTCTTTAGCAAACAAAAAATTCGAGGCGTGTATATTGAACTTACCGCTGAGTTTGCTGCTAAGGATTGACAGATCCATGTCTGGTAGCGTGCACAGAGATTTGATATCAGACAACATGGCTTTCCTATTTTCTTCTCACAGAAAATTCATTCTCAGAAGAGAGGAAGAAGAATGGGAAGATGAGTTTGCGTGGAGTTCATCCATCTATTTAAATGGTCAAGTGCAGGTCTATTCTTGGAAAAGATCCGCATAAATAGCGCTCGTAAATTGTGGAATGAGTGTCACGTGTACTTCGGGAAACAGTGCAACATTGGAAACAGTCAAAGTGTGCTAATTAATATTCTTCATTAAAAGGCACGCAGATCAAACACAAAAGTTGTACTTCATTCTTTAAACAGGCACTGATGGCCTTACAAAAAGAAAAAACAGAAAAGTACAACAAAAGCGTAGAAAGTTACGCTCTATTTTCCAGAGCGGCTAAGTTTGATGCCTAACTCCTCTACGCTCTTAACTCCCAGGCGATACAACACAGTCTCGAGCATTTCACGCTTCTCCATAAGGCTCCGCCCATCAGAAGAAGACGAGCCATCCAATCCAAAGTAGTTCAAGAGATTCTTGGCTAACTGCGTGGAGTCGTCCTTGAGCTCGATGACGACAGGTTCGGGTTCTTTGCCCCCAAAAGTGGGGTCACCATGGGAACAAAAGCCCAACTTGCGTGCTTCCTCTTCGGCTGCTTCCTTTGGGGTCATATTTTCGAGAGATGAATGTCAAAACTGAGAATCTCTTCCTGTTTATATAACAGATCTCGCCGACAGTTCATATTCCACAATAAATTGGACGCAATCAGTCTCGGAGAATGAAGAGTCATTATGACATTTAATAAGTTCATTTGAATGTTTTCAAAGAACTTCGAAGTCTTTTCGACTTCCGAAAAATTTTGGAGTCATCTCAGCGTGACTTTAACTCATTTCATCATCTCTATTTCAAAGTATTTCAAAAATATTTTATCATTTTTTGAAAACTTTGAAGGGGGTTTTGTAGGCCTCAAAAATGAAGTCACGCTGAGTTGATCAGAACAAGTCACGCAGAGTGATCCAAGAAGCAGCATAAAAGATACGCTAAGTTCTGTATGGCCATTTCCTTTAGAAGTCACGCAGAGACAGCTCAGCCATACGTCAGAATCATAATGACTGACAACACAACAGTCGAGAAACGTCTCCTCGTATGCCACGTATGCACAGAACTCGAGAGATCATCGCCGTCTATTGCGTGATTTTCAAAATCTTCTTCAGCAAGACTCAGCCTTCGTCAAGTTGGCGTACCAAAAGGGTTTCTTGTCATTTAATGCGACTGATAAAGCAATCACTGTCAGATATTTTGTGTCAGACGAAGCATGCCAAATCAAGACAGCTGGCGGTTTGCGTGGATTCTGAACCTTCTCCTTCCTCAAAACATTGCGTGACTTTTGAGTTATTCTTCTCAAAGCCTGCGTGAATTCTGAAGTATTCTTCTTCAAAGCTTGCGTGGATTTCGCCTTCAATGAGTCTGCGTCAACGAATCTGCGTGGATTTTTGCCTTCAGCAAGTCAGCGTGGATTTCATTTCAACTGGAGTACGTGGCAGCCATGCCACCGATCTCTCTCTCGCGTGCCCAGTAACTTGCACACGACCCATGCACTGATGCCATGTGTCCAACAGTTACGGGCCACGTCCAGTAACTACTCACTAACCCTGCGTGTATTTAGAGTCTGCGTGACTTTTCAAGTGCACCAGTGGTGAGGTAGTTATCTTTTCAGTTACTGTTTTGACTCTATAAATAGAGTTCTTTTTCTCATTCATTGTACAGATACATTGATATCTACTGTCAAAATTTTGAGAGCTTTTCTTCTTCGTATAGTCCAAGGGATAAAGCGATCGTCTTCTAGATCGGATTCCTATAGTTGTAATTTTCCCAGAAACACAACAAATAAAGAGAATTTCTTTATGGAAAACATCTGGCTCTCTATGTCTCTCTCTATATATGTCTTCTCCGTATCTCTCTGTGTGTATTCGCAAGGGAATGGCATCTTGCTATTTATAAGAGTGGGGGGCCTCATTAGGGTTTGCAATGATTGCCCATTCTTAAAAGTCGGTGGCTAAGGATTACTGGATCTCGATCGTTCATCTTGAATATACGAAATTTGAGCAATAAATGTGTAATCTTTTGTGGGTAATTAATGATGATTGACATAAATCCTCATGATTTGTCTTGCCAACCTCAGATTTCTCGACACGTGTCATTAATTTGCTTGATTGCAAATGATTTGATTTGATCCTAATATTTTATTAGGATTTGTTGAGGGATTTCGATCAATCTGATGCCACGTGCTCCGCTATCATGCCACGTGTCTTAACCGCGAACTATTACAGAAATTTGAGCCGCAGGAGGGTTGCTCCTCATTGAGCCGCATAAGGCCGGCAACGTGTCAAGGCTGCTTGAGAGTGGCCCCCTGAATATTTGGACCGCATGGTAATGATTTGAGCCGCATGCGTGTGGATGACCGTATGATGGGTGCCTTCTTCGTAAACCGCATGAAGATAGTCTTCGTGAGCAGCATGGGCATAGTCTTCGTGAGCCGCATGGGACGCATGGGGCTAGTCTTCGTGAGCCGCATGGGGCTAGTCTTCGTGAGCCGCATGGGGCAGCTTCGGCCTGAGTCGCATGGGGTAGTCTCTACTTGAGCCGCATGCGACTGTCCACGTGTCAAGGCCGTATATCAGTTTTTTAGATCTCGACGGATCGTGTCAGAGATTTCCTTTATTTCCCTAGGGGCCTGCCATTATGACGGAGTCATAATTGTATTTTTGTGTCAGGGCTGCCATGTGTCAGAGCTGTCAGCCGTCAAGGCATTTAATGCAGTAAGGGACAAACGGAAGAGCTGTTTGCAGGCCACGTGGCTCCTCTCCGAGCCGCATAAAACTTGTTTGAGCCGCAAAGATCCTTGATCTGCATGGATCTTTCAGCCGCATGAACTCTCTGAGCCGCATGGGGCTCCCTGGCCGCATGGATCTTTCTTTATTCTTTTTCATGCTTCTACAAGACCCCCTTCAAAGTTTTCAATTTGCAAAATTAAAATACTTTAAATAAGAAGCATGGCCATGTATAAATTCTTCTGGCCGCATATGAGGTCCTGGTCGCATGGATGTCTCGGCCGCATGGGTGTCTTGGCCGCATGGGTGTCTCAGCTGTATTGTATTAATTAGCAGCAGGGACTCTCGGGCCGCATAGCTCCTCGCCACGTCATCCTGCCACGTACGAAGATCTTTTGCATTAAATGCTGTTGATCTGCTATCAGTTTTAAGGCTACTTTTTGGGGAAGAATCCCAGGAGTTTGGCCTTCATTTTAGGTGGCTCGCCTCGATAACCGAATGGTCGGTTTTTTGTGTTTACACGAGAATCGAAACACCCTGCTTTTGTTTATAAATATGGACGAGTTCGGTAGGAGAGATTTTTTTACTTTCTCTTTCGTCCCCAACTCTTGCAGTCTCCACTTTCTTTCCTTATCTCCCTTCTTCGACCGTCGAAAATGGCCTCCAAGTCTTCCAAGGTCGCCTCTGCTGCTGCAAAGGGCAAGAAAGCAGCTTCCTCGTCGGCCGCCGTGCTCGAAGTGCACCCTGATGTCCACCATGCTTTCAAGGGTAAGAAATGGATTTGAATACTTTGAACCCCAAGGACCCATGGCTCTATTGCATAACATATGCACAAGCCTTCATCCTTCGTTTTTATTGAACCGCCCAAGCTCGACCAAAATGGAGCCGCATATGTTCTATGGGCCGCATGACCCTCTCATATTTGAGCCGCATAGGGCATGCCCTATGTTTGAGCTGCATGAGAATAATTTGAGCCGCATGAGTGCTTCTAGATTTGAACCGCATGGAACCTCCTTTGAGCGGAACCGCATATGTTCCTGACAAACTGGCCCGCATAGAATTTTTCTGAGTCGTGCCGTATAAACTCTTCTGCGAGATAGAACCGCATAAGTTTTAATCCGAGCCGCATAAGCTATCGAATCAGTATAACATGGAACTCCCAACGGAATTGGGCCGCATAAGGCTTCGTTGATCTGAGCCGCATAGGCTCATAGGAACTTTTTTTTGAGAAACTTTAAGTGGTTTCATTTTAATCTATCTTTTAATCCTATTTCTTTTGTCCTTTTCCAGTGAACCTCCCAACCAACCCGGCAGGAGAGCTTCTGGTGGGTTCAACTCAATTTGTCGTGGGTATACGGCTTGACGGCCTAATTCGACATGTGACGGATCAACTTCCCTCCAATGAGCCTTTGGAGAGGGTGGCTGCCATCAACAACCGGCCTTTCCACTTTCTTTGCACTATGATGAATTCGGGAAAACTGGACGGAGAATATCTGAAACCAGCTTTTCTATTTGGAGATGCTTTATCCATAAAGAACTCCCGAATGCTAGACGTTTGTGAGAACTGGGACTTTACTGTGGACGGGGTAGAGATCCATGTTCCCGAGATGGAACGGCATTTTTCCCTCTCGTGGTTTAATATGGTGCCGTTGAGTAGGAAAATGGCGGGCTCTCTAACTCCAACCCAACCGGGGATTTTCGTGGGCAACATCCACTATAATATGAGTATTAGGTCAGCATGTGCAAGTAGGGAGTCAGTCAGTCGGAGTGTGATGGGGCTGATTCCTGGTACTTTTATAAACGTGTCTGGTCCCAACTTCACTTTTACTCGAGCTGATACCTTCCTGTATCAGCTCGCTCGTAAGGGGTCTTATCCTGTGGGCAGGTTGTCACTGTTGAATTGGATAAACCCCATTCCTACATGGGCCAATCTTTCCTCATGGATCCTGAGGAACTACGAGGAATACCTTCGGAAGATTGACCTTTACTACTCCATCCGGGGCACCTGTTACGGATTGCCCATTAACAAGCCGTTGTTCATGGCCCTTTTGGAGATGTATAGCTGGCATACGGGGACTTTCTTCGTGCCCGAAGGAGAGTTGAGACTTGCTCTCCATGAAATACATACTGTTTCTAAGCTGCCGTGGGGGGACGAGGCCTTTGAAGTGTACACCCCGACAAATGATGAATTCGATGATCTGGATCGACGATTCTCGAGTTTTGTCGCTGTGTACCGGGAATTGCTGTGCCACCATAGCATCTGTCACCAGACTGCTATCAAGAAGAATAATAGTTCAGAAGGGAACGCCCCCCATACTACGACCTCGGTCGCGTATCTTCTCAAATTACGTCCTTTCGGTCGGGTTTCTTCTCGAGGTCCTCAAACCCAGACGGAGGTAAAGGACCTGATGTTGAATGCCAAAAGGTCGAGGTCCACCTGCGATAGATTTGGGAGTCGCACTGGCTCCTTCAGTTATTTCCACTACGATACTCGGCAGATGTCTGAGAAAGCAATCTTGGCCGGGTTCTTCATGGTATGGCTACGAAATTGCGTAGTCTCGAGAGGGGCAGGTTCTACTGAAAGGATCAGCCGCCACTTCATTCTCCCGGCTATGAAGCTGGTTTTCAAAGTCAGACTGGCCCTTCTTCCGGCTATGGTATGTAGCATACACCACAGCTTTCGCACCTTTTCGTCTAAAGTTATTGCTCGTGAGAGGACACTGGACTTTGAGCGGATAGAGCTACCATACCATTATCTCATGGGGTGGTTATTAATGCATTACCGGTCGTTGATGAGGCCCGGAACAGAGGATGATGTTACTGCTGACGACGCCTTATTTTTCCGATACCGTCATCAGTCTTGGGAGTATGACACCATGCCGGCTTGTCGGAGGGCGTTGGCGAGAGTTGACGGGCACGACTTCTTTGTGTCTCTTCCTCAATTTATCCCTAGAGAAGTGAGGGGGTACACGTTGATGGCATTGAACCTCCCCAGCTCTTATCTGAGAAGATACTTCTTTGGCTGTACAACATTCGCCCCGCGCACCTAGTATATCGTTACCGAAATAATGTATACCTGGAGCCTTATTTGCCTAGCAGGTTTTCTCGTTAATTCGGGTATAGTCAGCTATTCCTTGACTGCCCCAGTGCTTGCTTGGGCTTCGAGGGCAGTGTCCTTGACGGTATACGGGCGTGACATTATTACAATGCAGTTCATACCCAGGCTAGCTTCTCGGTCCCCGACGCTAATACGCAAGGGGATATTTTGTACATGGCGGCCCTTTATCATGTTACGGGGAGTAAATCTCTCACAAATTTTGACATGAACACCAGCTTCATTGTCGGGACCGGCTTGGCAGAGAAGCCCGAGGGTTCCAGAAAGAGAAAAAGAGGGGCAAATTGGGTTCCTGGATACTGGGGAGTGGTTGTCCCAAGAGGCTGAGCGCCGAGCTAGGCAGCGGCTTGAGCGAGGGACTACCTTGGTGAGAAATCGCCTCTTGGAGTTATGTAATGCCGAACTATAGTCGGCCTTTTCTTATTTTGTTTCTGTTTTCTTTTTCTTTTCTTTTTGAGAGGGACATCGTCCCCACCATGTGTAATGCTTTTTTGTCTATCAAATAAAGAGTACTTTCCATTCTACCCTTCATTTGTATTGCTTGTTTGTGCCTGTGGTATTATAGGAGAGTTTACCCCGCATGAGGGCCTTGTTTGTGAACCTATTACCCTTGGCATACCATGGTTTTTAGTTACGGATAACAAGTTTGATTGGTGATACCTAGAACAGTTCCACAGTAAGGTGGTCGTGGGTGTTCGGGGTATCGGGAGATAGAATACCATGGAGCAGCTGGGCTCCCGGGGCATGATGAGGAATGATGGGCCTGTACTAAGAGACTTAACAAAGGACATTTGTGGGCTTACTATCCTTGGCGTACCCCGACTTAGGATACGGATAATAGGATGAAGGGGAACCAATCATACTTACTCATAGGTAATGAGGACATGGCAAGTATGAGGGTTTTACCGTGGAGTCTTCCTACTCAGAGGTAATGAGGACATGGCTGGAGTGGACTCAACGGAGGATATTTGTGGTCAACAGAGGACATTTGTGGGCCTATTACCCTTGGCGTACCCTGGTTCAGGGTACGAATAATAAGATGAGAGAGGACCAACATACTTACTCAGAGGTAATGAGGACATGGTAAGTACGGAGGTTTTATCGTAGAGTCTTCCTGCTCAGAGGTAATGAGGACATGGCAGGAGTGGACTCAGCAGAGAATATTTGTGGACCTATTATCCTTGGCGTACTCCGGTTGTGGGTACAGATAATAAGTCGAAAGGGAATCATCATACTTACTCAGAGGTAATGAGGACATGGCAAGCATGAAGGTTTCTTCGATGGAGCCTTCCCACTCAGAGGTAATGAGGACATGGCAGGAGTGGGCTCAATAAAGGAGGGTACATAGAACGACTCAGAGGTAATGAGGATATGGAAGTTCTATGTAAAGGGGTGATTTGTTTTTGGCGAAAGTGAAACGACTCAGAGGTAATGAGGACATGGCCGTTTTAGAAATTTATGGATCTGTTACCCTTTTTGTGCACTGGGAGTGCGGGTAGTGGATCATGAGGGAGGATCTCTTCCAGGAAGAAAGTTTAGAGGTATGGTCATACATGACTTACTATCTGAAAAAGTGACCGAAATGTGAGTTCAGAGGCACCTACGGGTACATGACTCGATAATTTGGGAGATTGTGAGTTCAGCTGTACGGGAGGGTACATGACTCAATAATTGTGGATGTGAGTTTAGCGGCACCAGCGGGTACATAACTCAATGATCTGGAATGTTGTAGGTGTGAGTTCAGCTGCACCTGTGGGTACATAACTCAATGATCTGGAATGTTGTGGGTGTGAGTTCAGCGGCACCAGCGGGTACATGACTCGATAATCTGGAATATTGTAAAAGTGAGTTCAGCGGCACCAGCGGGTACATAACTCGATGATCTGGAATGTGTTGTTTAGACATAATATTTCTTCAGGAACTTGCCATTGACGGGCAACATAAGCAAGCCTCTATTTAGTTTTGCGATGCGGTAAGCACCGTTGGAGAATACAGCCTCGATGATAAATGGACCTTCCCATTTTGGCTGGAACTTGCCGACGGTCTTGTGAGTCATGACCATCGACCTCCGGACTGCCAGAACGAGATCGCCCACTTGGAATGTTCTGACTTTAACCTTCTTATTGAAGGCTCCGGAGATGCGTGCTTGGTATAGTTCGATTCGTTGCTGAGCTAGGAGGCGCTTTTCATCTAAGGCCTCCAACTCTTGTAGTCGACGACGGTAGTTATCGTCCGTCGTCAATTGATAAGTGAGAGCGACACGGATCGAGGGTATTTGAGTCTCCAATGGAAGAACTGCCTCACTCCTGTACACCAGGGAGAATGGTGTATTCCCTGTGGCTGTTCGGACTGTAGTACGGTACGTCCATAAGCATTCACCAAGCTTTTCGTTCCAGTCGCATTTGTTGGATGATACGAACTTCTTGAGTAACTTGATGATGGTTTTGTTGAATGCTTTCGCCAACACATTTGCTGCTGGATTGTATGGCATCGAAGCAATATTCTGGATGCGGTGCTTGTCGCAGAACCGATAGAAGGCGTGGCATGCAAACTGTGGACCATTATCGTAGATGATCCTTCGGGGCAGTCCAAAGCGATAGATGACGTGATGCTTGAGAAAGCTGATCACGTTTAAAGTCTTTACTTTTGCAAGCGGGACAGCTTCCGCCCATTTGGAAAAGTAATCTGTGATTGCGAGTATGAAGCGATGTCCTCAGGAGGAAGGTGGAGTAATCGGACAGATGATGTCCATTCCCCATGCTTCAAATGGCCAGGACGCCACTGTCGGATGTAGAAACTCGGATGGTTGGTGGATGAAGTCCGCGTGGACTTGGCAGGCTTTGTACTTTCTTGTATAGTCTATCGTATCTGCTACCATTGTAGGCCAGTAGTAGACCATTCGGTGAAGACGATCTTACAACTTAGGGCCAGGCTGATGGGCCCTACAGACACCGTCGTGAACTTCGCGTACGGCTTCTTTGGCTTCTGCGTTTGACAGACATCGAAGCAATAATCCATCATAGGATCGGCGATATAGTATTTTCGTCTCTGTATCGTAGAAGAATCTGAGAGAACGCCTTCGGATAAAGGTGGCCTCTTTTGGGTTCTCGGGTAGGATGTCGTAGACTATAAAGTCAATGAATGGTTGTCTACAATCTGGGACTTCGTCGATCATCTGAGCGGAATAATTCGCCACGAATTGAACGTTGTTCTTGGGGCAGACCAGTTCGTGGCCTATCACATCTACCGATTGATGAGTATGATTTGGCACTGCTAGGGAAGCGGCCAGGCCTGCTAAGGCATCGGCTTCGATATTTCGGAGTCTGGGAACATGTTCGATGAAGAACCCCTCGAATGACGAGATGATGTCGATCGCTATTTGGTGATAGGGGACCATGTCTTCGTGGCGGACTTCGTATGAGCCCCGGATCTGATTAACGATTAACTGAGAATCGCCGTATGCTTCAAGATATTCTACCCCAGCTCTCTTGTAAGTTGGAGGCCAATGACCAAAGTGTTATACTCTGCCACATTGTTTGAACAGGGCTCCGTGAGGGAGTAAGCACGATTGATCCCCAATCCGGAAGGAGAAACCAGTACCACCCCGACTCCGACGACGATGTTGCCCTTGGGTCCAGTTCTCGAAGCACCATAGAAGAACATTCACCATATATCATCGTGGGAGGTTGCATGCGAGTCGGCAACCTCATCTGGGATTTCTTCATATATTCTGGACGACTCCGAGCCCGGGTGGGCTGCCAAAAAGTCTGCCAGGGCTTGACCTTTAACAGCCTTTTGTGGGACGAAGATCATATGATAAGGGGACAGCAATATTTCCCATGTAGAGAGACGAGAGCTGAGTGCCCCTGGTTTAGTCATGAGGACTCTGCGAGGTTTGACTCGTGAGATCACATGTATGGTTTGTCCAGTGACATAGTGCCGTATCTTCTGGATGGCGAACACCAGGGCGATGCATTCCTTCTCCACAGCGGTGTATCGGTGCTCTGGCCCAGTCATCATTCGACTGAGGAAATATATGGCTTATTCATGGCCTGTATCGTTGTTTTATGCTAGCAGGGCGCCAAGGGAATGCTCCATTGCGCGTACGTAGAGCAGGAATGGTTTCCCAGCAACTGGGCCACCAGGACTGGAGGGTTCGACAAATATTCTTTGATGCTGTCGAAGGCCCGCTGACGTTCTTCGTCCCATACGAATGAGACGCCTTTCTTCATGAGATGGGTGAATAGTCGACATCACCCGGAGAGGTTAGAAATTAACCTCCTGATGTAAGCTAGCCTCCCTTGAAGGCCTCTGAGTTCGCGGAGATTTTTCGGGGGACCCATCTCCATAATTGCCTTCGTCTTCTCAGGGTCTACATGAATGCCCTGGGCGGTGATGATGAAACCCAAAAACTTCCCACTGGATACGCCTAGAAAGGACTTCGTAGGGTTCATTTTCAAATTATGCGCTCGCATCAGGTCGAATACCGTCCTCAGATCCTGCAGATGGTCTTCCTTACAGCGACTCTTGACGGCGATGTCATCGACATAGCACTCCACCATCTTGCGTAAGTGGTCTCTTAAGATGATACTCATGGCTCTTTGATATGTGGCACCGACATTCTTCAAACCGAAAGTCATGACTGTGTAACAATATGTACCAATCGGTGCTCGAAATGATGTATGCTTTTCATCATCAGGAGATATCTTAATTTGGTTGTACCCCGAGAAGCCATCCATGAATGACATACGTTCGAAGCCGCATATGTTGTCGATCATGATGTCTGTGATAGGGAGGGGGAATTCATCTTTGTGGCATGCCTCGTTCAGATTGCGGAAGTCGATGCAGATTCGAATCTTCATATTCTTCTTGAGGACTGGTACTATGTTGGCGACCTAATCTGGATGTTGTTCCTCACGAATGAAGCCGCTGGCTATTAGTTTGTTAACTTCGGCTTCGATCGCATCCATGATGCCCGGGCGGAAGCGTCGTTGTTGTTGCTTGACTGGCTTTGCATCTGGCCGAATGTTGACCTTGTGAAGGGCAACCTCGGGGTTTAGTCCTGGCATGTCTTCATAGCTCCAGGCGAACACATCGATATATTCTTTGACAAGTTCCAGCAGCGATGCTCGCTCTTCGTCTGTTAGGCTTTTACTGACGGAGATTGGTTTCGGAGAAGATTCGCTACCGAGGTCGACCTATATAACCTCATCTTCAGTATAAGGTTCTCTATGTTCGAACCGTTTTTTCCTATTATGCATCCAACTGTTGGGCCTACGGCTCTAGCTCGATGATTTCAGGAATGTCTTCATCTTCTTCGTAAGCGTCGGCGAATGCCATGTTGACTGATAGGACTTGTCTGAATACGTCTCCGATGCTGGTATCCGAGTCAGAAGTTGGTGACCCGGTTGAATGTGACTGCCAGTCACATTCTTCATCTGAACTTTCAGGGGTCGTTGTGGGTATGACATACCCTAGTCCACATCGAGTCTTGCAATAGTAGTCCCGTGGTTTACCAGCCAGAACTGGTGGCTTTAGAGGTAATCGTCGCCCGGTGCCGTAGTTCAAGACTGGCGTAGTCTCCAGATCATACCCCTGTTTTTGTATGAGATATTTGGATTGGAGGCTATAAAGATACAGAGGCAGTCTCCCGGCATCTGATTCAAGGTTGACTTCTTCTATGGTGAAGGGCTGCGGATCGTCCTTCCGGACGAAGATGATTGGATGGGCCCCTCCCTCGATTATGTGGTAAGCGTCTTCCATTGGAGTAAGCTGGATTACGGTGTACACATTTGTCACCTGTGTGTGTAGGTGAGTGCCTATACCGTGTTCCATGGCATACATTGTACAAAGCTTGTTGAGTTCGAGGTAGTTCAAAGATAGCCATTTATTGATGAAATAAGGTATCTTTTCTAGCGGGATTACATCATCTGCGGAGAGAACATCAGTGTGGGCAGCCACATACTTGGCTAGCTCCGGTTCCTCTTCGGCTACCCCCTGTATAAATGAAGACAGAGAAGATGACCTGGACAGCTTGATCGTCAGAGGTTCAGCTGGTGGAGCCGAGCGTGGGGTTGTTGGCAGACTAGCGACCCCCAGTTTGGTACTCGATGCTGGATGGGGAGTGGCTGGTTCGCTAGAAGTCCCTGACCTTACATCGGGGTGACGACTCTTCGTGGAAAGGCGTATTGTCATTGGCTTGTCGGAGGGATTGAGCTTCTCCGTTTGCGGCTGGCCAACTCTCGGCAGCCTGATTGTTAATGGCTCTGTTGTGGGTCTTGGCACTTGGCCGGACCTTGGCAGCCGGATTATCATTTTCTCTTCTTGTGCCGAGAGGCTGATTGCTTCCTTACGCAGAGTGGCAGTAAGGGGTGCGAACTTGCCAGGTTTGCGAGCTTGGAGGTGGATCGTCAGAGGTTCTTCTGATCCTGTGGCTGTCTCGGTGCGAGCTTGCACATCTCCTTCACCAAGGTGCCTCTTCGACTTTTCGTACAGACAGGAGTCTGAGTAGCAGGATTCGACCCCTTTGAAGGGATCGATGTCGACAAATTCTGTCCTCACGAAGCCGTATTTGTCGACATACATGAAGCACTGGTGTAGCATTGAAGGCACGATCATATAATCGTGTATCCAAGGGCGCCCCAAGAGGATGTTGTAAGAAGTGTTTGCATCTATGACGTAACAGGTGACTTCCGACTGGAGATCGCCAATTTGAAACTTCAGACAAATCTTCCCAATTGGGTAGCTCCTGCCCGAATTAAAACCACTGATGGCGGTTCTTGTAGGTGTCAAGCGATGCATAGGGATGCGGAGATGATGCAACAGACCCTTCGGGATAATGCTTATGGAAGAACCAGGATCAATGTGCATCCGATCCACCTTGACATCGCCGATGTATCCTGTGTAGTATAGCAGGCGATCGTGCAGGTTGGTTTTGATGAGCATATCGTACGGAGTAAGGACAATGTTGGACATCGCTCCCTTACAAGCGCTGTCTTGGAGATCTGCAGGCGGGTTCTCTCCCGTGAGGTTGACTTGAGCTAGGTACGCATCGGCATTTTGGAGTGCATCGTTCAAAGCCGTGCGAACATTCTTTGAGAGTCTCAGAATCTCGTATAATGATAACCATCGTCGGTGTGTTGGCCAATTGCGCTAAGATGTCGAAGTTGCAGGGCCTCTCCAGCCCCAATGGTGCCTCTTTTCGGAGGGATTTATCAAAGCAAGTCTCCTTCGGCATAGGCTTGTCGGTCGTCGGAGGCTGAGCAGGTCCCAGATCGTCAGTTGTAGCGGGCTGATGATCTTCAGCTGAGTTATCAGCCACGGGTTGGGATTGTGCCCCGGACCGAGTGACAACGACTGTAGCTTCTTCGATATCTGCCAAGATTGTGTGGCAGGACCTGACTTTTCCACTCTTTTTTTTGCAGATGGAAGATGGTGTGGGCCGAGTCACTTCTGATACCAAGTCTGGATGGACCCACATGACCTCCCCTCGTGATGTGGTGAGGGGCACTAGACCAGCAGCCTGATCTCGGGGAGGCGGAAGATTAGCAATCTCTATTATCGCCAGAGGGATGGGGACCACACCATCTTGAGTTTTCGTCGGAGGGAATCTGCCAAATTGTACTGACACCTTTTTGGCTGCCACAGTTACCTCTTCGAAATCGATGGCCAGAGCGTTCGAATCAATAAGATTTTGGATGTACGTTTTAGCTGGTAGTAGTCGTGTGTAGCATGGTGGACGTAGCGGTAGTAATGGTAGTACTTTGGGTTCTCCATTTCTGCCGGCCGAGGTTCCCATCTTGGTGGAGGAAGCTGAATTCTATCTCCTTGTATGAGCATGTCCAAGATGGGCTTGACGTGACCGTCTTCATAGTAGTAAGTGATTTGCGGCCATTATTTGTCTGCCGGTTTTGACTCTAGTTTCTGGGCTATGTCGGCCACCATAGCCTGCTTATCCCTCCTGTCCCGATTGCTGGAGGGGCTACCCCTATTGTCGTTGTTGGTATTAGGACGCTTGCCCTTGTTCTCTCCATCCGAGATGTGCAATCCTAATTGGCGAGCCTTCTTCAATCGTTCTTCGGCACTAGTGGCACTGATGATGAATGTCTTCCAGTCCTTAAATTGACTTTCGTCCATCCAAAGACTGATTGTCGGGAGCAATCTCTTTTGGCAAATTTCAATCAAGGAGGAATCCGGATTTCTAGATGGCAACTTTATTGCTATTTGGTGAAGCAGCTCGATATAGTTCCTTGTGAGCTCTTTCTCTCCTTGGACGACGTCCATGAGGATGGATATTATGACGTCCTCTCTTACTTCGTAGAATCTCTCCAAGAACATGCGCTTGAAGCCGGCGAAGGAGTGGATGCAGTTGTCTGACAGGTTGCGATACAGTCGAAGGCGACTCCTTCTAATGCCTCGATGAATAATCGTGTGAGAATAGCATCGTCATGGGGCAGATGGTCGGTGGTGACCTCGAAGTAAGTGATGTACCGACTTGCGGAGGTCTTGCCATCATAAGGATTGATATTGAACGTCTTATATCTTGGTGGGAAGGGGACATCCCTCCATGCAGCAGGGTACGGTTGCCGTATTCTGAGGTCTTGAGAGTTTTCTCGAGCGTGAAACATGGCTCGGAGCTCCTGGACCTCTCTTCTCGCTTCTCGGGCCTCATCCACGGCGGTGGGGACCGTTACTTCAGGAGGATTGTTGCCCGGGTTCGGTACCGCTGAATTCGAGTCCGTATTGACCGCGGGACCCGCGCTTGTTTGGCCAGGAGACCCTCCTTGCAGGGTTGGAAGGGCCGCTTTGATCTCGTCTACAGACTTGACCAAAGCGTGCAATATGGCTTCCAGAGTGTCGATGTATTGGCGATCACTGGAACCATCTTGGTTGCTGTCCGTCATGAATACCGTCATTACGTGAGGAGAGATGGATGGCACGATGGAGGACGTGTCTTCTGAGTCATACCCCTGTAATAAGAAATCATCTGGGTATGTAGGAATGTCTTCCTCTGGTTCAGACTCAGAAGGAACAGTACCCCTAGTTTTCGAGTTCGCCTCGTCTTGGGAGTTGTGGACGTCCTCGGGGACGTCGGGGTTTGCTACATTTTATGGGAGAATTGTTCCCCCGGCTCGTCTTCTTGGAACATTGGATTGTCGTGGAGATTCGGAGGAGTGCTACCCCCAATCACAGTAACCCCCAGTGGTGTGGACGGCGAATCTTCTATTGTAGCAGATTTCGTCTTAGAACGGGTACCTTGGAAAACTCCAGTGGTGGACACCCGCTTAGACGACAGTCTCTTAGCCATAGTGGTTGAAATCTTCGGGCTGGGAACATTTGTCTTCTTCCCTCTCCCATCGGCGGGGATTTTCTGAGCAGAGTTGCAGGAGACGACGCGAAGTGCCTCATCCTCTGAAAATGGTTGTTACAGTCTTTTGAAGACGGACTGTCGATCTTCTCATATCGTCACGTTGTTGCAACAGCAGTTGACGATGACATGGGTGCAGTGACATCCGTGGGAGGACTCCTTGCACCCTGATGCACCTTCTCTTTTCTTGCGTTTATAGAGGATGGCCTCACGCAAGTCAGATGGGTCTGGATCGACCATGTTTGCTTCCTGGATTTTGGGAGACTTTTGGGAACCTCTTTGTCCGTTTGCCGCCGGGGGCTGGACTCGAGTGGTTCTATACAACTTCCCATCTGAGGCCCGCATAACAGTATATGGGACGCTCGGATGGTCATAGATCGGATCAGCGGACCGAGCTTGCCAAGCTCGCACTGCCTTAGACTTCTTTACTCTAGTGCGTGAGGGCACATAGTAGGAAGAGTCTAACTGGTGCTGAAGAGAGTCAGACATGTCTTCTTGGGAGTACAAGAGATCAGGACCATAGGAGAGACGGTCGAAGACGGAGCCACGAGGCGTCATGCGGCTGGCATCAATACGGCTGGCAGTTGTCGCCGTATAGTCTTTCTTCATGCGGCTGGGAGTCTCGGCCGCATGAGTTTTCTTCATGCGGCTGGATGATCTGGCCGCATAAACCTCCTTCATGCGGCTGACAGTTTCAGCCACATGAGCATCCTGCATGCGGTTGGCAGACTTGGCCATATGAGTGTTCGGCTTCTTCTTGGGGCACATGGAATCACTCTTTGTCCCTGCACGTCCAGCATCGTAGTACTTTCCTCTGCCGGACTTGGGGACAGCAGAGTCCTCTAAGGCTTGAAGTGGAGCCGTATGAGAGTCGCCTTCGCTGTCTTTGGCAGCAGAGAGTACTCCGTCCAGAGCTTGGGAAGAAGCAAATGATTTTGGCCTCCACTCGCTGCGAGCTTTCTTTGTGCGGGTTCGCTTCTGGACTGGGCCAGCGCTTCCCTCAGAGAGCATTTCTTCAAATGCCTGTTGGTCGAAGCGGACGACCATCTTCTGTTGCGTGGAGCCAAGTTTGGCTACATCCGATTGCGTCACCAACTCCTCAGCCGTGGAGAAGTTTGTCCCCAGCAGAGTCGCCATCGTGTTTGCCATGAAATATAAAAGAACAGAACAATTATCGGAGGACTGGACTTTTACTTCACAATACAAACTCGCTTGTACAAAGAAAGCCTAGGGACGAAAACCTAGGTACAATAATCTAAGTATAATTGTTTATTTTAGATTTTGAGGGATGACGATAGAGGCTCAGAAAAGCGACGGCAGCTCTGCCTTACTCCTTGGACGATCGGGTGCAGCCTTGGCTCTGTAGAAGAACTGCTTGGCGTTGATGAAGAAATGTTCTCTTTGCAGGCTCTGTATATTCTCTCTCTGGCTCTCTGGCTCTCTATATCTCTCTCTGTATATGTCTTCTCCGTATCTCTCTGTATGTATTCGCAAGAGAATGGCACCTTGCTATTTATAATAGTGGAGGGCCTCATTAGGGTTTGCATCAAATCTTTTGTGGGTAATTAATGATGATTGACATAAATCCTTCTGATTTATCATGCCAACCTCGGATTTGTTGACACGTATCATTAATTTGCTTGATTGCAAATTATCTGATTTGATTCCAATATTTTATTAGGATTTGTTGAGGGATTTCGATCAATCTGATGCCACGTGCCCTGCTATCATGACACGTGTCTTAACCGCGAGCCATTGCAGAAATCTGAGCCGTAGGAGGGTTGCTCCTCATTGAGCCGCATAAGGCTGGCCACATGTCAAGGCTGCTTGAGAGTGGCCCCCTGAACATTTGGACCGCATAGTAAAGATTTGAGCCACATGCGTGTGGATGACCGCATGATGGGTGCCTTCTTCGTGAGCCGCATGGGAATAGTCTTCTTGAGCCGCATGGGGCTAGTCTTCGTGAGCCGCATGGGGCTAGTCTTCATGAGCCGCATGGGACTAGTCTTCGTGAGCCGCATGGGGCAGCTTCGGCCTGAGCCGCATGGAGTGGTCTCTACTTGAGCCGCATGCGACTGTCCACGTGTCAAGGCCGCATGTCAATTTTTTGGATCTCGGCATATCATGTCAGAGATTTCCTTCGTTTTCCTAGGGGCCCGCCATTATGACGGAGTCATAATTGTATTTTTGTGTCAAGGCTGCCATGTGTCAGAGCTGTCAGCCGTCAAGGCATTTAATACAGTAAGGGACAAACGGAAGAGCTATTTGCAGACCACGTGGCTCCTCTCCGAGCAGCATAGAACTTGTTTGAGCCGTATAGATCCTTGATCCGCATGGATCTTTGAGCCGCATGAACTCTCTGAGCCGCATGGGGCTCCCTAGCCGTATGGATCTTTCTTTATTCTTTTCCATGCTTCTACAATTGCGCCACCAACTTCTCATCAAAGGAGAAGGAAGTCTCCAGCAGAGTCGCCATCGTATTTGTCATTAAATGTCAAGAATAAAAAATTACAGATGAATTGAACTTGATTGCAAACTCGCTTGTACAAGAGAAAGCCTAGAAAGAAATCCTAGGAAAGAATTTAAGTACAATTATTTAGTTTTTTATTCTAGGGGGTGACGATGGAGGCTCGGGAAAGTGTAGCAACTCTGCCTTACTCCTTGGACTATCCGACGCGATCCTTGCTCTTGAAGAAATTGCCTTTCATCGGTTGCCAGCCATAAAGACTATCCGCACGTGGGTAGACGTGGAAGGGACCGTGGAAGAGGTGCTCTCCGTGTCGTATCCTCGTACAGAGAAATCGTCAGGGAACGTCGGAATATCCTCTTTCTCGGACTTAGAAGGGGTGTTACCCCCTGTGCAGGAAGCCACATCGTCTTGGCGAAGGCGGTCGCCCTCCAGGATGTCCACGTCTGTTACGTAATTCCAGTAGATCGCTACCCCCTGTGTATGCTCTTGAACACCAGGTTGTCGTATACATTGAGGAGACTGCTACCCCCGGCTTCATTTACCCCCAGGGAGGTCGAGGATGCACCCCTAGGTGTTGGGAGCTTCTTTCTGGATCGAGTGCCTAGGTAAACACCCCTTGTGGATCTCGATGGCAATCCTCCAAATGAGAGTTTCCTTACAGTGCTGGCTGAGATTGCCAGGCTGGAAGAGCCTGTCTTCTTTCCTCCCTTGCCGGGAAGAACCTTCCGAGTTGAATTACAGGAGACGAAAGGAAATTTCTCATCTCCCATAATTTGCGCCTGTTTCTCAAGTTGTTGCCGAACAGGTGCTGGCTGGTACAGTCATTAGAAAATGGACTGCCGATCTTCAGGTACTGCTGACTTGTTGCAGCAGCAGTTGATGAATACTTGGGTGCAACGACGCCCCGAAAAAGACTTATCATGTGCCAACATTGCTTCTTTCTCCGTGCGTTTGTAAGTAATTACCTCTCTCAAGTCGATAGCAGACTGATCTACCTTTGCATCCAATCTGTGGACTCGGGTATCCCGAGCACACGGGTGCGTAGCTATCATGTTTGCTCCCTGATCCGAGGCTAGTAAAAGTACTTGCTCTTGATCGTTGGAGGGAGACTTTCGAGACCCACCCTATCCGTTAGCCCTGGGGGACTGGACACGGGTGGTTCTGTACAACATTTCATCAGGAACCCATATAGCAGTTAACGGTGCCTGCTGACCATCAGCAGCTTGGACAGTTGACTGGGCTTGTTGGGCCCGCACTGTCCTAAACTTCTTCGTCTTAGCACCCGAAGGCATATAGTAAGAAAAGTCCAGATTGGCATATTTCACATTCTCAATGGACCGTATGGGGTCGAGCCCGCATGAGAGATGGTCGACTACAGAGCTTCTGACAGGGCCATATGAGACACCATGTCTACGGCCAGGATTTGCTGTCGTATGGGCTATCTGCCTGCGGCTAGAGTTGGCTGTCGCATGGGCCATCTGCCTGCGGCCAGAGTTGACTGCCGCATAGGCCATCTATCTGCGGCCAGAGTTGGCTGCCGCGTGGGCCATCTGTTTGCGGCCAGAATTGACGGCCGTATGGGCCATCTGCCTGCGGCCAGAGTTGGCTACCACGTATGCAGACTGCTCATCTCTCTTATGCGGCCTCTTCCTCATTCGTATTGATTTCCCTTGTGCCCCCAAAAGCTCAGCATCATAGTGTTTTCTTTTGCTGGATTTGGGGAAAGCGGGGTTCTCTGTGTTTGGATGCAAAGCCGCAGGAGAGCATTGATCACCGTCTTGGGCTGCAAAAGGAGCTTCTTCGAGAACCTGGTCGGGGGCATCAGTTTTATGCTTCGACGTCCTGCAGGTTCTCTTTGGGTTGGCTTACTTCTGTGACGGGCTGGCGCTCCCTTCAGAGAGCAATTCTTCGAATGCTCGTTGGTCAAAACAAACTACGAGCATTTAATGCGTAGAGCCGAGCTTGGATGTGTCCGATTGTGTCACCAACTTCTCATCAGAGAAAAAGGAAGTCCCTAGCAGAGTAGCCATCGTGTTTGCCATTAAATGTCAAGAACAAAAAATTACAGATGAATTGAACTTGATTGCAAACTCGCTTGTACAAGAGAAAGCCTAAAAAAAATCCTAGGAAACAATCTAAGTACAATTGTTTAGTTTTTGATTCTGGGGGTGACGATGGAGGCTCGGAAAAGTATAGCAACTCTGCCTTCCTCCTTAGACTATCCAACATGATTCTTGCTCTTGAAGAAATTGCCCTTCGTAGGTTGTCAGCCTTTTACATGGGTGTGGTACCCTGCTATTTATAGTGATAGATACCTTGGGCCGCATAGATGGCCATGTGACCACGTGGCTACAACAGCACACAAAGACCCACTCTTTGGCCGCTAGCTGGTGACTTTATGAGATTTCTTTGCAACAAATCTAGGTGATTGAGACTTTGTCATCCTGCCACGTGTCCTCTCGCAGGATAGGACCAATCTACTTGAGTCATTTTGAGCCGCATAGGTCTTTTAGTGTTCGGCCATTGTAAAACTCCTAAATTTTTACTATATTTTTTTTATAAATTTGGAACTGATTATTTTTTATAATTGTATTGTACGTCGCGTAGTTGCGTTGTACGTCGTGTGCGAAATTTTATTTTTCGTAATTGCTCGACAAGTGCGAATATGTGCGAGCGTACATATTTTAGAAAAATATTTTTTCTATTTTTATAGTTTCAAAATATATATATAATAATTATCGTACCAAAATTTCCAAGTTCATTATTTTATTTATTTTATTTATAAAGAGCCTTTCATTTATAATATTTATTACTAATAAATAATATTTTCCGTGCATACATAAATATTTTATAAGTTTATCTTTAATTAATAATACATTTTCGAAATTATTATTATAGTATTTTTGGAAAACATATTTTGAAATTATTGTGGCCATTTAAATCTTAATTTGAATTTATGAATTTATTTAAATAGTTAAATATTTGAAATTTGATTTATCCCATTTGATTTTAAACTAAAAATTTAATTGGATTTAAATTGGATTTGTATTTGGATTTGGATTTGGTTGATTTTAAATTAAGTTGCGAATTATCTATTTTGGGTTTAAACTACTCCTAATCCTTATCCAACTGGGAATTCTCACATCCTATAAATAGGCAGGTACTCCTCCATATTATTTTCTCCATAATTCATCATCCACAAATTCCCCACAACCAAAAATAAGTGCATCGTATCCGTGACCAACATCTCATCGTGCGTGCATCGTGTCCATGTTCCACCATCCATATTCTTATCCCATTTTTATAATTATATGAATTCCTCGTGTCGGAAACATCCCCGACACGACTTCGACTCCTCCGGTGTCATATAGGACACAAACCCAGCCCGTATCGGACACTCCGACATAATACAAACCCTAGCCCTAATCCTAACCCTAACCCTAATTTTGGTCGAAGCCCTCACCGGATTCTGCCATCTCGACCCCGCCATTACAAGAGCCCCCGACTCCTACCACCCGGCCAGACCACACCATCATGCCCTTCCTGGCCAGCGACCCCCGGCCATCCACATCACACAAAAACCCCCAAAACCACAAACAACCACCGCGGCCGACCCGACCAAGCCCAGCTTCTTTCCCCACTCACCACCCGTGCTCCCGACATAGTCTTCCACCACCCGCCATCACCACAACCAGCCCACCGCCACCACGGCTATCTCCGGTGGCCACCATCGACAAACCGTACCATTTTTCCACCACCAACAAAATAAAAAAAGAAATCCTAACCTCAACTCTGGCCTTCCCGGCCACCCAAACCCCAAGTCTCCTAACACCACCACAGAACCCTCTTATGGCACCCTCCCAGACCGACTATGGCAACCACGCCACCGTCGAACACCATCATCGCCACTCCGGCGTCCCCGCCACCATAGCCTCCAAGAAATTTATCGACCAAAACCCACAGCCAAAAAAAAGAGAAAGTAAAAACCATCACCGCCACCGCCGTACTTACCTTCGGCTCGCCGGCCACCCGTACCGGCCGGATCCGCCTTCCACGTCGCTGTGAGATCCCCGAGCGGCCGCCTCCCTCGATCGGCATCCGCTCGTAGTCTCCGCAGCCATCGCCACAGCCACCAATCGCCTGGCCGCCCACTTAGAACCCCCGCGTCTGCCGCGCCAGCACGAGCATCGCCGCCAGAGCTGTCCCACTCCTCCGCTATAGCCAAGTCCTCTCTCGCACCCGATCCCCACTTCTCCCCCAGTGCACATCCGCGCCTCCCCTTTTCTCTCTTATTTTTTTAAGTTAACTGAAATAATTTATATATTATTATTAATATTATTATTGATTATTATTACTATTTTTGTTAATATTACAAACAATAGTTTTTTTCCATTTTTATTATATTTATTATTACATAAGAACCTTTATGAAATATTTTTCCAAAACCATATTTGTAACTACAAGTATTGAACTTTGAACATCATTAAGGCTTGCATGATATATTAACAGTATTTATATATATAAGATTTATAAAAAAAAATTACTTTCCAAGTATTTATCTAAAAACATATTTTACTAATAAGTAGCTTTCGAATTATAAAATAATTACTAGTAATTTTCAAGTATGTATTTGCCTATCATATTTTTGGGTAAAAATATATATAGTTTTAAGTATCATAAGTATTTTCTAAAATAGTATATGTATTATTATTATTCCTCAAATTCCTTCGGTTATAAATCCTTGTCCATGACTAAATTTCCTTTTATCCTATTCCCTCACAATTTCGTACTACCTTATGTCCACCCCAACTAGTTTGACCCTTTTGGACCCACATGAACTGTCCATGCCACCATCAGAGGTCACCTTGTGTAGTTATTACCCGAATTCGCAGTTTGTGCCACATTCATCATTGTAGCACACCAGGCGTACTACCAGGCAAGACACCTTGCCATTTACTGTTTATTTATTTTAGCTCATACTTCATGCATTATTCATTATTTTCTTTATATAAATTAAACTGTGATACATGGCATAACCTATTAGAACTTACTATTCAGTTATATTTCCTGCTATGTATTATTTTTCTTACACAATAAACCTAGATTTAAGGGACCATCTTATGTGTCGCATTCATTGGCCTTGACACGTTGTACCACGAAGTTGTGTGTCGTATGTAGAATACGGACATGCGTGACTGGCTGGCCACCGGTGCGTATAAGCCGTATAATAGAAATAATCGCTAATAGAGGTTGCATGCTTAGTTTGACTTAGCGGTTATAGAGGTTTACTATTGTGGATACAACATAGTAGGCATTGGGCGGGGAGGACAATTCCTTAGCGTATGGGCTTCGATACACTTTTCCTTGTGACCCGGAAGCTCCGCTAGAGATACGGGGTTGATGACCGATGATTACTGACGGCCACTGACGTTCCGTGAAATGTTATACTCTTACTGTTGGGGCCACTGGTGCCCCAAGGGGGGACTATGCCGATCCTATTTAGCCAGGACCCGTGTGTAGGAAGGATTGTTCTTAACTACACTTCACTTAGAACGGTTAGGCTACCTTATCCGTTAGGTATAAGTACTTTTGGTTTGAGTACTTGTATCTGACCGTGGCTAGGAACAATAACTTGTCACGGATTAATTTGTGACATCTTGTCCTTGTTTGGTTGTAAGTGTGGCTTACTACTCCGATGAGAAGGTATTGAACCTTGTTGGGGTCCGGATACCATATTGGATTCATGGCATGGAAAGATACGTCACCGTGAATTAGTTTACCATTTCCTGTCCTTGTTTGGATGGGAGGATGGTACGCTAATTCAATAGGTGTGTATTGGACCATGTTATAATTCAATTGACTTATTTATTGGAGCAATATTTATTCAGTTATTATGGCATGATATTACGTGTCTTGTTATATTCCTCCGAGGACCAAGTTATCTCTCCAGGTGTGTGCTCTTATCTTTCGCAGGTGTTCTAGCTCTAGCCGTGATCATCGCTGTTTCTTCGAGGATGATTGCACTTGGATCATCTTCGCTTCGCTCCTCAAAATCATTTCTTTTCTCATGTATTTTTTTTTACTTGTTGATAGTGGATTTGTCTCCGTCCAATATATTATATCAAGACAATTCATTATCATTATATATCTTTTATTCTTACATTTTGTGGATGAGATTAGTTAGTTGTAGTTTACTGTATTTTACAGCTTATGTATCCATACGAAGCCTATGTACTTCGTATGAATACAGCTGGCATGTCTACGTTCTTAGTCATACGTATTTTGGGACTGGGACGTTACATGTTTTTGTGGTGGCCCATGCAGGTCAAGATAAATTGTTTGGTTACTTTACCGTACCAAGCAAGCCTGCGAATAGGATTAGAAATCTAGGATTTCATCCACATACTTGACCTATTTCCTTGATTCCATATTCGAACTATCGTTCGACTTATCGACAGCATCTTGCTTGATTCCTTCTATCATTATTCTTATCTCCTTTTCGTGCTTGCTATAGGTTAGGAAGGTGACCCCTACTAATTAGACATGTTACTTTTGTCCCAAAACACCATTAGGTTAGTTCCTTTATGTTGGGTAGAATGCCTTATAACCTAGCAATCCCTTTGTCCTTGTGACCTATATTAGTAAGTTTACTTAGATTCTAGAATATAGAGGACCCTAACCCATCTGGCCACCCAAGGACTTGGACAAGGAGACTATAGGCTGACTGTATGAAGACCATCACATGATATGACTTATATCCTTTAGAAGTTCGAACCAATTTCTACTTTCTTCCAATCTTAGTCTCTCGTGCCTATGTTTTTACCACCTTGACTAATGTTGCTACTATAATCTAGTTTTTCAAACTCATCCATTTATCAAATTTGTTCATGACTTATGCTATTGAGCGCGTTCACCAACATATTGTCTAATCAGAACCGGTGCATGATGGTCTGATCAACCGAGTGCACTTTGGTTCGCTTTTATCTATCGTTCTATGTGGATGGGGACATAGCTAAACTTGTCCTCTAGAGTCCCATCCGCGACTGCCTTGGCAACTCCTTTTGAATTATTCGGTCGCCTTTAAATAACGTATTCGTATTCGAAAATGCCTCCTTCGAACACTATATTGCTTTCGCCTTCACCAATTCTAGAAGGACGAAAGCGTGATACTAGAACTTTCTCTAGCCTTCCTATCGATTAGGACCATTAACAAAGTTGCTATACCTTCGTCCTAAACTCCTCGTCCTCTTTCTCGGCCGTATAATTACTACCATGACCCTCTAATCGCTTAATTTAGGTGTAACCCTAATTCTCTCTCTTAAATCGTGCCCTCAACTTACTTTCAAAACATATCTTTTAGGACTCTCATTTTTTTTCTTGATATCATATTATTCCTTCGCATGATATCATGACTAACTTTAAATCCTTAATCTTCTACTCGTGCCTTAACTCGCGACCCTCATAACCATACCCGTGTTAAATTCTATGATTTAGATCACAATTTCTTACGACATGATTTTCTTGAAACATTGTCATGGTTTGTTCCCCATCGATACCCCCTTGCGCCTTCTCACCCCAACTAATTCTTAATTTCGAGCACGAAATTCTTTTAAGTTGGGTAGGATGTAAAACCCCTAAATTTCTACTATATTTTTTTATAAATTTGGAACTGATTATTTTTTTATAATTGTATTGTACGTCGCGTAGTTGCATTGTACGTCGTGTGCAAAATTTCATTTTTGGTAATTACTCGACGAGTGCGAATATGTGCGAGCGTACATATTTTAGAAAAATAATTTTTTTCTATTTTTGTAGTTTTAAAATATATATAATTATTATCGTACCAAAATTTCCATGTATATTATTTTATTTATTTTATTTATAAAGAGCCTTTCGTTTATAACAGTTATTAATAATAAATAATATTTTTCGTGCATACATATATATTTCATAAATCTTTTACAAGTTTATTTTTAATCAATAATGCATTTTTTTAATTATTATTATTGTATTTTTGGAAAACATATTTTGAAATTATTGTGGCGATTTAAATCTTGATTTGAATTTATGGATTTATTTAAATTGTTAAATATTTGAAATTTTATTTATCCCATTTGATTTTAAACTAAAAAATTAATTAGATTTAAATTGGATTTGTATTTGGATTTGGATTTGGTTGATTTTAAATTAAGTTGCGAATTATCTATTTTGGGTTTAAACTACTCATAATCCTTATCCAACTGGGTATTCCCACATCCTATAAATAGGCA
Organism: Iris pallida; assembly: GCA_029216955.1. Taxonomy (NCBI): domain Eukaryota; kingdom Viridiplantae; phylum Streptophyta; class Magnoliopsida; order Asparagales; family Iridaceae; genus Iris; species Iris pallida. Next base: position 2,250,448 of record JANAVB010021999.1, on the reverse strand, counting down.
GGTACTCCTCCATATTATTTTCTCCATAATTCATCATCCACAAATTCCCCACAACCAAAAATAAGTTCATTGTGTCCGGGACCAACATCTCATCGTGCGTGCATCGTGTCCATGTTCCACCATCCATATTCTTATTCCATTTTTACAATTATATCAATTCCTCATGTCGGACACATCCCCGACACGACTACGACTCCACCCGTGTTATGTAGAACACAAACCCAGCCCGTGTCGGACACTCCGACATAATACAAACCCTAGCCCTAATCCTAACCCTAACCCTAATTTTGGTCGAAGCCCTCACCGGATTCTGCCATATCAACCCCGCCATTACAACAGCCCCCGACTCCTGCCACCCGACCAGACCACACCGTCGTGCCCTTCCTGGCCAGCGACCCCGGCCATCCACATCATACAAAAACCCCCAAAACTACAAACAACCACCGCGACCGACCCGACCAAGCCCAGCCTCTTCCCCCGCTCACCACCCGTGATCCTGATACAGTCTTCCACCACCCGCCATCACTACAACTAGCCCACCGCCACCACCGCCATCTCCGGTGGCCACCATTGGCAAACCCTACCATTTTTCCACCACCAAAAAATTAAAAGAAGAAATCCTAACCTGAACTCCGGCGTCCCCGGCCACCTGTCCTCGGCAACCCAAACCCCAATTCTCCCAACACCACCACAGAACCCTCTGATGGCACCCTACCAAATCGACTATGGCAACCACACCACCGCAGAACACCATCGTCGCCACTCCAGCGTCCCCGCCCCCACAGTCTCCAAGAAATTTACCGACCAAAACCTACAGCCAAAAAAAAAGTAGAAACCACCACCGCCACTGCCGTACTTACCTCCGGCTCGCCGGCCACCCGCACCGGCCGGATCCTCCTTCCGCGTCGTTGTGAGATCCCCGAGCGGCCGCCTCCCTCTATCGGCATCCGCTCGCAGTCTCCGTCGCCGTCCCCACAGCCACCACTCGCCTGGCCGCCCACCGAGAACCCTCGCGTCCGTCGTGCCAGCACGAGCATCGTCGCCAGAGCCGCCCCACTCCTCCGCCATGGCCAAGTCCTCTCTCGCGCCCGATCCCCACTTCTTTTCCAGTGCACATCCGCGTCTCCCCTTTTCTCTCTCCCTTCTGCCCACATCGCTCCCCCTCTCCCGTCTCTTCTGCCCCCGCTCTCTTCTCCTCTGCCACTGCACTCTCCCGCTCGAGCCATTCCCCCTTCTCCTCCGACTCCTTCTTCCTCTCTACTCGTCGGTCCCTCTCTCTCTCAACTCCCTATTCTCCTCTCTGTTATGAAATGATTCCCTTTTATTTTATTTTTGCTACAGATGTTCTTCTTCTCTCGAGGAGAAGAGAATCATGTTTTATTCTTTTTTTTTATTATTAATATTTATTATTTTATTTACTTTTAATTCTTTATTTTATTTTTTTTCACTTGTTTTTTATGCTAACTGAAATAATTTATATATTATTATTATTAGGATTATTAATATTATTATCGATTATTATTACTATTTTTGTTAATATTATAAACAATAGTTTTTTCTATTTTTATTATATTTATTATTACATAAGAACCTTTATGTAATATTTTTCCAAAACCATATTTGTAACTACAAGTATTGGACATTGAACATCATTAAGGCTTGTATGATATATTAACAGTATTTATATATATAAGATTTATAAATTATTTTTTTATTTTCCAAGTATTTATCTAAAACCATATTTTACTAATAAGTAGCTTTCGAGTTATAAAATAATTACTAGTAATTTTCAAGTATGTATTTGCATATCATATTTTCGGGTTAAAATATATATAGTTTTAAGTATCATAAGTATTTTCTAAAATAGTATATGTATTATTATTATTCCTTAAATTCCTTCGGTTATAAATCCTTGTCCATGACTAAATTTCCTTTTATCATATTCCCTCCGAATTTTGTACTATCTTATGTCCACCCCACTAGTTTGACCCTTCTGGACCCACTTGAACTGTCCATGGCACCATCAGAGGTCACCTTGTGTAGTTATTACCCGACTTTGCAGGTCTTGCCATATTCATCATTGTAGCACACCAGGCGTACTACCAGGCAAGACACCTTGCCATTTGCTGTTTATTTATTTTTGCTCATATTTCATGCATTATTTATTATTTTCTTTATGCAAAATAAACTGTGATACATGGCATAACCTGTTAGAACTTACTGTTCAGTTATATTTTCTGCTATGTATTATTTTTCTTACACAATAAACCTAGATTTAAGGGACCACCTTGTGTGTTACATTCATTGGCCTTGACACATTGTACCACGAAGTTGTGCGTCGCATGTAGAACACGAACATACGTAACTGGCTGGCCACCGGTGCGTACAAGCCGTATGATAGGAATAATTGCTAATAGAGGTTGCATGCTTAGTTTGACTTAACGGTTATAGAGGTTTACTGTTATGGACACAACATAGTAGGCATTGGACGGGGAGGACAATTCCTTAGCGTATGGGCTTCGATGCACTTTCCCTTGTGACCCGGAATCTCTGCTGGATATACGGGGTTGATGACCCATGATTACTGACGGCCACTGACATTCCGCGGAACGTTATGCTCCTATTGATGATGCCTCTGGTGCCCCATTGGGGGACTACGCCGATCCTATTTAGCCAGGGCCCATGCGTAGGAAGGATTGTTCTTAACAACATTTCACTTAGAACAGTTAGGCTACCTTATCCGTTAGGTATGTGTACTTTTGGTTTGAGTACTTGTATCTGACCGTAGCTTGGAACAATAACTTGTTGTGGATTAGTTTGTCACATCTTGTCCTTGTTTGGTTGTAGGTGTGGCTTACTACTCCGATGAGAAGGTATTGAACCTTGTTGGGGTCCGGATACCATATTGGATTCATGGCATGGAAAGATACATCACCATGAATTAGTTTACCATCTCCTGTCCTTGTTTGGTTGGGGAGATGGTACGCTAGTTCAATAGGTGTGTATTGGACCATGTTATAATTCAATTGACTTATTTATTTGAGCAATATTTATTCAGTTATTATGGCATGATATTATGTGTCTTGTTACGTCCCTTTGAGGACCTGGTTATCTCTCCAGGTGTGTGCTCTTATCTTTCGTATGTGTTCTAGCTCTAGCCGTGATCATCGTTATTTCTTCGAGGTTGATTGCACTTGGATCGTCTTCGCTTCGCTCACCAAAATTATTTCTTTTCTCATGTATTTTTCTTTACTTGTTGGTAGTGAATTTGTCTCTGCCCAATATATTGTATCAAGACAATTCATTATCATTATATATCTTTTATTCTTAGATTTTGTGGATGAGATTAGTTAGTTGTGGTTTACTGCATTTTACAGCTTATGTATCTATACGAAGCCTATGTACTTCGTATGAATACAGCTGGTATGTCTACGTTCCTAGTCCTACGTATTTCGGGACTGGGGCATTACAGCCATGCTGGGCCGCATAAGACTCATGTGGCTTAGGTCGCAGTCTTCCTTAATCAGCATGTAGCTTGGGGACTTTTGAGCCGTATAGATTCTATATTTTGGGACGCATAAAGCTCCTACGGCTCAGATTGCGGTCACCCATGGCCGCATGAAGCACATAGATTATGTCGCATAAGGTTCATGCGGCTCGGGTCGCAGTCCTTCTGGCCGCATGACCATGTCCAGGCACGTGGACCCTGTGTCACGTCTTATCTTCTTCTTTTTTGTCAAAGTGTCAAAGCTGTCAGTTTTGTCAGTTTTGATAGATTTTGTCAGCTTTATCAGAAGGGCTGATCAGCTTTGCCGCATAAGTCACTCTTCCTTCTGCGGCTCAAAATCAGCTTTTAATATAAATGATCCGAGATAGTGAAGATGGGCCGTAGGGGGCATGTCGAGTCTGTCATGCGGCTCTTCTTTATGCGGACCAATTTGGCCCAAAGTACTCATACGGTCAGTTTTGATCCGCATGAACCCCTTATTTTCCATGCTTCTATAGAGGAGGTCTCAAACTTCTGCTCAATCTACTTCGATACTTATGTCAGAACAAACTGGAATAGAGCCCCAAGAAATGATGAAGGTGAGGTCGATGCACCAAATCGTAGAATTCGCACTATCTTCAATGTTGGTGGCAAGCCTACAAGTGCTTCTAAGTTGCGGTTGTTGGAGGACGATGAGTTTGAAGCCGCTCGTCGGTATATCTGCCTAAATAGTGGTATAGAGGAGATGGAAGATATAGAGAAGTAAGCGATATAATTTTGCTACATACTCCAATTTTTTGATATACTTGTAAAAATTTCTCTATCTTTTCTCGTTATTATCATAGTATTTTTAGAGCTGAGATAAAAATAGAGAGACCTAGCATTGATGATGATGATCTTGCTAGAGAGGTTGACAGAAAATTTTCGTCATGGTTCCATAACTATGTAAGGATTAAAATCATTTAACTATTCTAAATTCAATTAACCAACGAAAGAGGTTTGTCCTAATGATGTTATAGTATGTGATGTTTTAGGTTTTTCGTCCTGGCACATAATTGATCGACGAAAGACATTGAGCACTAGCTATCGGACCAATCAAGAGGGCAAAATGTTTGGATGGATGTACCATCAATGGCTTCAAATTTAGAACCACTGATAATCCTATCAATCACTCATTTGTCGATGACAAGGCTAATTACACAAAGATTTCTGGAGTTTGTGTAAAGCGGTTCAGTCTACGATGCCGATCCAGAATTTAACTTTTACGGTATTCTAAGTGATATTGTAGAGCTGGATTACTCTTTTCATACCAAAATTGTGTTGTTTCAATATGATTGGTTCTACACAACACCCAAGCAAGGATGGGGAATTGACAAACAGTTTGTATTCATTGATATAAAATACGAAAAAAGATATATAGGTTTCGAACCATTTGTGTTGGCTAGTCAAACGATCCAAGTGTACTACATGAGTTATCCTAGTCGACGACACACTACTCATAATTGGTGGGCTGTATGCAATACTAAAGCAAGAAATACATATAATATTAGAGATCAAGTATACCAGGAGGATGAGCTAGTCATGCCTCAACCAACATATATGAGTTTAACCAGTATTGACGACATGGAGGTTGACATTACTATAGGTGATGATATAGTCAACGAAGAGCTTGACATAGAGGACTTACCTCATGTATAGGACGAGTCTGAAATGTACGTATCGGATGAGGAGAAAGAATTTGAATATGAAGGTGAATGTAGAAGTGATAGTAAAAATAAAGAAGAAGAAGAAGAAGATTCGAATTATGAAGAAGATTAGTACGTATTACCTACTTGTGAGTATCATCACACCATTTTTTATTTCTATCAGATTAGCATGGATTATTTGTATCAACACATCTTTTTTTAATTTCTATTAGATTTGTATTGATTATTTGTATCATCACACCATTTTTTATCTCTTTCAGATTTGCATATGGCGGGTCGAGGCTGTACACGACGTCGAGGATCTTCATCCCACCCTCCATCTCGTTCTAGTACTCCAACTACAGAGTGCAGAGGAGTTAGCGAGGATGATTTGGTTGGTGAGGAGGACGGTTTATCTCCGTCGTTCACTCGTTCATCGGTCGGGGGAGCTAGTCCTGATATTCCTTCAGCATCTACTCCTACCGGTGCTGGTGCCCCGTCTTCCACGTCGGAGACTACACCTGTCGCTCCTAATGGGGTGAACCCATATCCTGGCCTTTTGGTAGACTGTGGAGTGTACATGTGTCGACCAAGATTTGCAGATCCTCCAACTCTACCAGAGCGGCCAACCAACATAACTCTTCTAGAGATGTGGGCCGATGGAGCGACGTAAGTATATAATTGTTATTATACATATTTATTCATACTTTATTTGTTTTATAATGGTACATTATTTGTTAATTCTAGGTTCTTTCCGCTCCAGGCTAGTAAAGATTTAGGCGACTTAATGCATCGTTAATTCTATGATACCTATCTAAACTTTGGGGACATCCCACTTGATAGACGATTCATTTGGCTCAAGATGCTTGGGGTATGCCTAAATAATATTGTCTTTGTTTAAACATTTCATAAATATTTGCTCATTTATTTTTATTTGTTCTTATTTACAGAAGTTGTACTGGTGGCCGGCGCACAGAGATCAGGCGATCCGGAAGTGCTACAAGTCCATCTCCAGCAAGAGGTTGAGGGATATGTTCAACGACCAGAAGGTGTTGGCTTCGCTAAACAGTGCTCTTTGCAAGGAGTTATTGAAGGAGGAATTCTGGGAGGCGATGAAGAAGAAGATGGACACTCCGGCCTATAAGGCCAAGTGTGAGAAGGCAATGGTTGCTCGTGCTAAGGGTGGTCACCACACGGGTGGATCCATCCCAATTTCAGAGCATTATCGACGGCTGGTGAGCATTCTTATTTGTTATTTCTATAATTGTTTAAATTAATGTTTAGTTATAAATTAATGTTTAATTGTTACAGTACGAGGAGATAGCTAGGGCAGGCAGAGACCCGAACATCATCGACTTTCCTAAAGTTTTTGAGCGTACCCATAAGCTAAAGAAGGATGGAAAACTCGTAGATGATTGGACGACCAAAGCCTATGTAAGTTTTTTGAGTACTATATATAATTATATTTCTTATTTGTCTTTACGTACTTAACTATATTTTCGTTCGAACTCTAATATGAATATTAACTCTAAATCATAACCCTAAGTAGCATTATAAATCAAAGAAAAATTTAGGAGACGTGTGAGAACCTAACCATAACAATACTTAATAGTAACAAAAATATGAATATTAACTCTAAATCTATTTACCTATATAAATATAGGAGACAAATAAGACTTTAGAGAGTCTAGTCTGTTTGTCATTGATTGTAAAAGTGCAGAACAATTTTATAGGAGGACTGAACTTAGACTCACAATACAAACTCGCTCGTACAAAGAAAGCCTAGGAATGAAAACCTAGGTACAGCAATCTAAGTACGATTGTTTATTTTTGATTCTTGGGGGTGACGGTAGAGGCTCGGGAAAGCGACGACAGCTCTGCCTTAATCCTTGGACGATCGGACGTAGCCTTGGCTCTGATGAAAAAATGCTCTCGGAATGTGTGGGAAGACTCTTTTGCTCGTGCCTTTTTCTCTCTGTGTGTCTAGCCGGGGGTCTCTCTCTCTTTTTTTGCAAGAAAATGGCACCTTGCTATTTATAGGAGTGGGGTGTGATCAATAGGGTTTGCAATGATTGCCCCTTTGAAAAGTCGGCAGTTTGGGGCTTAATTACCATTTTCTTTGATCCTATCTTGTTGGCAATTAATCTGGGTCGTTGATCGTGTTTGCAATAACTCTGGGCAGTTAATGTTGATTGCGCCAAATCCATATGGGCAATTAATGTTGATTGCCACAAATCTTTGTAATTTATTATGACAAGCTCGGATCTCCTGCCACGTATTCAATCTGCTTGATTGTAATAAATTTGATTTGATCTGGGTAATTATAATGATTGCAATAAATCTGGTTGTTGGGATTTGTTGATAAATCTTGATTGATTTGGTGCCATGTGTCCAATCATTATTCTGTTGCGAGCCGTAGGGAAAAGGGGGAAGCTGATCTTCTGCCACTTGTCCTAACCGTGAGCCACAGGAACAGGGTGTCTTGACAGAGCCGCATGAGGGTGGCTTCTCAAAATTTGAACCCCATGAAGGTGGCAGTCGCATAGGTGTGGCTTCCGAAATCTAAGCTGCATGAGGGAAGTTTCCAATTGAACCGTATAAGACTGGCTACGTGTCAAGGCTGCATGGGCATGGCCTCTCAGCATTTGAGCCGCATGGAGATGGTCCCCATAATCCGAGCCGTATGAGAGTAGCGGCCGCATGGGGGTGACTTCTCAGGATTTGAGCCGCATGGAGATGGTCCCCATGATCCGAGCCGCATGAGAGTAGCGGCCACATGGGGGTGGCTTCCACCTGAACCGCATGCGTCTGGCCACGTATCAAAGTCGTATGGAAGACTTTGGGATTCGATGGATCTTGCCAGCTATAGAGATTTTTTTCGTTTCCCTAGGAGCACGCCATTATGTAAGAGTCATCATTGCAGCTTTATGTCAGAGCTGTCAGTTCACTTTTACGTCAATGTTGCCTTGTTGTGTCAGAGCATTAAATGAGGCCGCTGCTTAATAGCCAGCTGTAGAGGCGAGCCGCATAAGGCAACGTGGCTTTTATTCGAGCCGCATGGCTAGGTTGGTGTCTTTTGAGCCGCATAAAACTCCTGAGCCGCATGAGACTCTGAGAGCTTCTTTGAACCGCATGAGACACCATCTGTTTTGAGCCGCATGGATTTTCATGTTCTTTTTCATGCTTCTACAAAACCCCCCTTCAAAGTTTTTAATTTGTAAAATTGAAATACTTTGAATAAGAAGGATGGCTATGTCCACATAAGCTCTTCTGACCGCATAGGATGTTCTGGCCGTATGGACTTCTTAGCTGCATGGCCTTCCTGGTCGCATGGACTGCCTGGCCGCATGGACTTCCTAGCAATATGGCCTTCCTAACCGCATGGATCGCTCTGGCCGCATGGAGCACTTTGGCCGTATGGACCGCTCTGGCCGCATACTGTCTTTTCTGCCATGTAGGCGTCATTAATTGCCCTTGATTCATTTTTTTGATTTTGAGCCATCTTTTTTAGGGGAATCCCAAGAGCCTGTTTATTAAATATTAGGATTTTGTGCTTTGATGAATCTCTTTTATGAGAGGGGACGAAATCCTAGGAGTCGGATTTGCCTGCAGCGGACGACCCGAAGCGTTCATCGGTCCACGTGCCCCCCCTTTGTCCTCCTATAAATAAGAGTAATTTGGAGAAAGAAACTCTTTACTCTCTTTCCCAATTTAAGCTCTTCTTGCCCTAATTGTCGTCCTCTTCTTCTTCTTCTTTGATCTACGTGGCCCCAAAGACTTCCAAGGCTGCGGCGAAAGGTAAGGGAGCGGCGTCGACGTCGATTGCGGCGCCTGAAGTTCATCCCGCCGTTCACCCCACTATTGTTGGTAAGGCTTTGGGAGGATCGTATGCTTCACAAATCCTAACAAAGATGGCGATGTTGCATATTTTATGCACAAGCCTTTAATGCATCCTTCGTCTCCATCGAACTATTTAAATTGTATGGGCCGCATGTACGTCCCATGTCCAAGCCGCATGGGAGTTGTCCAGTGATCGCATAAATGCTTCGCAAACCGCATAATGACCTGTCAAATAGAGCCGCATAAGCCCCTCTGAATGGAGCCACATGAAGCTCCATCAAACAGGATCGCATAAGCCCCAATTTGAACTGTGCCGTATAAGCTCATCTAGACTGGGCCGCATAAGGCTCCGCAAATCAAAATCGCATAAGCTCCATCGAAACAGTGCCGCATGAAGCAGCGCTGAGACAAGCCGCATGAGCCCATCTGAACTGGGTCGCATGAGGCTGCGCTAAAACTGAGCCGCATAAGTTCATCTGGGCTGGGCCGCATAATGCCTTGCTAAGCAGAACCGTATAAGCTCACGCTAAACTGAGCCGCATAAGCTTACGCTAATTAGTGCCGCATAAGCTCATGTTCAAACAGAGCCGCATAAGCTCGAACTTAAACAGAGCCGCATAAGCTCATCTGGACTGGGCCGCATAAGCCTAAAAACACTAGGTGGTTTTGTTTAGCCATCGTTTAATCTTGTTTCTCTTTATCTTTCTCTAATGAATCTTCCAGTCACTCCAGCGGGAGAGCCTCTGGTAGGTCGCGCCCAGTCTGCTATAGGTGTGCGATTCGACCACTTAGTCCAATATGTGACGAACCAGCTTCCCAAAGATGAGCCTTTGGAGAGGCTGAATGCTATCAAGAACCAGCCCTTCTATTTTCTCTGCGCCATGATGAACTCGGGACAATTGGAGGGGAAATACCTGAAGCCGGCGTTCCTCTTTGGGGATGCTTTGTTTGTAAAGAACCCCCGAGTGCTGGATATATCCGATAGTTAGGACTTTACTCTTGACGGGGTGGAGATCCATATCCCTCCGATAGAGCGTCACTTTCCTCTGTCATGGTTCAACATGTTACCGCTGGACAGAAAGATGGTAGACTCCTTGACTCCAAGCAGGTCGGGGATGTTTGTGGAAAACATCCATTACAACAGGAATTTGGGGTCAGCGTATACGAAAAGGGAACCGGTCAGTCGGTACATGATAGGACAGGCTCCAGGTACCTTCATAAACATATCGGGTCCCAATTTTACGTTCTCTCAAGCTGATACCTTCTTGAACCAGCTGGCTCGGAAGGGATCTTATCCCGTCGATCGGTTGGCGTTGCTGAACTGGATAAACCCTATCCCTGCGTGGGCCAACTTGACCACGTAGATTTTACGGAAGTATGACACTCCCCTGCGTGAGATCGGCCTCTACTACGTCATTTGGGGCACCTGTTATGGTCTACCCATAAATAAACCGTTGTTCATGGCTCTCCTGGAGATGTACAACCGGCGGACGGGAACCTTCTTCATGTCTGGAGGGGAGCAGGGACTCCCTCTTCACGAGATGTACGTTATCTCCAAGCTGCCCTGGGGGGAAGAAGTCTTTGAAGTGTATACCCTTACGAGTGAAGAGCTCGAGGATTTGGATCGGCAGTTCCCGGGCTTTGTTGTCGTATATCAAAAATTGTTAAGTCACCACAGTACTTGTCACCAGACGGCTATCAAGAAGGATGGTAGCTCGGAAGGGAGCATTCCTCACACCAAGTCCTGGGTCTCATACCTTTTCACACTAGGCACCTCCGGCCGGGTTTCTTTCCAAGATCCTCAAACCCCGGAGGAGGTACAAAACCTGGCGTCGACCGCCAAGAGATCGAGGTCCACGGGCGACATATTTGGGAGTCAAACTGACTCCTTTAGTTATTTTTATCATGGTACTCAGCGACTATCGAAGAAGGCGCTCCTTGCAGGATTTCTGATGGTGTGTCTACGGAAATACATAGTCTCAGGAGGGACGGGTTCCATTGAGAGGATCAGTCGCCACTTTATCCTCCCTGTTGTAAAGCTGGTTTTTGGGGTCAGACCGGCCCTTCTTCCGGCCATGGTGTATAGTATACACTACGGCCTTCGTGCCTTTTCGTCCAAGGTCATCGCCCGTGACACGTCGATGGATTTTGAGCGCATAGAGCTGCCATACCATTACCTGATGGGTTGGCTGTTAATGCACTGCCGGCCTTTGATGAGGCCTGGAGCAGAAGACGATGTTACGGCTGATGATGCTTTTATTTTTCGATTCCACCATCAGCCCTGGGAGTGCAGCACCAAGCCATCCTGTCGGAGGGCACTAGCAAGAGTGGACGGATACGACTTTTTTGTGTTCGTTCCTCATTTTACTGCTGAAGAAGTGAGGGGCGTTCATGTTGATGGTACCGGGCCTTCTCACCTCTTATCTGAGAAAATGCTCCTTTGGCTGCGTAATATCCGTCCAGCGTACCTAGTATATCGTAACCACAACAACGTCTACCTGGCGCCCTACTTGCCCAGCAGGTTCTCCCGCTTATTCGGGTATAGCCAGCTGTTCACTGACAGTCCTAGCTCTTGCCTGGGCTTTGAAGGTAGCGTCCTTGACGGTATCAGGCATGGCATTATTATGACACGATTCATACCCGAACCACCTTTTTGGTTTCTGATGGTGAGGCGCCAGGGGAGATTTTGTATATGGCGGCCCTATACCATGTTACGACGAGCAAGCCTCTCGTTAATTTTGACCCGAGTACCAGCTTCATTATGGGTATTGGCTTAGCGGAGAAACCCAAGGGGTCTAAGACGAGGAAGAGGAGAGTGAACACAGTTCTCGTGCCTGACTCGGAGTCTGCCAATACGGACGAAGAGAATGACTAGCGCGATACAGATAACTCTTTCCCTCCTGTGGAAGATGTTGGGGCGGATCAGTACCTGTTGTGCCAGATGAGATGGTGGCGGATCAGCTGCTTGTTGCGCCTGGTGAGATGGTGGCGGATCAACCGCCCGTTGTGCGTGGCCCTTCACGCAAGTGAGGCAGGCGTGATTCTATTAGTGGCGTAACCTTCTCTGTGAAGCGGGCTGCGATAAGACGCTGGAGGCTTCTCATTAAAGAGAGGGGCGAAGGTGATGACACTGTTTCGGAGGTGAATTGAATTGCGACTATCCCCTTCTTTAGCTCTTTCTCTTCCTGAACTATGACCTAATCATTTTTCTCTTCTCTGTAGGCGTCGAAAGAGTCGGACTCTCGGGAAACGACCGCTGTTTCTGAAGTCAATTCGGCCCTGAATACTTTGATTAGTGACATGTGTGCCGAGATTATTTCTGTCGGGGTCCCCTCGGCGGCGGCTGAGGGATCTCACATTGCTGAGGTCTCGACCGAGGGCGACGGGGGCTCCGCTGAACCCGTCCTCGAAACTGCTGAATTTTAGCAGGGTAACACTGATCCAGTCGTATCTCCTTCCGGGGCGGCTGGTGTAACACCCACTTTTTCTAAAATAAGGGTAATTTTGAACTTTTGTAAAATTTTATTATTTAATAATAGGATTTATGATTTATGGGAATTTTTAATTAATTTAATACTATTTAAAATTGGTGAATTATAATTTTGATGTGTTAGCTAGTGAACCCTAGAACAGTTGAGCCTAGAGATTAACCATGACCATGGGGACCTAACCATGTGATTAGAATGACTATTTACAACTTTTTAGGCTAAGGGTATTTTGGCCATTTTGTGACTTTTGAATTATTTAGGATTTTGATTAATTGGGGAATTTTAGATTATTTTAATAATATTTAAATTGATGTATTATGATTTTGGTCATTTTTTATATTTTAATATTTTGGGAAAATTTTATATTTTTAATAATATTTTTATTGGATTTGTTTAGTCGGGTTTGAGTTTCATCTCGTTCCGACTTGTATTGTGACCCGGGTAGCTTAAACTCTAGATGGGATCCAATATTAAGTTAAGCATGGCCCACAAAACCCAATATTTAAGTCAGTTAATTAAACTAATTTTTATCATGTTAGAATGGCTAAGTTAGAGACTCAAAACTAGATCATTTTGACCCCAAACTTGAACCTAGTCTAGACTTAACCATATGAGACTAGAGAGGGGCAATTAGGACATAACTCATTAGCCCTAATGGAGTCTTTATGGCAGCCACCTTTAGGGGAGAATGATTTATTTCATTCATTACAATCTTGCCTCTTTTATTTTCCTTTTATTCTTTCCTAATTTTAAAGAGCCTTCCCATTGATTTGATCTCCAAATCAAATCATTCCTTCACCAAACCTTCCCTCAATCATTCCCATTCTCCAAGAAAAGGGTGCTACCAAGGATTGGAAAAGGAGTGCAAGGAGGAGTGTCCACTTTGAGAGATCTTCGTATCGGAGCCGTGTCCTAAAGGATTTTATTGGGATTCCACTCCCAATAGGTAAAACCCATCATCTAAATCGATTTTCTTTGCATATAAATTAGTTTTGAATCCATATGATGCATCCTCATGCATGTGTCCCATTTAGATTCAAATTTGAGGCCATTTGGAGCTCTCTTGAGGATTTTAGATATGTGTCTTGTGTCCTACTTGATAGATCCCAAATTAGGACACCCCATGTGTATGTACGTATGATAATAGTTTAAATAGATATTTAAATTCAGTTTTAGAATGGTTAGAGAGTGGATTGATCTTAGTTAGGATGGTTAGAATGAGTTTCATTTTGATACCTATGTTTGTATCCAAGTATCTTGGCCTATATGTGTTCTTTTGTCCAAAACAACTCAAATTCGTCATAATATTCATCCACATTTTTATTAACCAAAATAACTTAGAAATGTCATAGCTTTTAGCTTAGAACTCTTATTTATCTCACGTTTTTTTAAAAGAACCGTATCAAAGTTAGATTTCCAAATATATATTTTAATAAGCCAAATTCTTTTTGTAACTTTCTGTAGAATTATTTGAGTGTTAGTTGTACGAAAGACGAACGTGTTTCAGTATTTTCGTGACTTCGGGAGCTTCCGGACACGAAAATACGATCCATTTGAAGTTTCGGAAAGCTAACATGAAGGGATACAACATACTTTAATCCTAGAATTTAGTAGAGGCCTAATTGTTACATTATTGGTTTTAAGTAGAAGAGTGACTATACGATATTTGCATTTTGTGTAACCTATGAGCCTATGTAGTATGGCTATTAAATGAATATAGAGTATGTAATACATGATATGTCAGATGAATAAAATGATATATATATGATATATATCCTCTTTACATTAATGTATATATATGGTTGAATATAAGCATGTAGGAATGCAATTAATATAATGAATGTAAGCAATGCATAAATGCATGAATGAAAGAATGATATACAATGTATGCATGAAAGTATATCCTGAATGCTAGATATGAATGCAAGGTATACATGTAATGATAGATATGAATACATTATATATAAATAATATAATACAATATATAATGATAGCATGTATGGTAATGTAGAATATATGATGCAAGCATGTATATGTCTACTGTTTTCCCTTTTCCTTATATTTTCCTTCCCTTCCCTTTCCATTTCAGTTTTTTTCCCTTTTTTTTTCCTCTTCTATTTTTAGATATTATATACAATGTATATAATGTATAGATGCATGTAAGTATATAATATGCATGGATGAATGTCATATATGAATGAATGAATCAATCAAAGGTATAAGTAAAGTATAATGCATTGTAATGAATGTTAACATATATATAATGTATAAAAGTATGTATGTAAATGTGCATGAATGTATATATCTATGTAACTATGTAAATATGCATGATATAACATATTCCTATATATATAAATATATATGTAATGTGGATATGCATGTATATATGAAGGTATGTATTTATATATAGTATCTATTTTATATTATGCTTTGTTGTGGTTAACATTGTCCTGTGATTGTGTGAGTGCTAGCCTTGGCTTGGTTAGGCCTAGTGAGACTTGTTAGACTTGTTTGGGCTAGGACTTGACCTAGTTGACCTAATTTGACTAGTGTGGTTGACTAGAGTTGAGCAAGTGTTGACTTTAGTCTAGTTTGACCTAGATAGCATGCAGATGTATTGTATATTTCATTTATCATCTCTCATATACATCTTGACCTGTGTTGCTCTAAATAGGACTCTGTGGCTTCAGTTTGGACCTCTATACCTATCAGTTGTTCAGGTTATCAGGCGAGTACATTCTCTGACCATTTCATACTTGTCTGGATTTACATTCTTGCTCTAGATTACTGTACTTGATGCTGACACGATTGTTATCATGGATTGGTACTATATGGATCTTCTTTTGAGATGTTATCCCCTTGTATTCACTAAATACATATTGTGATGTGCGTTTCACTTATATATTGTATTTATTGAATACCCTTATCCTTGTATACTCATTGTGCATATTGTACTCTCATTATCACATGAGTCCCATGGATAGACCATTATACAACTATTGTATAATATTGTACATCTATTGTATAACATTGTACACTATTGTATAAGATAACGTAACTGGAGTGGATCCTTGTGTATTGATTGGGGAGGGGGAGTAGAATTGGTTATATAATCAAATCCTATTGTGCAATATTGTATAACTATTGTATATGTCTATTGTGCACTCACGTACAATGGAGTTACCATTGCATTGTCCTAGACCGTTTGCATAACCATATTGTACTCTAAATTATATATTGTTTACAGCTCTTACTTATCATATATAGATATTTTCTATTATCAAATCTCTGTTATTTTTCATATACATTCTTCTTTCAGTGTTTCATGTATCTTACTCTATTGCATGCTTTATATTTCCTAACTTGATATGAACTGCGTGAGATGTTTTGTGCTCGCTCCTGTCCTGACTGGACCTGTTGATAAATTTTACAGATAGCTTGGAGGTTGCCTGCTAGCCTAGAGAAGACACAGTAGAGGTTGTATAGATAGTTATTTTAGTTGTCTTGAGTTGTATTTGCTTTATGGATTACTGTATTTGAGATTTGAGATATTTTTTGGGTTTGTGTATCTTAGACACTTAGACTTCTATCTGCGGTATCTCTTTGTGGATTTCATATTTTATCTATCTTTTATCATTCTCCACCTTAGATGTGATTGAGACTGTATTTGCTATGTCACCTCCATTCGGAGTGTATATATTGTATAGGTACCTTTATATTGTTAGATGTTTGACCTAGGACAGCGTTCTACCGCCGACACTGCGGCGTAGGCTGGACGTACCCACTTCTCGTGGCCTTACTCTAGGGTGTGGGTTGTGACACGTTTTTAGTGGTGGCCCACACATGTCGAGTTTGTGTAGTGGTATTCGAACTAGAGTATCACTACAGCCTGCAGTAGGATTAGGATATATTTTTGAAGGTACTCAATCACAGTTAGGATCCCTTGAGAGATTCATGGGATGACCCTTGAGAATCTCATTATAAAATATCTTAAAATTTGAGTCTAACAGTTTATATTTATCTTTCTTGGTCAGTTAATGAATTTGATTTTTGGGTATCCATTGTTGATTTAATTTAATTTTTGTCAAGATGAAATTATATGGGCTAGGTCATCTAAATTATGGAATCTAGTCTTCTACGGTCACATTAGCCAGCGTGGTGAGGACATATAGTCTGACTTTGGATATATTTCTCGGGTGTGGGAATTTAAGGTTTTCGCAGCCTAGCTAGCGGCATCGCAAAAATTTTAAATGCCATGATTCTAGAGGTATGTACCTAAGTCGAGGACTTTGTGATTATCGTAGCTTTGCTTACTAGTATGACGAGAATTTAGAGTACCATGATTTTGGATAGATGCATATGATTATCAGATTGTACCTTAAATGTTCTTGAACATGTTTTCTCTACTTTTGTTTCAGTCATTCTCAAAAAAAAATTATTGTTTGTTTTGTTTGTTTTGCTTCTCATTATTTAACTTAGGAGTAGCTTTAGCTGTATTATAAACCTTGTGTAACTTCTTACTATGAATTTCTTCTTAATACAATGAATCGATGATTTTGCTAGACCTTATCTTGGATTTGATATTATAGCTCTGGTTTCAAAATGGTTCTTTTTTTAAACAGATAAGCAGAACAGATTTTATCGTTATTTTCTTCTTGCTATTATTCATGTATTAAATAATAATTATAATAAAACTGTCATGATTACATCAATTACCTACTTGCAATCCTGGTAGGAATCTAAATGTTGGTCTTGATATGGAATTTGATTTTTATGTTGGGACATGAGAATATATATATATAGAGGACACAGACACTTTGCCTGACACGTATGCATGCTACACTTTGATTACCAACCCATCTAAATATATTAATTTGTTGTTGATGTTAAATTCTCAAAACCCCAATATCTCTGACACAATACAGTATCAGAGAATAGTTCTCTATTTTTTTCCAGTTTAAATTCATAATTTAAATATAAATTTTATATTATTAGTTGTTGTTTACATCACTGCACGTGTATGTTATATACAGGGTTTCAATTCTTAAAAAAATTGGTTAAGTTTTGTGTTTGAATTTGTCAAATCTGAGACCGTGTGCATATATAACCCTTTAACACTGGATTCTAAGTGATTAGTTCAATTTACAGTTTTTAAATGTAATGTTTTGAGCCATATACATTGTTGTATGTAGGGATATAATGTTAGGTTTCATACTCTTACATGTAAGGTTGTGGTTGTGGTGAACATTGGGTTGGTTTTGATGTTCGAATTTCACCAAAATCCTGAAACTGAATACATGTAAACATTTTTTACATTGATTTTAAATGTTTAGTTCAATTTCAGATTTAATATGTAATGTTAAACTGAAATGAATGATTTAACCCTTCATTTTAAGTTATAACCCATGTACTCTTGACACTCTACACTAATGTACACTAATGTTCACAACTGCCATGTAAACCTAACCCTTCATCTCTACGTTATGTTCATATATATATATATATATATATATATATATATATATATATATATATAGTTTATGCATACTGTTATAATGTAATAGATACATAATTAAATCTCTACCTTTCTATACATATAGATATATGTATATATATGGTTAGCCATGCTTGTTATGAGTAAATAGGTTCTGCATTGTAGATTGTTTAACCAATATGCCATGAGTAGTGTAACTTGATAGCTATTGTTTTGAAACCAAATCCTCCTATACACTTTCATGTATATTTCACACACACACACACATGTCTACTATCTAACCCTATGAACATGTCCACATACACCCATACATACATTAACCACATAACCTTTACATAATGCTAGCTTTTCCCCTTCTAACACTCTCTCTCTCTATATATATATTGTGATTGGATTTTAATGCTCGACATTTGTGCTTTAAATTTTGATTTTGATTATGCCTTAAAGTCTTGATGATTTGTTATTTCTGTATCTTTTTCAGTTTAACACCCCTAATTGCTTGTAAGTTTTGATACCCTATGATTGTTTTGGTCTAGTGTAACTAGTATACCTAGATGAGACTTACACTACCACCGTATGCCATGACCTTGTATGCCATTCTTTTAAATTGTATGATTTAGGTAAGTTCTGAGACTTTGATTGTTGGGGACGAGACTCTAGAAGAAGTACGACCATCTTAATTTCGAGGACGAAATTTTCTAAGAAGGGTAGACTTGTAACACCCACTTTTCTAAAATGAGGATAATTTTGAACTTTGTAAAATTTTATTATTTAATAATAGGATTTATGATTTATGAAATTTTTTAATTACTTTAATACTATTTAAAATTGGTGAATTATAATTTTGATGTGTTAGTAGTGAACCCTAGAACTGTTGAGCCTAGAGATTAACCATGACCATGGGGACCTAACCAAGTGATTAGAATGACTATTTACAACTTTTTAGGCTAAGGGTATTTTGGTCATTTTGTGACTTTTAAATTATTTAGGATTTTGATTAATTGGTGAATTTTAGATTATTTTAATTATATTTAAATTGATGTATTTTGATTTTGGTCATTTTTATATGTTAATATTTTGGAAAAATTTTATATTTTTAATATTGTTTTTATTGGATTTGTTTAGTCGGGTTTGAGTTTCGTCTCGTTCCGACTTGTATTGTGACCCGGGTAGCTTAAACTCTAGATGGGATCCAATACTAAGTTAAGCATGGCCCACAAAACCCAACATTTAAGTTAGTTAATTAAACTAATTTTTATCATGTTAGAATGGTTAAGTTAGAGACTCAAAACTAGATCATTTTGACCCCAAACTTGAACCTAGTCTAGACTTAACCATATGAGACTAGAGAGGGGCAATTATGACATTTCCCATTAGCCCTAATGGAGTCTTTATGGCAACCACCTTTAGGGGAGAATGATTTATTTCATTCATTACAATCTTGCCTCTTTTATTTTCCTTTTGTTCTTTCCTAATTTTAGAGAGCCTTCCCATTTATTTGATCTCCAAATCAAATCATTCCTTCACCAAACCTTCCCTCAATCATTCCCATTCTCCAAGGGAATGGTGCTACCAAGGATTGGAAAAGGAGTGCAAGGAGGAGTATCCACTTTGATGGATCTTCGAATCGGAGCCGTGTCCTAAAGGATTTTATTGGGATTCCACTCCCAATAGGTAAAATCCATCATCTAAATCGATTTCCTTCGCATATAAATTAGTTTTGAATCCATAGGATGCATCCTCATGCATGTGTCCCATTCAGATTCAAATTTGAGGCCATTTGGAGCTCTCTTGAGGATTTTAGATATGTGCCTTGTGTCCTACTTGATAGATCCCAAATTAGGACACCCCATGTGTATGTACGTATGATAATAGTTTAAATAGATATTTAAATTCAGTTTTAGAATGGTTAGAGAGTGGATTGATCTTAGTTAGGATGGTTAGAATGAGTTTCATTTGGATACCTATGTTTGTATCCAAGTATCTTGGCCTATATGTGTTCTTTTGTCCAAAACAACTCAAATTCGTCATAATATTCATCCACGTTTTTATTAACCAAAGCAAGTTAGAAATATCATAGCTTTTAGCTTAGAACTCCTATTTATCTCCTGTTTTTTTAAAGAACCATATCGAAGTTAGCTTTCTAAATATATATTTTAATAAGCCAAATTCTTTCTGTAACTTTCTGTAGAATTATTTGAGTGTTAGCTGTACGAAAGACGAACGTGTTTCAGTATTTTCGCGATTTCGGGAGCTTCCGGACACGAAAATGCGATCCGTTTGAAGTTTCGGAAAGCTAACACAAAGGGATACAACATTAGTATAGGCCTAATTGGTACAATATTGGTTTTAAGTAGAAGAGTGACTATACGATATATGCATTTTGTGTAACCTATGAGCCTATGTAGTATGGCTATTAAATGAATATAGAGTATGTAATACGTGATATGTTAGATGAATAAAATGATATATATATGATATATATCCTCTTTACATTAATGTATATATATGGTTGAATGTAAGCATGTAGGAATGCAATTAATATAATGTATGTAAGCAATGTATAAATGCATGAATGAAAGAATGATATACAATATATGCATGAAAGTATATCCTGAATGCTAGATATGAATGCAAGGTATACATGTAATGATAGATATGAATGCATTATATATAAATAATATAATGTAATATATAATGATAGCATGTATGGTAATGTAGAATATATGATACAAGCATGTATATGTCTACTGTTTTCCCTTTTCCTTATATTTTCCTCCCCTTTCCTTTCCATTTCAGTTTTTTTCCCTTTTTTTTTCCTCTTCTATTTTTAGATATTATATACAATGTATATAATGTATAGATGCATGTAAGTATGTAATATGCATGGATGAATGTCATATATGAATGAATCAATCAATCAGAGGTATAAGTAAAGTATAATACAATGTAATGAATGTTAAGATATATATAACGTATAAAAGTATGTATGTAAATATGCATGAATGTATATATCTATGTAACCATGTAAATATACATGATATAACATATGCCTATATATATAAATATGTATGTAATGTGGATATGCATGTATGTATGAAGGTATGTATTTATATATATTATGCTTTGTTGTGGTTCACATTGTCTTGTGATTGTGTGAGTGCTAGCCTTGGCTTGGATAGGCCTAGTGAGACTTGTTAGACTTGTTTGGGCTAGGACTTGACCTAGTTGACCTAATTTGACTAGTGTGGTTGACTAGAGTTGACCAAGTGTTGACTTTAGTCTAGTTTGACCTAGATAGTATTGTAGGAGCGTAAAAAGTGCTTCCAAGAAGGAGTCATCTCATTCATAAGTGGTCTGCTTTATGCCTAATACAGCGGGTAATCTCTTTACGCTCAAGACAAGGCTAGACACTTTACGTCTAAGCAAACTGATTGCTTTACGCTGGGGTCTATACTGGTGATTTTACGCCAAGGTCAGAGCAGCCTCTTTCACACTGGACAAAAGCTATCAAATCTTACATTTAATGCAGATTTTTGACATGAAGATATCAATGATGGCATTTACCACAGAATTCAATGGAATTTGTCTTATACAAAGACCATTGTTGTCGTTTATGGAGATCGAGCTACTTTACGCTCACTAAAGGGTTTCTTTTACGCACGGAGTTTTACATGAGTCCTTATGCTCATTAAAAAACAATGTGTGCGTGAAGTCTATTTGAGCCATTTTACGCTCAAGGTTATACAACCGCTTTACGCTGGAAACCTATGACAGAGCTAGTTTACGCTCATCTTTTTACGCCCTATTTTGTTCTGGCCAGTTCAGAACGTGGTGTGCCTACGTGGTTTTCATGCCACATATTTTGAAGAACGTGTGTACGTGTATCCTATTCTTACTGAAATGATGGAACACGTGTCATCACATACAGAGGATGATTCTGATCGGGATGGAGGTTATTGAGCGTAAAGACATATCTTGATGCTCCTTTACGCACGGAAGCCCCAACCTATAAAAGACTCATTTTTCTCATACAAGACACACACAGAGAGAGAGACAGGAGAGAATACAGAGATCAGAGCTTCGAGATTTTTGATCCTCTAGAGCATTCTTTTTCAACTTTTCTTCCAGAACAGAGTGAAGCAAAGCAGGAAAGCATTCGGCCTCGCCATCAGTGCCCAAGTGCGTCGATACCTTTCTGTTGCATTAGTTCTTCCAAGTTGTTCTACATCAAGCAGCGATCTTCATCATCATCATATGGTCCAAGGAACAAAGTGATCATTTACAGATCAGACTTCTATAGCAATACTTTCCCAGAATCAAAAAGTTGTACTTTTTGTACTCTTTCTCGTTTTATTTTCAAAAGCCAATTCCTCCAAGGCATTTTGTTAAGTGAAACAAAAATGGCGACTCTGCTGGGGATCGAGCTACTTTACGCTCACTAAAGGGTTTCTTTTACACACAGAGTTTTATATGAGTCCTTACGCTCATTAAAAAAAATGTGTGCGTGAAGTCTATTTGAGCCATTTTACGCTCAAGGTTATACAACCGCTTTACGCTGGAAACCTATGACAGAGCTAGTTTACGCTCATCTTTTTACGCCCTATTTGTTCTGGCCAGTTCAGAACGTGGTGTGCCTACGTGGTTTTCATGCCACATATTTCGAAGAACGTGTGTACGTGTATCCTATTCTTACTGAAATGATGGAACACGTGTCAGCACATACAGAGGATGATTCTGATCGTGGATGGCGGTTATTGAGCGTAAAGACATATCTTGATGCTCCTTTACGCACGGAAGCCCCAACCTATAAAAAGACTCATTTTTCTCATACAAGACACACAGAGAGAGACATGAGAGAATACAGAGATCAGAGCTTCAAGATTTTGATCCTCTAGAGCATTCTTCTTCAACTTTTCTTCCAGAACAGAGTGAAGCAAAGCAGGAAAGCATTCGGCCTCGCCATCAGTGCCCAAGTGCGTCGATACCTTTCTGTTGCATTAGTTCTTCCAAGTTGTTCTACTTCAAGCAGCGATCTTCATCATCATCATATGGTCCAAGGAACAAAGTGATCATTTACAGATCAGACTTCCATAGCAATACTTTCCCAGAATCAAAAAGTTGTACTTTTTGTACTCTTTCTCGTTTTATTTTCAAAAGCCAATTCCTCCAAGGCATTTTGTTAAGTGAAACAAAAATGGCGACTCTGCTGGGGACGACCTTCTCCTCTGACGAGGAGGTGATTGCTCAATATGATGATGTTTCGGTCGGTTCGACCAAGAAGACTCTGGTTCTGCACTTCGACCAGACAGCCTATGAAGAAATGCTCCGAACTGGGGGTGGTTCTCGCCATTCCAATGCTCAAAAGTCTCGCAAAGCACGAAAAGTTTGGATTCCCAAATCCAAAGTAATTTCTGATCTCTCTGCTGCTTCTGGTGACAAGGGAATTCTTTCCACTCCTGTTGTAGGGGCTCCCGTTCATAACGAGGCAGTCCTTACTTCAAAGTTGCACTCGAAATGTGACAATTTATCTCCCGTTCGTAACGGCGAAGATAACCAGGTTTCACGCCCACTGCGTAAAATCAAATTTTGCGCTCAGTGGGTAAGAACCAAATTTTACGCTCAGCTCACAAGAATGAGTCTCCCATTCGTAATGTGGCAGACTCTAAAGTTTGTGCTTCTGAGTGTAAGAATCCGTCTCCCGTCTGTGACGTGGCAGGCCCAAATAAGTTACGTTCCTCGTGTAAAACAAAATCTCCCGTTGGTAACGTTGGCAG
This sequence comes from Iris pallida, assembly GCA_029216955.1. NCBI lineage: Eukaryota > Viridiplantae > Streptophyta > Magnoliopsida > Asparagales > Iridaceae > Iris > Iris pallida. Next base: position 2,226,677 of record JANAVB010021999.1, on the reverse strand, counting down.
ATAATAAGATTTTACGTTCCATGCGTAAAGATAAATTTCCTGTCTGTGACAGTGTAGATGAAATTCACAATGATACTCACATATCAAATGTGAATGTATCTAAACGTGTACAGCGTAAAAATATTGTTGGTAAAACTTCTGTTCTACACCAACAATCTTCTTACACTAATTTGCGTAAAGTACCAAATTTGCAAATTACGCGCCAAGAAAATGGAGTCTTGCGTGCTAAATCTCAAGATTTACGTACACAACTCCAAACGCGTAAAACGTACAGTTTGGTTCTGCAAATGCAGCCAGTAATCTTCTTTATACACAAGGAACTAGACGGTTTTCTACCCCAAATATAATAAAGAAGAATACTACTTCCACTCCTCTGACTTATGCGAATTGCTAATGGAAAAGCGTAAAAATAGACAATCTTCGGTGACATTCCCCCAAGGAAGACATCACTGTGAATACCACCAGGTTGTGATCAACTGTTGTTGTTCAGCTTCAAGACGATCAGTTTTTGATCGGTTGAGTCTTAATGCACCTCCATATCAAGCTGAGCATCCAGAACATGAGTTGCCATACGCATCAGTCAACATGGCATCTCATACTAACAGAGGACGACATCCAAGACGGAACACGTCCCAAACTCCAAGTCAACAACAGTTCAACAGGCTTCTTGATTCCTTTGAGGGAGTATATCAGAACACTCGGTCAAGAAGGCAAAGACTATTGCAGACTTCTGACTCAGAAGCTGGGGGTACTCAATCTTTTGAGTCTGACACCGATAGTGTGGATTCATACTTCTATACGAATCCTTCTGTATCTTCAAGGGAGGTTGAATCCTATGCTGTTGGAGATGAACCAGAGACGTCATCTGTTAATACAGAACAACGTCTCACTGCCGTCGAACATTCGCTGAAGGATATGCTTAACATGGTGCAAAACATGCATCAGGTAATTTTGAACCAACAAACTGCTCAACCGACGGTAGTAACCACCGGCACCAGTAGCAGCGCAAACTCAAGATAGTCAAGGGGCTGAAATACCTTTGAATATTCAAGAACCTGCTGTTAATCAGAATTCTGCATCTCCAGATCCCATCATTCCAGAAGAAGTACCACCTCCAGTGGGGTCATGGTACATCCAACGACTACTCAGTCAAATGTGCTTCCTCAAACCAGTAAAGCCATTCAAGCAGTGCGTGAACTTAAAGCACAGTTTGAAGTCTTGAGGCACAAGGATCAGCTCCAGAGGTTAGGGATTAAGCAACCTTATCCTCCTCATTGGAATGATGTACCCTTTCCACCGAAGTTCAAGCCACAATCCATGGTTTTGTTCGATGGAAAAGCATCTCCCAGTCAATATATCAATTATTTTGATATTATGACTGTACACTTGCAGAAAAATGATGCTCTTCTCACTCGAGTGTTCATCGGGTGCCTGACGGGTTCAGTTTATGACTGGTATCGTAGCTTACCCGATAACTCTATTTCGTCTTTGACGAATTCAAAGCAATGTTCCTCTCCCGTTTCTATGAAGGAGGTATGGACATGAACATGTCCTCCTTAATAGAAATAAAACAAAAGGAGAAAGAAGATACTCGGACGTTCATCGAACGTTTCCGACAGGCCACTCTAAAGATGCCTCCTGGTATGTCAGATTCGGCATTGATTGACACATGCAAGATGAATCTGTGACCATCCATCGCTGTCTTCACAGGTTCCCAATTCACAGATTGGGCTTCGTTCATCATAGCAGCAGTTTCTGCCGAGACCAATGGTAGGTTGGCTCGAGAACACGGGATGATTTTCGCTTCAGAAGACAAAGGGAAGAAAAATAGTCCTGGCAATAATCCTGGCAATCGTAATGTGAAGGGAAAGGATACCCTTATGGTTAATCTTTCCAAAAACAAAATGACGCCGAGTAATCGGGAATCTTCCAGGCCAAAGAAAGAATACTCCTTCGACGAAAGTGATATCCAGGAATATTTCAATGTCTGATAAAAAGTGGTAAACTTCAGATTCCAGAGCCAAAGAGGCCTAATGAGGTGAATCTGACTGACAATCCCAAGTATTGTATCTATTATATATATATTAATCATCCTACCAGTGCTTGCTAGTCTTGAAAAACAAGATCCAAGAGCTGATAAATGGTGGTGCCATCGCTTTAACCAATGATGACCATACGGTGACAACCAATATGGTTTCTTTCAGCTTAGGGATTTTCCTCCACAGTAAATCCCAGACGAAATTATCCCAATTCCGAAGGCGACGATGAAGATTATGAATATCTCGCCTGCCAGGAAAGAAAATACAGGATTGCTGCCGCTCACATTGAAGAATGGTGAAATCATGTGGGTACATCCTGACTTAGTGCCTGAGTTGGAAAATAAAGGTAAAACTTCAAAGTCCAAGAAAAGTAGGAAAGTCAAAACCTGCAACATGATTTCTCATGTTATTCCAGATCCTGACGACTTGGATCATCTATGGGATGGCCTTCCTCTTGAAGATAGACTGAAAGGACTAAACATCTGTCCTCCAAGTCTAGCTCCTCCTACCAAGCTCAAGCTTACTCATCAGCAGTGGTTAGCCATGAATAGTGTTCCTTTATATCGGGCACAACAAGTCTTTGCTGTTTATGAAAAAGCTCCAACAGGGATTTCTCCTCGTGTCCCGAATCCTGCTCCTCCTTTAACTACAGAGACGCCTGTGCTTCGTTCTCCTGTAGTTGCAGAGGTTCCTTCCTCTTCCTGTACTGAAATACCTGTTCAGAGTTCACTACCTATCCATTTGTATAGTCAGCAATCCGTCATTCTCATAAAGAAGATGGGTTACGATTTCAAAAGGCGGAAGGTTTGAACCATGATAAAGGAATACGTCTTCCTTTACAAATTCAAAATCAGAATTCCACTACTGGATTAGGATCTGAAGTTCCCCGTAACAACCTTCACAAGAAGAGGGCTAAGGAAAGAAAGACTAAATCCTGTAATATGGTACTTTCTTCTCTTGAGTCTGAGAAAGAAACTTTTGCTGGTACGAATGATCCAGAACCACCACTGATTGTCAATATTGGCAACTCTATGCAGAAGTTGGATGATGGTCTACTGTTGATTAATCCGAAGCACAGCAATTAGATTGTAAATGATGTAAATATTGCTCATCTCTTTGATATCAATGAAGATTTCCTTTTCGAGTATATGGTTGTCAGGTTTATGGACAACATAGATTCCTCATATGAGGAATCTAGACAGATATTCTCAGTCAATATGGTTCAAACCGATGATAAATTGGAGCCATTTGAGAACGATCCTTGGGCTCAACAGATGGATACTCAATGGAAACTTCGTTTTGAACAGCGACAGCCACCTACAGAAGATGAGGTTATCCAGATCGATGTTGGAAATGGAGTTACGCCCAAACCAATATTCATCAGTAAGAATCTTTCTGAAGATGAAAAGGAAGAGTTGATAAAACTTATCAAAGATTACATTGACATCTTTGTATGGAGTTATGAGGATATGCCAGGGTTAGATCCTAAAGTTGCCACTCATAAACTCAACATCTTGCCTAATGTCAAGCCTGTAAAACAACAACAACGGCGCTTTAGACCAGATATGATAGATGCAATCGAAGCAGAAGTCAAAAAAGCTGATTACTTGTGGCTTCGTTCGTGAAGAACAACACCCTGATTGGGTGGCCAATATTATTCCTATTATGAAGAAGAACGGAAAAGTCCGAGTCTGTATAGACTACCGAGATCTTAATACAGCTTGTCCAAAGGACGAATTTCTACTTCCCATTACTGATGTCATGATAGACAATACATGTGGTTTTGAACGTATGTCTTTCATGGACGGATTCTCAGGATACAATCAAATCAAGATGCATCCAGAAGATAAGAAGCATACAGCTTTTCGAACACCCCTTGGGGTTTTCTGCTATACCGTTATGCCGTTTGGTCTTAAGAACGCCGGTGCCACATATCAACGGGCTATGAGCAATATCTTTCAAGAACATCTACGAAAAATAGTTGAATGCTACGTAGATGACATTGCTGTTAAAAGTCGGTCAAAGAATGATCACATTCAAGACTTGAAGACAGTATTTGAATTGATGCGTCAGCATCAATTGAAAATGAACCCTACTAAGTCTTTTTTGGGGGTTTCCAGTGGCAAGTTTTTAGGATTTGTCATTACCTCTCAGGGTATTCATGTTGATCCTGATAAGGTTAAAGCAATTCTTGAAATGCGTCCTCCTCGAAATCTGAGAGAACTCCGTGGCTTCCAGGGCCGTATCGCTTATATCAGAAGGTTTATATCTAATCTTTCTGGAAGATGTCAACCTTTCTCCCGTCTATTAAAGAAAGGAGTATCTTTCGTCTGGGATGAAGCATGTCAAAAGGCCTTCAATGACATTAAACAATATCTTACAAACCCACATGTTCTGGTACCACCGGTGATAGAAAGACCATTTTTGCTGTATGTTCGAGCCTTAGATCATTCACTTGGTGCTCTTCTGGCACAAAAAAGTGATATGGGTCATGAACAAGCAATATATTATCTGAGCAGAATGATGGTAGGAGCTGAACACAGATATACTCCTATGGAGAAGGAATGTCTAGCTTTAGTTTTTGCCGTTCAAAAGACAAGGCATTATGTCACTGGACAGACCATTCATGTCATCTCCAGAATAAATCCCATTCGGGTATTGATGAGAAAATCGAGCATTCTTAATTCCAGGTTAGCTACCGGGGCGATGTTGCTCATTCCTTATGACATGGTCTATGTGCCTCAAAAATTAGTAAAGGGCCAAGCGTTAGCTGATTTCTTAGCTGCTCATCATGTACCTGAAACTTCAAAGTTATATGAAGACATCCAGACGAAGCAGTGGATTGCAACATGACTTTGAAGAACGACATATGGCAATTATATTTGATGGAGCATCACGAGTCAGACCTAAAGGCAATATTGTCTCTGGAGTAGGAATCGTCTTGGTTTTCCCTGACAAAATGGTCATATACCGCGCCTATTCTTTTAATGAGCCATGCTCTAACAATGTAGCAGAATATAATGCCCTGTTGATTGGTCTCCAAGTAGCAAAACAATTGGATATTGAATTCCTAGAAGCTTTTGGGGATTCTCAATTGATCGTCAATCAAGTTAGAGGGACCTATGAAGTCAGAAATCCTGATCTCATCCCCTATCATCAGGTGGTAGTCGAGTTGGTCCTTTCATTCAAAGGATTCTTCATTGAATTTGTGCCACATTCTCAGAATGTGGAAGCTGATGCTCTTGCCAGCTTAGCTGCAGACTTGGCTGTCCCAATCCGAAGGCAAAATACGATTACTTTGCTAGACCGAGACTTGTTCTGTGTGAAGAGTAATCTACATATCGAACAAAGTTATGTTACAGAGGCAAGTTCCCAGCAGAAAGATTGGAGAACTCCATTCATTGATTATGCAGTCCATGGAATTCTGCCTGAAGATCCTAAAGAAGCTGCGTCAATTAAGAGACGATCGTTTCGATTCTATTATGATTCATCTTTACATATGCTATATCGTCGTTCATATGACGGACTCCTGCTGCGTTGTCTCTCAGAAAGCGAAGCTAAACAAATACTACGTGAGGCTCATGATGGTGTCTGTGGTGCTCATCAACCGGGTCCAAAGTTACAAGATCGCATTCGAAGAATGGGGTATTATTGGCCCTCTATGATAGCAGATGCTGTAGACTATGCCAGAAGATGCAAAGCATGCCAGATTCATGCAGACTTTATTCATTAACCTTCTGAATTTCTACATCCTACAGCAGCCTTCTGGCCTTTTGAAGCTTGGGGTATGGATATCATTGGTCCGATAAACCCTCCTTCTGTCAAAGGACATCGATTTATACTAGCTATAACCGATTACTTTTCAAAGTGGGCAGAAGCAGTTCCCCTTGTTGAAGTAAAAACGTCTAATGTGGTCAGCTTCATTAAACATCATGTCATTTATCGTTTCGGGATTCCTCGACGAATAATCCATGACAATGGACCATAATTTGCCAGTCAGGCATTTTATCGGTTCTGTGACAAGAAACGAATTCAAAATCTGGCTTCCACAGCTTACAACCCGGCTGCTAATGGTTTGGCAGAAGCCTTCAACAAAATGATCATCAAACTTCTCAAAAAGTTTCTCTCTTCTAATAAAAGAGATTGGAATGAGAAGCTTGAAGAATGTTTATGGGCATACCGAACAACAGTCCGGACTCCTTCTGGTTTTACACCATTTTCACTGGTTTATGGATGTGAAGCTGTCCTTTCATTGGAAATCCAGATCCCTTCTCTTCGAATTGCTATTGCTAATGAGCTAACTACAGAGAATAATGATCGTTTACGCCTCCAAGAACTTGAGGGATTGGATAAGAGGCGTCTTCAAGCACAATAGCATATTGAGTTATATCAAGCCCGTATATCTCGAACTTTCAATCGTAAAGTCAAGGAGAGGGTATTCAAAATTGTTGAGCTCGTGTTGGCTGTTCGAAGACCAATGGTAATGACTCACAAGAGCCAAGGGAAATTCCAAGCGAAATGGGAAGGCCCGTATGTGATTGAGTCCGTGTTCTCTAACGGTGCTTATCGGTTGTCAAAACCCAACGGAGATCTACTCATGCTGCTGATCAATGACAAATTTCTTAAGGAATACTATGCATAAAAAAAAAGAGGAGGACAGGACAAAAATAAAGCTTCTTTTATTATTTTTGTTCAAAATAAAAGATTAAGGACGAGGGCCACTCCCTTCCTTATTGAATACATAGTCAGCCAATGCATAGAAGGCATCGTTTCCTGAACTCGTAAAAATTTTGCAGACGGCCATCCTCAGTGCCTCTTCTTCAGGAGTTTTCCCTGGCTCTACTAGGAAAGCAAGAATGTCTTGGGGAAGGCTCGGGCGTAGAAGAACCGTTGCCTACTTCGGTCGGACCCGTCACTATTGGCTCAGCAGGGAGCGTCTCGACGACGTCCTCAGCCTTTATGGCAACTTCATTCTCTTGCTGCGTATCCTCAGAAGACATTCTCAATTGAGGAGCAGAAATGAGAATAAAAAGATTACAGAGGGTTCTCGCCTATTTATAGAAAGGAAATTACCAATGAACCGATCTTTGAAATTAAAAATGACTTTTCATTTCCGAAAAGACCCGTTCGTTCATATTTCTAGGTTCATCCATTTAATGATGGAACTGAATCGTCCTTCCTGTTCTCGAGAAATACGTTGATTCGTCCGTCATATGTGCTCATGCCATCTGTCTTCTTATTCCCCAGCTACCAAGGTTTGGTTAAGCTGACTTCTTATCTCATGAGAGAGGGATTTTAAATCTTCTACCAATTAAAAAAAAGAGTGGGATTCATTATTTATCATGTTTTCATAACCTCTGGATAAATACTGAATTTACCTACTTTTCTTATCTATCATTTTCTATTTTGACCTCTGCATAGAAATCAATCTATTTTTCTCTTGAGTTCCCACATACTATCACGTCCATATTACCTCTGATAGAATTGTGTACTCTAAATCAGAAAAGAAGATTTCATTATCTATCATGTCCACATTACATCCAGATAGATACAAATCATTAAGCATAGAAGAATTATCATTTCCACTCTCATATCATCATAAAAGTCTATTACATTTCTTAGACTTTTCTTTACAATGGAAATCTATTATATCTTGGATTTTCATTCTCTAAACCACAACAATAACCTAATAGAGATCTATTTCCTCTTTGATCTTCTTTGGCGGGTTCGTTGTTGGTTGCAGTTCCTGACTGTCTGAGTCCCAGTCACGACCAGATCAGCAGGAAATAAACTCTGGTCTTATCTCTCAGACGAGAGGAGAACCCCAGAGTAGGGCAGCCCGAAGGCGTGTTGCTGCCAATACAACTGGTGGATTAGGGGCAGCACCTCAAAGGAGATAAGAACGTATCCAGCATTGGGATACGATTCCTAGTTCTGCCGTGAAAGGAACTCTACTACCCGATCCCTCGGGGGTAGAGTTGACTCCACCGTCCAACTCTCCGTGTATAAAGGCTCTTCCTACCAACGGAGGAAGATCCTTCTATCTCACGAAGAGTTCTGAGTTGTTTGATTTGCGCATCAAAAGCGCATGAGCTCCCTGATGTTGATGTCAGAAGAACGCTCTCCACAGCGTCGAAGTCACCAATGCCAGTTCTGAAAAAGCTCTTTGGCCAAGCTTCTGCAGAAAACAAAGAAGAAGAAGCGTCATCAAATGCGTAATTGAACGCTAATTGAAGATAGATAGCAAAGGCTTTTACGCCAGTGCTCTACAAGGCTTTTTACGCCAGCATTTCACGAGGCTTTTACGCCAGTGCTCTACAAAGCTTTTTACGCCAGTGCTCTGCAAAGCTTTTTCTAGGTCAGTGCTTTATAAAGGATTTTACGCCGTTTGCTTCAGCAAGGCCCTACGCTCGTAAAATAAATGTTCTTCAAATACAAAAAATTTGAAGACAGATATTTGCTTACGGTCGAACTTACCACTCAAGTCGAAGGGTTTGGCTCTAATAGCGGTTGAATCTGCGTCTAAAGACTGGGCATACAAAGGAACGCCATTGGAAAGCTTCGCTATCATCATTTCGTGAAGGACAAATACCACAGAAAGCTATCTTCAGAAAAATGAGTACGAGAGTATATGAAATATTCTCGACTTTTTATAGAGATTGAAGACTCTGTTGGGATAAGTCCATTTTCGGGAGGAGATCCTATTTTAAAGCCCCCGTAACCACAAGACAGTGCCACGTGTTGGTTTGTTTCTTAGGAATTAACAAATCACAGAAGCAGTCAACAGAAGCACATAGATGAGATAAAAACTTCAGAGATTTTATTTATAAAGGATGGGAGCGCATCCCTACAGATAAAAGTCGTAATACATAAAATATTATTATTCTTTGGGTTGGCGAAGGGATGCACCCAACTCACGCATATTGCGAATCCCAGAGCGACGCATCAGACGAAGGAACGCTTCTGCGTCACCCGGTCCCTCGTATGCACTCGAAGGACCACCATCGATACGACTGAAGACTGCTGGGGTCAGCCCAAAGCTTTTTAGAAGATTTTGTGCTCGCTCATTCTCTATCTCGAGGTTACGCCTAGTGATAGAAGCCCCCTCTACAGTTGGTTCTTTCTTTGGCGCCATATCAACTATCAGGATGAATGTCAAGAGTAAGGAATTTGTCCTTATTTATACAAAGTAAAATAACTCTTCACATTCCTCATTGGAAACCGCTCACTCGGGAAGATGAAGATACATTTAAAAGTTACAAAGAGGAAAATTTATTGTGACGGTTAAGTGTTGACCGACATTATTCTTCTTCTTGAATTTTACGCTGACTGTTGGATACCCCTGCTCTTACGCGGATGAAGGTTGCATATCCCGAATATTGCGCTCATCAAATCTCAACTTTTACGCTTCTGTTCAAAGTGTTTCAAATTTTTGGAGATATTTGAAAACTTTGAAGGGGGTCTTGTAGGAGCGTAAAAAGTGCTTCCAAGAAATAGTCATCTAATTCATAAGTGGTCTGCTTTACGCCTAATACAGTGGGTAATCTCTTTATGCTCAAGACAAGGCTAGACACTTTACGTCTAAGCAAACTGATTGCTTTACGCTGGGGTCTATACTGGTGATTTTACGCCAAGGTCAGAGCAGCTTCTTTCACACTGGACAAAAGCTATCAAATCTTGCATTTAATGCAGATTTTTGACATAAAGATATCAATGATGGCATTTACCAAAGAATTCAATAGAATTTGTCTTATACAAAGACCATTGTTGTCGTTTATGGAGATCGAGCTACTTTACGCTCACTAAAGGGTTTCTTTTACGCACGGAGTTTTACATGAGTCCTTACGCTCATTAAAAAATAATGTCTGCGTGAAGTCTATTTGAGCCATTTTACGCTCAAGGTTATACAACCGCTTTACGCTGGAAACCTATGATAGAGCTAGTTTACGCTCATCTTTTTACGCCCTATTTTGTTCTGGCCAGTTCAGAACGTGGTGTGCCTACGTGGTTTTCATGCCACATATTTCGAAGAACATGTATACGTGTATCCTATTCTTACTGAAATGATGGAACACGTGTCAGCACATACAGAGGATGATTCTGATCGTGGATGGCGGTTATTGAGCGTAAAGACATATCTTGATGCTCCTTTACGCACGGAAGCCCCAGCCTATAAAAAGACTCATTTTTCTCATACAAGACACACACACACAGAGACAGGAGAGAATACAGAGATCAGAGCTTCGAGATTTTGATCCTCTAGAGCATTCTTCTTCAACTTTTCTTCGAGAACAGAGTGAAGCAAAGCAGGAAAGCATTCGGCCTCGCCATCAGTGCCCAAGTGCGTCGATACCTTTCTGTTGCATTAGTTCTTCCAAGTTGTTCTACTTCAAGCAGCGATCTTCATCATCATCATATGGTCCAAGGAACAAAGTGATCATTTACAGATCAGACTTCCATAGCAGTACTTTTCCAGAATCAAAAAGTTGTACTTCTTGTACTCTTTCTCATTTTATTTTCAAAAGCCAATTCCTCCAAGGCATTTTGTTAAGTGAAACAAGTATGCAGATGCATTGTATATTTTATTTATCATCTCTCGTATACATCTTGACCTGTGTTGCTCTAAATATGACTCTGTGGCTTCAGTTTGGACCTCTATACCTATCAACTGTTCAGGTTATCAGGCGAGTACATTCTCAGATCATTTCATACTTGTCTGGATTTACATTCTTGCTCTAGATTACTGTACTTGATGCTGACACGATTGTTATCATGGATTGGTACTATATGGATCTTCTTTTGAGATGTTATCTCCTTGTATTCACTAAATACATATTGTAATGTGCGTTTTACTTATATATTGTATTTCTTGAATACCCTTATTCTTGTATACTTATTGTGTATATTGTACTCTCATTATCATATGAGTCCCATGGATAGACCATTATACAACTATTGTATAACATTGTACATCTATTGTATAACATTGTACACTATTGTATAAGATAACGTAACTGGAGTGGATCCTTGTGTATTGATTGGGGAGGGAGAGTAGAATTGGTTATATAATCAAATCCTATTGTGCAACATTGTATAACTATTGTATATGTCTATTGTGCACTCACGTACAATGGAGTTACCATTGCATTGTCCTAGACCGTTTGCATAACCATATTGTACTCTAAATCATATATTGTTTACAGCTCTTACTTATCATATATAGATATTTCCTATTATCAAATCTTTGCTATTTTTCATATACATTCTTCTTTCAGTGTTTCCTGTATCTTACTCTATTGTATGCTTTATATTTCCTAACTTGATATGAACTGCGTGAGATGTTCTGTACTCGCTCCTGTCCTGACTGGACCTGTTGATAAATTTTACAGATAGCTTGGAGGTTGCCTGTTAGCCTAGAGGAGACACAGTAGAGGTTGTATAGATAGTTATTTAGTTGTCTTGAGTTGTATTTACTTTATGGATTACTGCATTTGAGATTTGAGATATTTTCTGGGTTTGTGTATCTTAGACACTTAGACTTCTATCTGCGTTATCTCTTTGTAGATTTCATATTTTATCTATCTTTTATCATACTCTACCTTAGATGTGATTGAGACTGTAATTGTTATGTCACCTCCATTCGGAGTGTATATATTGTATAGGTACCTTTATATTATTAGATGTTTAACCTAGGACAGCGTTCTTCCGTCGACACTGCGGCGTAGGCTGGACGTACCCACTTCTCGTGGCCTTACTCTAGGGTGTGGGTTATGACACGTTTTTAGTGGTGGCCCACATAGGTCGTGTTTGTGTAGTGGTATTCGAACTAGAGTATCACTACAGCCTGCAGTAGGATTAGGATATATTTTTGAAGGTACTCAATCACAGTTAGGATCCCTTGAGAGATTCCTCGGATGACCCTTGAGAATCTCATTATAAAATATCTAAAAATTTGAGTCTAATAGTTTATATTTATCTTTCTTGGTCAGTTAATGAATTTAATTTTTGGGTATCTATTGTTGATTTCATTTAATTTTTGTTAAGATAAAATTATATGGGCTAGGTCATCTAAGTTATGGAATCTAGTCTTCTACAGTCACATTGGTCAGCGTGGTGAGGACATATAGTCTGACTTTGGATATATTTCTCGGGTGTGAGAATTTAAGGTTTTCGCAGCCTAGCTAGCGGCATCACAAAAATTTTAAATACCATGATTCTAGAGGTATGTGCCTAAGTCGAGAACTTTGTGATTATCGTAGCTTTGCTTACTAGTATGACGAGAATTTAGAGTACCATGATTTTGGATAGACGCATATGATTATCAGATTGTACCTTAAATGTTCTTGAACATGATTTCTCTACTTTTGTTTCAGTCATTCTCAAAAAAAAAAATTATTGTTTGTTTTGTTTGTTTTGCTTCTCATTATTTAACTTAGGAGTAGCTTTAGCTGTATTATAAACCTTGTGTAACTTCTTACTATGAATTTCTTCTTAATACAATGAATCGATGATTTTGCTAGACCTTATCTTGGATTTGATATTATATCTCTGGTTTCAAAATGGTTCTTCTTTTAAACAGATAAGCAGAACAGATTTTATCGTTATTTTCTTCTTGCTATTATTCATGTATTAAATAATAATAATAATAAAACTGTCTTGATTACATCAATCACCTACTTGCAATCTTGGTAGGAATCTAAATGTTAGTCTTGATATGGAATTTGATTTTTATATTGGGACATGAGAATATATATATATATAGTAGACACAGACACTTTGCCTGACACGTATGCATGCTACACTTTGATTACCATCCCATCTAAATACATATTAATTTGTTGTTGATGTTAAATTCTCAAAACCCCAATATCTCTGACACAATACAGTATCAGAGAATAGTTCTCTATTTTTTTTTCCAGTTTAAATTCATAATTTAAATATAAATTTCATATTATTAGTTGTTGTTTACATCACTGCACATGTATGTTATATACAGGGTTTCAATTCTTAAAAAAATTGGTTAATTTTTGTGTTTGAATTTTTCAAATCTGAGACCGTGTGCATATTAACCCTTTAACACTGGATTCTAAGTGATTAGTTCAATTTGCAGTTTTTAAATGTAATGTTTTAAGCCATATACATTGTTGTATGTATGGATATAATGTTAGGTTTCATACTCTTACATGTTAGGTTGTGGTTGTGGTGAACATTGGGTTGGTTTTGATGTTCGAATTTCACCAAAATCCTGAAACTGAATACATGTTAACATTTTTCACATTGATTTTAAATGTTTAGTTCAATTTCAGATTTAATATGTAATGTTAAACTGAAATGAATGATTGAACCCTTTATTTTAAGTTATAAACCCTGTACTCTTGACACTCTACACTAATGTACACTAATGTTCACAACTGCCATATAAACCTAACCCTTCATCTCTACGTTATGTTCATATATATATATATATACATATATATATATATATATATATATATATATATTATATATATATATATATATATAGTTTATGCATATTGTTATAATGTAATAGATACATAACTAAATCTCTACCTCTCTATACATATAGATATATGTATATATATGGTTAGCCATGCTTGTTATGAGTATATAGGTTGTGCATTGTAGATTGTTTAACCTATATGCCATGAGTAATGTAACTTGATAGTTATTGTTTTGAAACCCAAATTATCCTATACACTTTCATGTATATTTCACACACACACACACATGTCTACTATCTAACCCTATGAACATGTCCACATATACCCATACATACACTAACCACATAACCTTTACAAAATGCTAGCTTTTCCTCTTCTAACACTCTCTATATATATATATATATTGTGATTGGATTTTAATGCTCGATATTTGTGCTTTAAATTTTGATTTTGATTATGCCTTAAAGTCTTGATGATTTTTTATTTCTGTATCTTTTTCAGTTTAACACCCTTGATTGCTTATAAGTTTTGATACCCTATGATTGTTTTGGTCTAGTGTAACTAGTATACCTAGATGAGACTTACACTACCACCGTATGCCATGACCTTGTATGCCATTCTTTTAAATTGTATAATTTAGGTAAGTTCTGAGGCTTTGATTGTGAGGACGAGTCTCTAGAAGAAGTACGACCATCTTAATTTCGAGGATGAAATTTTCTAAGGAGGGTAGACTTGTAACACCCACTTTTCTAAAATGAGGGTAATTTTGAACTTTTGTAAAATTTTATTATTTAATAATAGGATTTATAATTAATGGGAATTTTTATTTAATTTAATACTATTTAAAATTGGTGAATTATAATTTTGATGTGTTAGTAGTGAACCCTAGAACTGTTGAGCCTAGAGATTAACCATGACCATGGGGACCTAACCAAGTGATTAGAATGACTATTTACAACTTTTTAGGCTAAGGGTATTTTGGTCATTTTGTGACTTTTGAATTATTTAGGATTTTGATTAATTGGTGAATTTTAGATTATTTTAATAATATTTAAATTGATGTATTATAATTTTTGTCATTTTTTATATTTTAATATTTTGAGAAAATTTTATATTTTTAATATTATTTTTATTGGATTTATTTAGTCGGGTTTGAGTTTCGTCTCGTTCCGACTTGTATTGTGACCCGGGTGGCTTAAAATCTAGATGGGACCCAATATTAAGTTAAGCATGGCCCACAAAACCCAACATTTAAGTTAGTTAATTAAACTAATTTTTATCATGTTAGACTGGTTAAGTTAGAGACTCAAAACCAGATCATTTTGACCCCAAACTTGAACCTAGTCTAGACTTAACCATATGAGACTAGAGAGGGGCAATTAGGACATTTCCTATTAGCCCTAATGGAGTCTTTATGGTAGCCACATTTAGGGAAGAATGGTTTATTTCATTCATTACAATCTTGCCTCTTTTATTTTCCTTTTGTTATTTCCTAATTTTAGAGAGCCTTTCCATTGATTTGATCTCCAAATCAAATCGTTCCTTCACCTAACCTTCCTTCAATCATTCCCATTCTTCAAGGAAAGGGTGCTACCAAGGATTGGAAAAGGAGTGCAAGGAGGAGTGTCCACTTTGAGGGATCTTCGTATCGGAGCCGTGTCCTAAAGGATTTCATTGGGATTCCACTCCCAATAGGTAAAACCCATCGTCTAAATCGATTTCCTTTGTATATAAATTAGTTTTGAATCTGTAGGATCCATCCTCATGGATGTGTCCCATTTAGATTCGAATTTAAGGCCATTTCGAGCTCTTGAGGATTTTAGATATGTGTCTTGTGTCCTACTTGATAGATCCCAAATTAGGAAACCCCATGTGTATGTATGTATGATAATAGCTTAAATAGATATTTAAATTTAGTTTTAGAATGGTTAGAGAGTGGATTGATCTTAGTTAGGATGGTTAGAATGAGTTTCATTTGGATACCTATGTTTATATCCGAGTATCTTGGCCAATATGTGTTCTTTTGTCCAAAAGAACTCAAATTCGTTATAATATTCATCGACGTTTTTATTAACCAAAGCAACTTAGAAATGTTATAACTTTTAGCTTAGAACTCTGATTTATCTCCCATTTTTTTAATAGAACCGTATCGAAGTTAGCTTTCCAAATATATATTTTAATAAGCAAATTCTTTCTGTAACTTTCTGTAGAATTATTTGAGTGTCAGTTGTACGAAAGACGAACGTGTTTCAGTATTTTCGCAATTTTGGGAGCTTTCGGACACGAAAATGTGATCCGTTTGAAGTTTCGGAAAGCTAACACGAAGGGCTACAACATACTTTAATCCTAGAATTTAGTAGAGGCCCAATTGGTACAATATTGGTTTTAAGTAGAAGAGTGACTATACGATATATGCATTTTGTGTAACCTATAAGCCTATATAGTATGGGTATTAAATGAATATAGAGTATATAATATATGATATGTTATATGAGTGAAATGATATATATATATAATATATATCCTCTTTACATTAATGTATATATATGGTTGAATGCAAGCATGTAGGAATGCAATTAATAAAATGTATGTAACAATATATAAATGCATAAATGAAAGAATGATATACAATGTATGCATGAAAGTATATACTGAATGCCAGATATGAATGCAAGGTATACATGTAATGATAGATATGAATGCATAATATATAAATAATATAATACAATATATAATGATAGCATGTATGGTAATGTAGAATACATGATGTAAGCATGTATATGTCCACTGTTTTTCCTTTTCCTTACATTTTCCTTCCCTTCCCTTTCCATTTCAATTTTTTTCCTTTTTTCGTCTTCTATTTTTACATATTATATACAATGTATATAATGTATAGATGCATGTAAGTATGTAATATGCATGAATGAATGTCATATATGAATGAATCAATGAATCAAAGGTATAATTAAAATATAATGCATTGTAATGAATGTTAACATATATAATGTATAAAAGTATGTATGTAAATGTGCATGAATGTATATATATATGTAACTATGTAAATATGCATGATGTAACATATGCCTATATTTATAACTATGTATGTAATATGGATATGCATGTATGTATGAAGGTAAGTATTTATATATATGATCTAATTTATATTATGCTTTGTTGTGGTTCAAATTGTCTTGTGATTGTGTGAGTGCTAGCCTAGGCTTGGTTAGGCCTAGTGAGACTTGTTAGACTTGTTTGGGCTAGGACTTGACCTAGTTGATCTAATTTGACTAGTGTATGTTGACTAGAGTTGACCAAGTGTTGACTTTAGTCTAGTTTGACCTAGACAGCATGCAGATGCAATGTACATTTCATTTATCACTCTCGTATACATCTTGACCTGTGTTGCTCTAAATAGGACTCTATGGCTTCAGTTTGGACTTCTATACCTATCAGCTGTTCAGGTTATCAGCGAGTTATTCTCTGACCGTTTCATACTTGTCTGGATTTACATTCTTGCTCATACTGTACTGATGCTGACACGATCGTTATCACGGATTGGTACTATATGGATCTTCTTTTGAGATGTTATCCCCTTGTATTCATAAAATACATATTGTGATGTGCATTTTACTTACATATTGTATTATGAATACCCTTATCCTTGTATACTCATTGTACTATTGTACGCTCATTATCACATGAGTCCCATAATAGACCATTGTATAACTATTGTATAATTGTACATCTATTGTATAACATTGTACACTATTGTATAAGATAACGTAACTGGAGTGGATCCTTGTGTATTGATTGGGGAGGGGAAGTATAATTGGTTGTGTAATCAAATCCTATTGTGCAACATTGTATAACTATTGTACATGTCTATTGTACACTCATGTACAATGGAGTTACCATTGTATTGTTCTAGACCATTTGTATAACCATATTGTACTCTAAATCACATATTGCTTACAGCTCTTACTTATCATATATAGATTTTTCCTATTATCAAATCTCTGCTGTTTTTCATATACATTCTTCTTTCAGTGTTTCCTGTATCTTACTCTATTGCATGCTTTATACTTTCTAACTTGATATGAACTGCATAAGATATTTTGTGCTCGCTCATGTCCTGACTGGACCTGTTGATAAATTTTACAGATAGCTTGGAGGTTGCCTGCTAGCTTAAAGGACACACAGTAGAGGTTGTATAGATAGTTATTTTAGTTGTCTTGAGTTGTATTTACTTTATGGATTACTGTATTTGAGATTTGAGATATTTTCTCGGTTTGTGTATCTTAGACACTTAGACTTCTATCTCCGGTATCTCTTTGTGGATTTCATATTTTATCTATCTTTTATCATGCTCTACCTTAGATGTGATTGAGACTGTATTTGCTATGTCACCTCCATTCGGAGTGTATATACGGTATAGGTACCTTTATATTGTTAGATGTTTGACCTAGGACAGCGTTCTACCATTGACACTACGGCATAGGCTGGACGTACCCACTTCTCGTGCCCTTACTCTAGGGTGCGGGTCGTGACAGCTGGGGCAGAAGAGCCATCTGAATTCGGCTTTTACGGTTGCTGGTGAGGGGACTATGGCAGCTGTGAGCGAGCCTCAGCCTCCACAACCCTCTCCTGGTAAGATAAGCCAAATTTTGACTAGTGAGGAGGCCTATTTGCTCTATCATCACATCCTTCGGGTTATGCTGATTGATGGTTGCTCTGGACATACAGGTCCTACCTCTTCACTACCAATGATGGATATTGTCAGGGAAGGCTCTACCAGCGGCGATCTGGTGGGAGGGAGTGTGCCCCCTCCTCTTCCGACTTATATTGAGGGGCCTCCCGCTGGATCGAGTTCGAGAGATCGGACGACAATGCAGCCGGGGCAGGGAGCAATGGTCCATGCATCCTCTTTTGCCATATGGCTTCGAGGGTCGACCTCTCCGCCTTGCCGAGTATCCAGGTTCTCCAGGCCGCGGCGGAGGAGCTAGCTGCTATCCATGCGTCTTTTTGCTCAAAATTGTTTCCCTGGTGGTAGGGGGTGGCAAGTTCTGGCACAACTCCTTCGGCACTGCCAGCTACACTTCCTCTGACGCCGTCCTCTATGGAAGTTCTGGATGAGGCATCACAGGATGTAATTGACAGTTTCTACCGCCAGTTGAAGAGAGGGGTCGAAGCTGCTCTGGAGCGGGGGACCCCTTTGCCTTTGCCCGACAATGTGACCGAGGCCAGATTGACATTCTTAAACCCTTCCTGGTGTGGCAGGGATAGCTGCGCTTCTGGAGCCCAAATTATTAGAGGCTGATCAGCTCGTGGTCCAGTTTCAAGTGCTGCGACAAGCTGATCTGTCTGCAGCAAAAGATCAGGTGCGGGGCTTCCTTACCATTGTCTTGGAGAAGGTAAGGGCTACACGAGATAAGTCCAAGCCGGTTATAATGAAGGACCTAGGTGACCTATCTCTTCAATATGATCAGCTGAGCCGTAGGAGCGAGGATTGCCTAGCTCGGGAAGCGGCCGCCTCTCGCGGAGTAATTGATACAAGGGAGCAGATCCTTGAATTTCAGAAGAAGCTGGCCTTCTTGGAGTCTGAGCTCGAAGCTTCCCGTGCAGATAAAGAGCTGATCGTTCAGGAGGCCGAAAAGGTCTCCCGAGCTTCTGCTAGCCTGGAGCGTGCTTTAAAGAAGCTCGAGGATGGCTGGCGGGCTCATGCGCACCTAGAAGACGTGGAGCGGCTAGCTCAGGAGGCCGAGCATCGGGCCAAGCAGGAGTTTGAGCGGTCGACTGTTTTATTGAGGGACTGTCTCATGGAATTGTCTATCGCCGAACTATAGTCAGCTTTTTTTTCCTTCTTTCGTTTTCGTTCTTTTCCTTTCTTGAGGGGGACGCGGTCCCCAGAACATGTAGTACTTTTGATATTCAAATAAAAGAGTATATTTTATTCTACCCTTCATTTGTACTGCTTATTGTGTTTGTAGTGTTCTAGCATTTGCTCCACTGGAGAGCTGTTTGTGGACTTGTTACCCCTAGTATACCTTAGTTTTAGGTACGGATAACAAGTTTAATGGGGATACTTAGAACAATTCCACAGTAAGGTGGCCATGGAAGTTCCTGATATCGGAGAAAAGAATGCCATGGAGCAGCTGGGCTCCCGAGGCATGATGAGAAATGAGGGACATGTACTAGGAAACTTAGTACATCATTTGTGGTCAACGGAGGATACTTGTGGTCAACAGAGGACATTTGTGGTCAACAGAGGACATTTGTGGGCCTATTATCCTTGGCGTACTTCGGTCTTGGGTACGGATAATAAGTCGAGAGAAAAACCAACATACTTACTCAGAGGTAATGAGGACATGGTAAATATGAGGGTTTCTTCGATGGAGCCTTCCCACTCAGAGGTAATGAGGACATAGCAGGAGTGGGCTCCATGAAGGGTACATAGAATAACTCAGAGGTAATGAGGACGTAGAAGTTCTATGCGAGGGATGGTTTGTTTTTGATAGAAGGGAAACAACTCAGAGGTAACATCGACGTGGTTGTTTCGGAGAATTTATAGACTTGTTATCCTTTTTGTGCACTGCAAGTGCGGGTATTGGATCATAAGGAGGGAGCTCTTTTAGGAAGAAAGTTCAGAGGTATAATCATACATGACTTACTACCTAAAAGATGCGATATAGATTCATCTGTTGTGACCAGAGTGTAAGTTCAGCGGTACCTACGGGTACATAACTCGACAATCTGAGAGATTTGGGATCAAAATGTAAGTTCAGCGATACTAGAGGGTACGTAACTCGTCAATCTGGGAAATTTGGAGTCGAAATGTGAGTTCAACGGTACCAGAGGGTACATAACTCAACACCCTCAGAATATAGGTTCAGCCGTACCAGAGGGTACATAACTCAACACCCTGGGAGATTTGGAGGATGTCGTTTCAGACGTAATACTTCTTTAGGAACTTGTCGTTGATGGGCAACATGATCAAGTCTCCATTTTATTTTACGAGGCGGTAAGCTCCATTGGAGAATACAGCATCGATGATGAATGGGCCTTCCCACTTTGGCTGGAACTTGTCGGCAATTTTGTGAGTCATAACCATCGGCCTCCGAACTGCCAGAACGAGATTGCCCACTTGGAATGTTCTAATTTTAACCTTCTTGTTGAAGGCTCCGGAGATACGGGCTTGGCACAGCTCGATTCGTTGTTGAGCTAACATACACTTTTTATCTAGGGCCTCCGACTCTTGTAGTCGGCGATGGTGATTATCATCTTACGTCAATCGGTAGGTGAGAGCGACACGGAGTGAGGGGATTTGAGTCTCCATTGGAAGAATTGCCTCACTTCCGTATACGAGAGAGAATGGCGTGTTCCCGGTGGCCGTCCGTACTGTAGTACGGTATGCCTACAAGCATTCGTCGAGCTTTTCATTCCAGTCGTATTTGTTTGATGACATAAACTTCTTGAGAAGCTTGATGATTGTTTTGTTGAACGCTTCAGCCAGACCATTAGCCGCCGGGTTGTATGGTGTTGAAGTAATGTTCTAGATTCGGTATTTGTCGCAAAACCGATAGAAGGTATGGCTTGCGAACTGCAGGCCATTATCGTAGATGATTGTAAAACCCCTAATTTTCTACTATTTTCATATATTAAATTTGATACCGATTTAAAAAAAAATTTGTACTGTGTGTCACGTTGTCGTATTGTACGTCGTATGCAAAAATTTTTGTTTGCTCGACGAGTACAAATATGTGCGAGCGTACATATTTTAGAAAAACAATTATTTTTTTATTTTCTTACACTTTCAAAAATATTATTATTCTTGCCATAAAAAGTCTATTGTTCTTAGCAGTTATTAATAATAAAATTCTTTGTGCAAAAATATTTATTTCATAAATATTTATTTATTTTAAATAATAATGTACTTTCAAAATTATTTAATATTAATGTTTTATTGTTCAAAAAGAGATTTATTATTCAAAAAGATTTATTATTTTCGAAATTAATTATTATAGTATTTTGGAAAACATATTTTTGAAATATTTGTAACAATTTAAATTTTGATTTGATTCCATGGATACATTTAAATAGTAAACTATCTATATTTTAAATTGATTTGATTTTAAACTAAAAGTATTTAATTTGATTTTAAATAGATTTAATTGGATTTGATTTTGGATTTGATTTGATTGATTTTAAATTAAATTGTAAGCTATCTAAATTTGGGTTTTAAATCTATTCCTAATCCTATCCAAAGTGGGAATTCCCACATCCTATAAATATAGGCAGGTACTCCTCCACCCTATTCATCTTCCATAAATTCCTCCACAAATAAATTCCATAGCCAAGTGCAGTGCCTCGTGTCCGTGTCCGTGTTCCATCGTCCAAATCTTATTCCATTAGTTTACATATACATTATTCATCTTCTATCCCTCGGACACACCCCGACATCAATAAATTTCTAAATCCTACTCCTAATCTCTAGCCAACCCCATCACCATCATCGACGTTCTTCGCCGCATCCTCGACTCCCGCCACTCGACGCATCCTCGACTACACCAGCACCAACCCGTATCACCTCGACCCCCATCAGCAACACCACCGTCACAAAAGCCACCACCACCCCTGTAGCCATAACCAGCCTCGACATCCACCCCGGAAACACCCAGACCCGACGTCGCCACCACCAGGTCGTCTACATCACAGCCCCGACCCTCCGAACTCCCCGACACCCAAAACCAGCACCTCCTCCGATCAAATCCCAACCACCACAGCAAACGCAAAGAAAAAGAAACAAGACTCTCACCTGTCCTCCGCCTCGTCGCGCCGACGTCCACCGCTGCGCCCGACGCGTCCACCGTGGCGAGCGCCCTCCGCGCTCGATTATTCGTCGCCGTCCAAGCCTCGCCGACCGATCTCCACCGCAGGACCATCGGAACCCCTCTCCTCCGGCCACCAACTCCCTCCGCCGGCGCCTTAGCCTGGCCACCGCTGACCGCGTGCCCTAGTTCCGCCGCTCGCCGTGGCCAGCGACCTCCGCTCCCCTCTTCTCTCCCATTCACCCCTCTCCGCCGCCGGAACCGCCTTCTCCTCTGCCGACCAGAGATTCGCCTCCGCCAGCCGCGAGCGCCTCTCGCTCCGCCGCCTCCTTCCAGTACAGCGCCCTCCGACTTCTTCTCCTTCCCCCGCTCCCTGTCCCGCGGTGAACCCTCTCCTCACCGGCACGGCGACGCCGCGAGCGCCGTCCCTCCACCGTCTTCCACCCCATGAGCCCGCCGAAGCCCAGCTCCTCCGGCTTCTTTCCCCTTCTCGAGCTCTCCTCTCTCTCAAACTCTTTTTTTACTTTGCTTTTCTGGTCGAGTAATCTTTCTCCTCGAAAGAGGAGAACGCTTACAGTGTGTTTTTTTATTTTGTTTTTATTGATTTTTTTCTTTTCTTTTTTCTTTCTTCTTTATTTGTTATTATTATTATTATTTTTTATTTATTTCAGAATACAGATTTCAGTATTATTATTATTATTATTATTATTATTATTATTATTATTATTATTATTATTATTATTATTGTTATTATTATTATTATTATTTCTTGATTTCTTGGTTTCTCCCAGTATATATTCGACTGACGATATTTAATGATAACTTGTTATTAAAAATAATATTACCGTTCTATTATATTCATCTATGATTATTCTTAAAAATTATTAATTGCTAATATTATTATTTCAGGATTTTTGTAATAATAATATTTTTTATAAACTATTTTCAAATGTAGATTACCAAAATATTACTTTGACAAAAATCTATTTTTATTGTTTTCTCTTTAGATTTTATAAGTTATATTGGTCAATAAAAATAGTCACCAAATATACTATAAATTCTAAATTATTAATTTTGGCTAATAGGAATATGTAGTCTTCTACTAAAACTTTATTTTGATAAATTTAGGATTTTGACCTCAAAACTATTTTTGTACTCAAGTATATAGTATATAAAATATTTTGGTAATAAATTGCAGTTTTAAGAAATATAAATATTTATCTAAATATCTTTTGATTATCCTCCTGTTCGTGTCAACAAATTTCGTTATTCCTATTCCTTCGCCTGTCCGAGACTACCTTATATCCGCCCTAACTAATTTGACCCTTCCGGACTCAATGACACGATCCGTGCCGCCATCAGAGGACACCATGTATAGTTGTTGCACTGAAGTTGCAGATCGCGCCACCTTGATTATCGCAGCACACCAGGCGCTCTACCGGGCAAGACACCTTGCCATTAGCTGTTTAATTATTTTTAGCTCATATTTCATGCATGTCTATTATTTTCTTTATAAACTGTGATACATGGCATAACTGTTCTTTTATATTTCCTGCTGTGTATTATTTTCTTACAAATTAAACCTAGATTTAAGGGACCACCTTGTGTGTTGCATTCATTGGCCTTGACACGTTGTAAACACGAAGTTGTGTGTCGCATGTAGAACACGGAAGTGCGTGATTGGCTGGCCACCAGTACGTACAAGCCGTGCGATAGGAATAACCGCTAATAGAGGTTGTATGATAGTTTGACTTAGCGGTTATAGAGGTTACTGTTGTGGATACAACATGGTAGGCATTGGGTGGGAAGAACATCTCCTTAATGTATGGGTCATTTATGCACTGCCCTGATTGCCGGTTATCTCCAGTGGGAGGTACGGTCCTGCTAGCCGGTTATCTCCAGTGGGAGGTACGGTCCTGATTGCCGGTTATCTCCAGTAGGAGGTACGGTCCTGATTCCTGATTCCTGACTGACCCGGCCCATGCGTCAAAGGTTTGTTCTTTATTGCATATTCACTATAGTACGGTTAGGTACCCTATTGTATGTGTCATGGCATGGAAAGATACGTCGCCGTGAATTAGTTTACCATCTCCTGTCCTTGTTTGGTTGGGGGGATGGTATGCTCGTTCAGTAGGTGCATATTGGACTATGTTATAAATTCGATTGACTTATTTAGTGAGCAATATTTATTCAGTTTATATGGCATGCTATGATGTGTCTTGTTACGTCCCTCTGAGGACCTGGTTGTCTTGCCAGGTGTGTGTTATTATCTTTCGCAGGTGCTTTAGCTCTAGCCGTGATCTTCGCTGTTTCACGAGGATGATTGCATTTGGATCGTCTTCGCTTCGCTCGCCACTCATTACATTTTCTATGTACTTTTCTTTATTTTGTTGGTAGTGGATTTGTCTCCGCCCAACATATTGTATCAAGACAAATTTATTCTCATTATATGATCTTTTATTTAATTATTCTGTGTGGATGAGATTAGTTGTGGTTTTACTGCATTTTATAGCTTATGTATTTATACGAGGCTTCCATATATTGGAGTATACTTCGTATGAATACAGATGGCATGTCTACGTTCCTAGTCCTACGTATTTTGGGACTGGGACGTTACATGTTTTTGTGGTGGCCCATGCAGGTCTAGATAAATTGTTTGGTTACTTTACTGTACCAAGCAAGCCTGCGTATAGGATTAGAAGTCTAGGATCTCATCCACATACTTGACCACTTTCTTCAATCTACCGTTTGATTCATCGATTGCATCTTGCTTGATTCCTTCTATCATTATCCTTCCTTCGTGCTTACTAGAGGTTGACTCTATTAGTTAGTTGTCCCAAACACCATTAGTTTAAATTAAGTTGGGTAGAATACCTTATGAACTAGCAACCCTTTTGACCTAGTGACCTATAGTAGCAAGCTTATTTAGATCCTAGAATCTAGAGGACCTAACCCGTCTAGCCAACCAAGGACTTAGACAAAAAGACTATAGGACGACTATATAGAGACCAACACAAGATATGACTTAGAATCATTCCGCTTTCATTCAATCTTAATCTCTCGTGCCTATGTTTTTACTATCTTGACTAATGATGCTAATGTAGCCTAGCTTTTTGCAAGCTTATTATTTTATCAGGCTTGTTTCAAGACATATGTTATTGGGCATGTCCACTAACATATGGTCTAATCAGAACCGGTGCATGATGGTCTGATCAACCGAGTGCACTTTGGTTCGCTTTTGTCTATTATTCTACGTGGACGGGACATAGCTAAACTTGTCCTCTATAGTCCCATCCACGACTGCCTTGACAATTCTTTTGAAATTATTCAATCGTTTTTGAATCACGTATTCGTATTCGATAAACGCCTCCTTCGAACTCTATATTGATTTCGTCTTCACCTATTTTAGGAGGACGGAAGCGTTGTGCTAGACATTTCTCTAGCTATCCTATTTCTTGTGACCATTAACACTCAATATGACTATTTCTTTGGTCCTTTCCCTCGACCCAAATTCTACCATCTTGACTTTCTAATCACTTGAATTTAAGAGTGATTACAATCGTCTCTTAATCATATCCTCAACCTACCCCCGACCATACTTATATTATTTTCTACGATCTAGATCGTGATTCCTTACGACAGGATTTTGCGAAAACATTGTCGTCATTAAATCCCCATTGATACCCCTGGTGTCCTCTCACCCCCCCTACTAATTCTTAATTTCGAGGACGAAATTCTTTTAAGTTGGGTAGGATGTAAAACCCCTAAATTTTCTACTATTTTCATATATTAAATTTGATACCGATTTTAAAAAAAAATTGTACTGTGTGTCACGTAGTCGTATTGTACGTCGTATGCAAAATTTTTTGTTTGCTCGACGAGTACAAATATGTGCGAGCGTACATATTTTAGAAAAACAATTATTTTTTTATTTTCTTACACTTTCAAAAATATTATTATTCTTGCCATAAAAAGTCTATTGTTCTTAGCAGTTATTAATAATAAAATTCTTTGTGCAAAAATATTTATTTCATAAATATTTATTTATTTTAAATAATAATGTACTTTCAAAATTATTTAATATTAATGTTTTATTGTTCAAAAAGAGATTTATTATTCAAAAAGATTTATTATTTTCGAAATTAATTATTATAGTATTTTGGAAAACATATTTTTGAAATATTTGTAACAATTTAAATTTTGATTTGATTCCATGGATACATTTAAATAGTAAACTATCTATATTTTAAATTGATTTGATTTTAAACTAAAGTATTTAATTTGATTTTAAATAGATTTAATTGGATTTGATTTTGGATTTGATTTGATTGATTTTAAATTAAATTGTAAGCTATCTAAATTTGGGTTTTAAATCTATTCCTAATCCTATCCAAAGTGGGAATTCCCACATCCTATAAATATAGGCAGGTACTCCTCTACCCTATTCATCTTCCATAAATTCCTCCACAAATAAATTCCATAGCCAAGTGCAGTGCCTCGTGTCCGTGTCCGTGTTCCATCGTCCAAATCTTATTCCATTAGTTTACATATACATTATTCATCTTCTATCCCTCGGACACACCCCGACATCAATAAATTTCTAAATCCTACTCCTAATCTCTAGCCAACCCCATCACCATCATCGACGTTCTTCGCCGCATCCTCGACTCCCGCCACTCGACGCATCCTCGACTACACCAGCAGCAACCCGTATCACCTCGACCCCCATCAGCAACACCACCGTCACAAAAGCCACCACCACCCCTGTAGCCATAACCAGCCTCGACATCCACCCCGGAAACACCCAGACCCGACGTCGCCACCACCAGGTCGTCTACATCACAGCCCCGACCCTCCGAACTCCCCGACACCCAAAACCAGCACCTCCTCCGATCAAATCCCAACCACCACAGCAAACGCAAAGAAAAAGAAACAAGACTCTCACCTGTCCTCCGCCTCGTCGCGCCGACGTCCACCGCTGCGCCCGACGCGTCCACCGTGGCGAGCGCCCTCCGCGCTCGATTATTCGTCGCCGTCCAAGCCTCGCCGACCGATCTCCACCGCAGGACCATCGGAACCCCTCTCCTCCGGCCACCAACTCCCCTCCGCCGGCGCCTTAGCCTGGCCACCGCTGACCGCGTGCCCTAGTTCCGCCGCTCGCCGTGGCCAGCGACCTCCGCTCCCCTCTTCTCTCCCATTCACCCCTCTCCGCCGCCGGAACCGCCTTCTCCTCCGCCGACCAGAGATTCGCCTCCGCCAGCCGCGAGCGCCTCTCGCTCTGCCGCCTCCTTCCAGTACAGCGCCCTCCGACTTCTTCTCCTTCCCCCGCTCCCTGTCCCGCGGTGAACCCTCTCCTCACCGGCACGGCGACGCCGCGAGCGCCGTCCCTCCACCGTCTTCCACCCCATGAGCCCGCCGAAGCCCAGCTCCTCCGGCTTCTTTCCCCTTCTCGAGCTCTCCTCTCTCTCAAACTCTTTTTTTACTTTGCTTTTCTGGTCGAGTAATCTTTCTCCTCGAAAGAGGAGAACGCTTACAGTGTGTTTTTTTATTTTGTTTTTATTGATTTTTTTCTTTTCTTTTTTCTTTCTTCTTTATTTGTTATTATTATTATTATTTTTTATTTATTTCAGAATACAGATTTCAGTATTATTATTATTATTATTATTATTATTATTATTATTATTATTATTATTATTATTATTATTATTGTTATTATTATTATTATTATTTCTTGATTTCTTGGTTTCTCCCAGTATATATTCGACTGACGATATTTAATGATGACTTGTTATTAAAAATAATATTACCGTTCTATTATATTCATCTATGATTATTCTTAAAAATTATTAATTGCTAATATTATTATTTCAGGATTTTTGTAATAATAATATTTTTTATAAACTATTTTCAAAGGTAGATTACCAAAATATTACTTTGACAAAAATCTATTTTTATTGTTTTCTCTTTAGATTTTATAAGTTATATTGGTCAATAAAAATAGTCACCAAATATACTATAAATTCTAAATTATTAATTTTGGCTAATAGGAATATCTAGTCTTCTACTAAAACTTTATTTTGATAAATTTAGGATTTTGACCTCAAAACTATTTTTGTACTCAAGTATATAGTATATAAAATATTTTGGTAATAAATTGCAGTTTTAAGAAATATAAATATTTATCTAAATATCTTTTGATTATCCTCCTGTTCGTGTCAACAAATTTCGTTATTCCTATTCCTTCGCCTGTCCGAGACTACCTTATGTCCGCCCTAACTAATTTGACCCTTCCGGACTCAATGACACGATCCGTGCCGCCATCAGAGGACACCATGTATAGTTGTTGCACTGAAGTTGCAGATCGCGCCACCTTGATTATCGCAGCACACCAGGCGCTCTACCAGGCATGACACCTTGCCATTAGCTGTTTAATTATTTTTAGCTCATATTTCATGCATGTCTATTATTTTCTTTATAAACTGTGATACATGACATAACTGTTCTTTTATATTTCCTGCTGTGTATTATTTTCTTACAAATTAAACCTAGATTTAAGGGACCACCTTGTGTGTTGCATTCATTGGCCTTGACACGTTGTAAACACGAAGTTGTGTGTCGCATGTAGAACACGGAAGTGCGTGATTGGCTGGCCACCAGTACGTACAAGCCGTGCGATAGGAATAACCGCTAATAGAGGTTGCATGATAGTTTGACTTAGCGGTTATAGAGGTTACTGTTGTGGATACAACATGGTAGGCATTGGGTGGGAAGAACATCTCCTTAATGTATGGGTCATTTATGCACTGCCCTGATTGCCGGTTATCTCCAGTGGGAGGTACGGTCCTGCTAGCCGGTTATCTCCAGTGGGAGGTACGGTCCTGATTGCCGGTTATCTCCAGTAGGAGGTACGGTCCTGATTCCTGATTCCTGACTGACCCGGTCCATGCGTCAAAGGTTTGTTCTTTATTGCATATTCACTATAGTACGGTTAGGTACCCTATTGTATGTGTCATGGCATGGAAAGATACGTCGCCGTGAATTAGTTTACCATCTCCTGTCCTTGTTTGGTTGGGGGGATGGTACGCTCGTTCAGTAGGTGCGTATTGGACTATGTTATAAATTCGATTGACTTATTTAGTGAGCAATATTTATTCAGTTTATATGGCATGCTATGATGTGTCTTGTTACGTCCCTCTGAGGACCTGGTTGTCTTGCCAGGTGTGTGTTATTATCTTTCGCAGGTGCTTTAGCTCTAGCCGTGATCTTCGCTGTTTCACGAGGATGATTGCATTTGGATCGTCTTCGCTTCGCTCGCCACGCATTACATTTTCTATGTACTTTTCTTTATTTTGTTGGTAGTAGATTTGTCTCCGCCCAACATATTGTATCAAGACAAATTTATTCTCATTATATGATCTTTTATTTAATTATTCTGTGTGGATGAGATTAGTTGTGGTTTTACTGCATTTTACAGCTTATGTATTTATACAAGGCTTCCATATATTGGAGTATACTTCGTATGAATACAGCTGGCATGTCTACGTTCCTAGTCCTACGTATTTTGGGACTGGGACGTTACAATGATCCTTCGGGGAAGTCCAAAACGATAGATGACGTGATGCTTGAGGAAGCTGATCAAGTTTGAAGTCTTTTCTTTTGCCAGCGGAATAGCCTCCGCCCATTTGGAGAAGTAATCTGTGTTTGCGAGTATGATGCGGCAGACCAATGATGTCCATTCCCCATGATTCGAATGGCCTGGATGCCACTGTCGGATGTAGAAACTAGGATGGCTGGTGGATGAAATCTGCGTGGACTTGACAGGCTTTGCACTTTCCTGTATAGTCTATCGCATCGGCAACCATCGTAGGCCAGTAATAACCCATTCGATGAAGGCGATCTTGTAATTTTGGGCCGGGCTGATGGGCCCCACAGACGCCATCATGTGCTTCACGTACCGCTTCTTTGGCTTCTATATTTGACAGACATCGAAGCAGTAATCCATTATATGGTCGTCGATATAGCATTTTCGTCTCTGTATCGTAGAAGAATCTGAGGGAACATCTTCTGATAGAAGTGGCTTCCTTCAGATTCTCTGGCAAGATGTCGTATACTATAAAATTGATGAATGGTTGTCTCCAATCTGGTGCTTCATCGACTGTCAGAACGGAGTAACTCTCAACGCATTGAACATTATTCCTGGGACAGACCAATTTACGGCCTATTATGTCAACCAAGTGGTGAGCATGATTCGAAACTGCTAAGGAAGCGGCGAGGCCTGCTAGGGCATCGGCTTCAATGTTCTGGAGCCTGGGAACGTGTTCTATGAAGAACCTCTCCAAGGACGAGATGATGTCAATCGCTATTTGGCGATAGGGGATCATGTCTTCATGACGCACTTCGTATGAGCCCCGGATCTGGTTAACGATTAACTGCGAATCGCCGTATGCTTCAAGGTACTCTACCTCCAGCTCCTTTGCAAGTCGGAGGCCAATGACCAAAGCATTGTACTCGGCCATATTGTTTGAACAGGGCTCCGTGAGGAAATAAGCCCGATTGATCACTAGCCCGGTGGGAGAAATCAGTACCACTCCGACTCCAGCGACGATGTTGCTATTGGGCCCAGTTCTTGCAGCGCCGTCGAAGAACATTCGCCATACGGCATCATGGGAGGCCACATTTGAATTGGCGACCTCATCTGGAATCTCTTCGTCTATTCTGGTTGACTCTGATCTTGGATGACCTGCTAAAAAGTCTGCCAGAGCTTGACCTTTAACAGCCTTCTGCGGGACGAAGATCATGTAGTAGGGGGACTGTATTATCGCCCAGGTAGCGAGGTGAGAGCTGAGTGCACCTGGCTTAGTCATGAGGACCCTGAGGGTGTTGATTCTTGATACGACATGGATGGTTTGTCCCGTGACGTAGTGTCGCATCTTCTGAATGGCAAAAACCAGAGCAAAGCACTCTTTCTCTACAGCAGTGTACCGATGTTCCGGCCCCGTCATCATTCAGCTGAGGTAATATATAGCCTGCTCGTGGCCTGCATCATTGTTTTGCGCTAGTAGAGCACCGAGAGAATGTTCCATCGCTCTTACATAGAGCATAAATGGTCTTCCAACAACCGGGGCTACCAGGACTGGAGGGTTCGTTTGATATTCTTTGATGCTATCGAAGGCGCGCTGGCATTCTTCATCCCATATGAATGAAATGCCCTTCTTCATTAGGTGGGTGAATGGTTGACATCGTCCGGAGAGGTTAGAGATAAACCTCCTGATGTGGGCCAGCCTCCCTTGAAGGCCTCAGAGTTCACGGAGATTTCTTGGGGAACCCATCTCCATGATTGCCTTCGTCTTCTCACGACCTATATGGATACCCTGGGAAGTAATGATGAAACCCAAGAACTTCCTGCTGGATACGCCCAAGAAGGATTTTGTGTGATTCATTTTCAAATTGTGCGCTCGCATCAGGTCGAACACTGTCCTCAGATCAAGCAGATGATCTTTCTTAGAGCGGCTCTTGACGGCGATGTCGTCGACATAGCATTCCACTGTCTTGTGCAATTGGTCCCTAAAGATGACGCTCATAGCTCTTTCATAGTTGGCACCAGCATTCTTTAAACCGAAAGGCATGACCGTGTAGCAGTATGTGTCAATTGGTGTTCGGAATGATGTATGCTTTTTGTCATCTTGATTTGGTTGTACCTCGAGAAACCATCCATGAATGACATACGCTCAAAGTCGCAGGTATTGTCAATCATGATATTGGTGATAGGGAGGGGGAACTCATCATTAGGTCACGCCTCATACAGATTATGAAAGTCGATACAGATTCAAATCTTTTCATTCTTCTTGAGGACTGGTACTATGTTGGCGACCCAGTCTGGATGTTGTTCCTCGCGGATGAAGCTACTGGTTATCAGTTTGTTGACATCAGCTTCAATGGCATTCATGATGTCGGGACGGAACCGTCGTTGCTGTTGCTTGACCAGTTTTGCGTCCGGACGAATATTGAGTTTGTGAAGTGCAACCTCGGGGTTCAGTTCTGGTATGTCTTCGTAGCTCCAGACGAACACGTCGATGTATTTTCTGACAAGTTGTAGTAGCGATTCTCGCTCTACATCTGTCAGGCTTTTGCTAACGAAGATTGGTTTTGGAGAAGACTCATCGCCGAGGTCAACTTTGCATGACCTCTTGTTCAGTAAGAGGCTCTTTTTGTTCGAACCGCTTTTCCCATTGCGTATCTAGCTGTTGGGCCTATGGCTCTAACTCAAGGAGTTCAGAAATCTCTTCATCTTCTTCGTAGGCATTGGCGAATGCCATATTGACGGACAAGACTTGCCTGAATACGTCCCCGATGCTGACATCTGAATCAGAAGTTGGTGATTCGGTTGAGTGTGAGTGCCAGTCATATTCCTCATCTGAGCTTTCAGGGGTCGTTGCCGGTGTAACATAACCTAGCCCACATCTGGTTTTGTTGTACTAATCTCGTAGTTTTCCAGCTGGGACTGGAAATTGTAAGGGTAATCGCCGTCCAGTGCCGTAGTTCAAGCCTGGCGTAGTTTCCAGATCATACCCATGTTTTTGCATGAGGTACTTGGATCGAGAACTATACAGATAAAGGGGCAGTCTCCCTGTGTCGGGTTCAAGATCAACTTTTTCTTTTCTGAAGGGTTGTGGATCATTCTTGATTGGATGATCCTCTTCCTCGATTATGCGATAAGTGTCTTCCACTGGAGTAAGTTGATTTGCGGTGTAGACATTTGTCACCTGTATGTATAGGTGGGTGCCTATACCGTGTTCTATAGCATACATTGTATAAAGCTTATTAAGCTCTAGGTAGTTCAAAGATAACCCTTTATTGATGAAGTAAGGTATCTTTTCTAGGGGGATTACATAATCTGCGGAAGGAACATCAGTATGAGCAGCCACATACTTGGCCAGCTCTGGCTCTTCTTCATCCACCCCCTGTGTCAATGAGGACGGAGAGGATGACTTAGGCAGTTTAATCATCAGGGGATCCATGGATAGAGTAGGACGTGGAATCGTTGGTGTACTAGCCACCCCCAGTTTGGTGCTCGATACTGGACGGTGATTTATTGGCTGGCTAGCAGTCCCCGGCTTAGCGCTCGGCTGCCGATTCATTCTGGGAAGACGAATCGTCATCGGCTTTACCGAGGGATTGATCTCTTCTATTTGTTGCTGGCTAGCTCTAGGCAGCCTGATTGTCAGTAGCTCCATCGCGGGTCTTGGCGCTTGGCCAATCCTTGGCAGTCGGATTATCATCTGCTCCTCCTGTGCAGAGAGGCTGATTGCGTCTTTACGCAGAGTGGCCGTAAGGGGCACAGTTCTGCCAGGTTTGTGGGCTTGGAGGTGGATCGTCAGAGGTTCTTCTGATCCGGCTGCCGTCTCGGTTTGAGCTTGAGTATCTCCTTCGGCCAGGTGCTTTTTTGACTTCTCGTACAAGCATGAATTTGAGTAGTAGAATTCGACCCCTTTAAAGGGATCGATGTCGACAAATTCTGTCCTCACGAAGCCGTGCTTGTCGACGTACTTGAAGCACTGGTACAGTATGGAGGGCACGATCATGCAATCGTGTATCCAAGGACGCCCCAGGAGAATATTGTAGGAAGTGTCTGCATCTATGACATAACAGGTCACTACTGACTGAAGGTCGCCGATTTGGCATTTCAAACAAATCTTCCCGATCGGATAGCTTCTGCCTAAATTGAAACAACTGATGGCGGGGCTTGTCAGCGTCAGGCGATGCATTGGGATACGCAGATGGTGTGGTAGGCTCTTCGGAATAATACTTATGAAAGAACCGGGATCAATATGCATTCGATCCATCTTGATATCGCCAATGTACCCTGTATAATACAGAGGGCGATCGTGCAGGTTGGTCTTGGTAAGCATATCCTGCGGAGTGAAGACAATGTTCGGCATTGAACCTGTGCAAGCACTGTCCTGGAGATCTGCAAGCGAGCTTTCCCCAGTGAGATTCGACTGAGCCAGATATGCGTCGGCATTCTAGAGTGCCTCGCTCAGTGCGACGCGGACATCCTTGGAGAGTCTCAGGAGCTCGTATAGCGATAATTTGGCCGGTGTGTTGGCCAATTGCGCCAAGATGTCGAAGTTGTAGGGCCTCTCCAGCCCATGAGGCGTCTCTCTTCGGAGCGGTTTGTCAAAGCTAGTCTCCTTCGGCCTAGGCTTGTCGGTCGTCGAAGGTTGCGAGGGTCCTGGAGCATCAGCAGCTCTTGCTAGATGATCTTCAGCCGAGTTACCCGATGTAGGTTGGGATTGTGCACCCGACCGGGTGACGACAGCCGTAGCTTCCTCGACCTCTATGGAGATTGTGCGGCATGATTTAACTTTCCTACTTTTCTTCTTGCTGGTGGAGGAAGGTACGGACTGCGACACTTTAGGTACCAGGTCCGGATGGACACACATGACCTCCACTCGTGATGTGGTAAGGGGCACTAGGCCAGCATCCTGGTTTCGGGGAGATGGAAGGTTAGCGACCTCCATCCTTGCTCTGGATATGGGCACTACTCCATCTTGAGTCTTTGTCGGAGGGAAGTGCCGAATTGTACTGACACCATGTTGGCTGCTACAGTCACCTCTTCGAAATCGATGTCCAAGGCCTTAGAATCGACGAGATGTTGGATGTATCGCATCAGTTGGTAGCAGTCTTGTGTAGCATGGTGAACATAGCGATGGTCGTAGCAGTACTTGGGGCTCTCCATTTCTGTAGGACGAGGTTCACGCCTTGGAGGAGGGAGCTTAATTCGGCCTCCTTGTATGAGCATGTCCAAGATGGGCTTGACATGGCCGTCCTCGAAGGAATAGGTCATCTGAGGCCACTGCTTCTCTGCCTGTTTCGGTTCAGGCTTCGGAGCTGTGTCGGCCACCATAGCTTGTTTTCCCTTGTTGTCTTGATTGTTGGAGGGGTTACCACCATTGTTGCTGTTGTTGTTAGGGCGTTTGCCCTTGTCCTCTCCTTCTGAGACGTGCAATCCCAGTTGGCGAGCTTTCTTCAATTTGTCTTCTACGCTAGTGGCACTGATAATGAACGTCTTCCAATCCTTAAACTGATTTTTGCCCATCCAGAGGCTGATTGTGGGAAGCAGCCTCTTTTGGCAAATTTCAATTAAGGAGGAGTCAGGGTTACCGGAAGGCAACTTTATTGTGGTTTGGCAAAACCGCTCGATATAGTTCCTTGTCAACTCCTTTTCTTCCTGAACAACGTCCATGAGGGTGGACATTGTCACGTCATGTCCTACTTCATAAAATCTCTCCAGGAACATATGTTTGAATCCAGCGAAGGAATGGATACAGTTGTCCGGCAAGTTGCGATACTAGTCGAAGGCAACCCCTTCCAATGAACAACCGCGTAATGATGGCATCGTCATGAGGCAGATGGTCGGTTGTGACTTTGAAGTAGGTGATGTACCTACTTGTAGTTGTCTTTCTATCATATGGATTGATGTTAAATGGTTTATATCTTGGTAGGAAGGGAACATCTCTCCACGCAGCAGGATACGGTTGTCGTATCCTGAGGTCTTAGCAATTTTCTCGGGCATGGAACATGGCCCGAAGCTCCTGGACCTCTCTTCTTGCCCCCCTGGCCTCGTCTTCCGAGGTGGGGGCCGATATTTCAGGAGGATTATCACCCGGGTTTGGTGCAGCTGAGTTCGAGTCCACATTGACCGCAGGACCTAAGCTTGCTTGTCCAGGCGTCCTTTCTTGCAGAGTTGGAAGGGCCGTTTTGATCTCGTCCACAGACTTGACTAAGGCACGCAATATGGCCTCCAGAGTGTCGATGTGTTGGCGATCACTGGGACCATCTTGGTTGCTGTCCATCATGAACACCGTCCTCACATGAGGAGAGATGGAAGGAACGGTGTAGGATGTGCCCTCTGAGTCATACCCTTGTACAGAGAAGTCGTCAGGATATGTGGGAATGTTCTCCTCTGGTTTGGACTCAGAAGGAGTGGTACCCCCAGCTTCAGAGCTTGCCTCATCTTGAGAGTTGTGGACGTCCTCGGGGACGTCGGGATCTGCTGCATCTGTTGGGTGAACCGTTTCCTTTGGATTATCTTCTTGGAACATCGGATTGTCGTAGATATTTGGAGGAGTGCTACCGCCGGCTCCAATGCCTTCCAGAGATATGGATGACGAATCTCCAAGTGTGGCAAATTTTGTCTTTGAACGGGTACCATAGTAAACTCCTCCTATAACGGTGGTATCCAACCGCTTAGAAGAGAGTTTTTTGGTTACGCCGGTTGAGATTTGGACTGGAGACATTTGTTTTCTTCCCTCTCCCCCTGCCAAGAATCTTCAGAGCAGAATTGCAGGAGACAACGAGAATCGTCTCGTCTTCTGAGTTTGGGTATTGCAGTCGTTGGAAGATGGACTGTCGGTCTTCTTGTACTGTCTCCTTATTCCAGCAGCAGTTGACAATGACTTGGGTGCAGTGATGTCCCCGAAAGGACTTTCTGTACACCGAGTCTTTGTCTCTTTTCTTGCGTTTGTGAAGAATTACGTTGCACAAGTCACTCATTTTGTGGGCCCGAGAGTTCTGAGCACATGAGTGTATTGGCATCCTGCCTACTCCCTGATGTGGGGGTAGTACGAGTACTTGACCCTGATCATCATTGGGAGGTTCTTGGTAACTATGGCCGCCGGGGGTTGGACACGAATAGTTTTACACAACTTTCCATCAGGGGCCCGCGTAATAGTAAGCGGGATGTCCTGATAGTCAGAAGTTGGGACAGCTGTCTGAGCTCGACGAGCCCGTGCAGCCCGAGACTTCTTCCTTCTAGCACCTGAGAGTGCATAGTAGGAAGAGTCCACAGAGATTAGCACATGAGAGCATCTGGGGTCAGGATCGCCTGAGAGGTGGTCGAAGACTGACCATGAGCCGCATGGAGCAGATGGTATACGGCTGGGTTTGGTGGCCTTGCAGGCTGCCTGCATGTGGCTGGCATGTGTGGCCGTATGACCCTTCTGTATGCGGCTATGAGCGGTGGCCGCATAAGCAGTCTGTATGCGGCTGGCAGTCATGGCCGCAAGAGCAGTCTGTATGCGGCTGGCAGTCGTGGCCGCATGAGCCTCCTTTATGCGGCTGGAAGTTCTGGCCGCATGAGTCTCCTGCATGCGGCTGGCTTCTGTGGCCGCATGAGTTTTTATGTGGCTGGCGCCCTTATACGACTTCTTCTTGGACAGCACAGAGTTCCTCTTTGTCCATGCAAGTCCAGCATCGTAGTATTTCCCTCTGCCGGACTTGGGGACAGCAGAGTCCTCTATGGCCTGAAGTGGGGTCGCATGAGAGTTTTCTCCGCCGTCTTAAGCAACAGAGAGTACTTCTTCAAGAGTTTGGGGAGGAGCGAATGATTTGGGTCTCCACTCCCTGCGAGCCTTCTTCGTGCAGGCACGTCGCTGGACCGGGCCAGCGCTCCCGTCGGAGAGCATTTCTTCAAACGCCTGCTGGTCGAACTAGGCGACCAGCATCTGTTGAGTGGAGCCAAGTTTGGCTGCATTCGATTTCGTCCCCAACTCCTCAGCCGTGGAGAAGTTAGTCCCGAGGAGAGTCGCTATCGTGTTCGCCATTGATTGTAAAAGTGCAAAATAATTTTATAGGAGGACTGAACTTAGACTCACAATACAAACTCGCTCGTACAAAGAAAGCCTAGAAATAAAAACCTAGGTACAGTAATCTAAGTACGACTGTTTATTTTTTATTCTGGGAGGTGACGGTAGAGGCTCGGGAAAGCGACGGCAGCTCGGCCTTACTCCTTGGACGATCGGACGTAGCCTTGGCTCTGATGAAGAAATGCTCTCGGAATGTGTGGGGAGACTCTTCTGTTCGTACCTTTTTCTCTCTATGTGTCCAGCCGGGGGTCTCTCTCTCTCTCTTTTTTGCAAGAGAATGGCACCTTGCTATTTATAGGAGTGGGGTGTGATCATTAGGGTTTGCACTGATTGCCCCTTTGAAAAGTTGGCGGTTTGGGGATTAATTACCATTTTTCTTGATCCTATCTTGTTGGCAATTAATCTGGACCGTTGATCTTGATTGCAACAAATTTGGGCAGTTAATGTTAATTGCGCCAAATCTACATGGACAATTAATGTTGATTGCCACGAATCTTCATGATTTATTATGACAAGCTCGAATCTCCTGCCACGTGTTCAATCTGCTTGATTGCAATAAATTTGACTTGATCTGGGTAATTATAATAATTGCCCTAAATCTGGTTGTTGAATTTATTGATAAATCTTGATTGATTTGGTGCCACGTGTCCAAGCATCATTCTGCTGTGAGCCGTAGGGACACCGGGGAAACTGATCTTCTGCCACGTGTCCTAACCGCGAGCCACAGGGACAGGGTGTCTTGACAGAGCCGCATGAGGGTGGCTTCTCAGGATTTGAACCGTATAAAGGTGGCAGCCGCATAGGTGTGGCTTCCGAAATCTGAGCTGCATGAGGGGAGTTTCCAACTGAACCGCATAAGGCTGGCCACGGGTCAAGGCTGCATGGGCGTGGCCTCTCAGCATTTGAGCCGCATGGAGATGGTCTCCATAATCCGAGCCGTATGAAAGTAGCGGCCGTATGGTGGTGGCTTCTCCGGATTTGAGCCGCATAGAGATGGTCCCCATGATCCGAGCCGCATGAGAGTAGCGGCTGCATACGGGTGGCTTCCACCTGAAACGCATGCGGCTGGCCACGTGTCAAAGCCGTATGGAAGACTTTGGGATTCGATGGATCGTGCCAGCTACAGAGATTTTCTTCGTTTCCCTAAGAGCATGCCATTATGTCAGAGTCATCATTGCAGCTTTATGTCAGAGCTGTCAGTTCACTTTTAGGTCAGGACTGCCTTGTTGTGTCAGAGCATTAAATGAGGCCGCTATTTAATAGCCAGCTGTAGAGGCGAGCCGCATATGGCCACGTGGCTTTTATTCGAGTCACATGGCTAGGTTGGCGTCTTTTGAGCTGCATAAAACTCCTGAGCCGCATGAGACTCTGAGAGCTTCTTTGAACCGTATGAGACTCCATCTGTTTTGAGCCGCATGGATTTTCATGTTCTTTTCCATGCTTCTACAGAGTCAGTAAAGGAGAGACTGCCGAGGGGGGAGCTGGGACTAGTTAGCAACCGACGTCGGCTGTGATGAACGACTTGTGGAAACAAGTCATCGAGAGGGAAAGGGGGCAGCGTGTACGATACCGAATCCTTGGCATCCCAGCCGTCCGTTTATTCCAGAGCTCCTCTAACTCCACCACCTCCACCTCCACCTGTAGATGCACAGATGACGATACTACCGATACCTACACTTTGCGGCAGATTACACAGATTTTGGTGGGCCTATAGGGTCAGGTGACCCAGATGACTTGAGTTCTAAGCACAGCAGGTCTGATTCCTGCTGCCACAACACCGGCTCCTTCTTCGGCCTCAGCACCTCCGACAACGGCTCCTCTTCCGACCACAAAGCCTACTACACCGGCTCCTCCGACGACCACAACGCCTCTTTCCATGCTACCGACTCTTACAGACGCCCAGGACGTACAGTGGATCGTCACTTTGGTCCTGGGACATTTATATGCATGCGGACGGCCGACTATGCCTCCGCCACCTCCTCTACCATTAGTTTAATTTTTGTTTATTTATTGGTTATATTTGACGATGAGTTTGTATAAACTTTAGGGAATTTATGTATTATTGAACAAATTTCTGTGTATGTTAGAGTTGTATTTGACGATGAGTTTGTACGAACTTCAGTGAATTTATGTATTATCGAACTTTAGGGAATTTATGTATATTGGTGCTGGATTAATTTCTGGAAATAATGAACAGCTAGAACAATTTAATTACTGGGTTAATTTATGTATATTGGTGTTGTAATTGTATATATATTGACAGGTTTGAGAAAAGCTGGAACAATTTAGTCTGGCAATAATGAGCAGCTTAGCGACTGACCAGCGACGGAATAGCGATGGAAATCTGTAAATTTTTCAGGCTAGCAACGGAATAGCGACTAAAATTTTGGAAATTTTCCAGGCTAGCGACGAATTAGTGATGAAAATTACCGCCGGTAACGTTCTGTCTGATTCCAAAAGTGTACCAAACGAGTCAGGGAGGGAAATTTCTATCGCTAAGCTTTTGGAAATTTTGTTATTTTTGCTCATAAAATTTTGTCGACAATCCATCGCCAAGGCGTCGCCGAGTTTGCCGATGGGTAAAATTCGTTGCTAATTCATCGCTATTGTTGGTCGCTATTACCGTCGGTAAGTTGTCGCCAGGGCGACAGATTTGTCATAGCGATGTTATAGCTATTGGCGTACCATTTCCGTCGGTAATCCATCGGTAATTGACATTAGCGACAGAAATGACATATTTTATGACGAATATTTTCGTCGTTAAATACCAATATTTTAGTAGTATAAAATCGTTAAGAAATGCACTTTTTACGTCCATTTGAAAAAACATAAAATTATGAAAACATGCAAATGCACATAACATGTGAATGGATTCTAATCTCGCAACTGGAGCGTAGGTCTCATCTTAGTCGATACCTTCCTCTTGGTTGTATCCTTGAGCTACAAGTCGGGCCTTGTTACGAGTAACTAAACCATTCTTATTAAGTTTATTTCGGAATATCCAGCGGGTGCCAATGACCAGATGATCAATGGGTTTGGAAACAAGTTTCGAAACTTGATTCCGTTTAAATTGGTTTAATTCCTCTTGCATAGCATCTAACCAAAAATTATCGCTACATGCTTCTTCAATAGTTTTGGGTTCTAGCTGTGAAATTAATGCAACACAGGAAACTATATCTCTATTGGAGGAACGAGTACTTATACCCCTGGTAATCTCACCTATTACCAAGTCCTTGGGATGATCAGTCATAAACCTCATTCTTTTTGGCAGATTCTCAAGGTAGCTGGTTCGAGCTTCTGGTTCTGCACATGCTCTGCTTGGAGGATCAGCTGGTGCTATGTTTGAAGGTTTAGCAGGTGCTCTAATTGGTGTACTGACGTCTTCATCATCATCGTCGATTGTCTGTTGATCCAGTTCGTCAAAGGTAATGTTCATTGACTCTTTAATGATCATAGTTCTTTTGTTGAGGACTCGGTACCCTTTGCTTTTGGCAGCATGACCAAAGTGGTTCTAGTGACCATACTTATATTGGTGCAATTGCTTGAAAGATGACCTTTGTAGCTTTGCAATCACCAATATGCTCCATGGTTCTATTTGATATGAGAAGATTCACTTGCACTAAGAGGCGAAGACTTTGGTATCCAAAACTTATATCCATATTTGTTAGCTTTTGGAACCCATTTGCACAAGTTCATATCAACAAGTTTTCTAATCTGACAACGATTAGAAATGTGTCCATTCATACTACAATAATGACAGGAAACATTAACAATAGAGCTATGTGCAGCAGTATGAGAACGTACAATGGTGTGATATGATGTGCGTGGATACTTGTAATAGAAAGCATGATAATGTCTAGCATTTGGTTTGCATATTTTTTTTGTAAATGATCTGTCATGTGTGACTTTGTGATGTGTCACGTGTCTTTTGCTAGACTCAGTCGTAGGTTGTACTACCTATTTTTCCAGCCTAATCTCTAACTTTTTAGAGTTAGCACGGATCTTATCATATTTAGAAGAAAGAGCATCATTTCTACATTAAGCAATAGAATACTTCTTCTTTTCTGATTCTAATTCCTCCCTAAGTTTAGCATTTTCTTGAGTGCTTTTGTGAATGTAATCAAGTGCCTCATGCAATCTAAACTCAAGTGTGGAAATCTCAGTAGAATTATCAGAAGTAGAAGTATTTCTAACATCATTCAATAAGGAAGTAAGCTTTTTATTCTCACGCTTATAGGATAGAATATCCTTTCTAGCTTGCTTATACTTATTTAATACTTTCTTGTGTTCTTCCAATAGATCACTGAAATCATCAGATAACTCATCATAAGAAAATTTATTCTCTTCATAAAAGGGATTATTTTGTACCTTGTTGGATAATGCCATTGCGTATATATTTGCAACTAGACGAGGTCTCTCTTCTTTTTTTGAATCGCTTGCTTCAATTCCATACCATATGCTCGTGGTAGCGTACTTGTGATACGACGATCTTCCTTCGTTTGGTCATTCGTAGCGATTCTCCTCTTTAGTAGTAGTAAGGCAATATTCCATTATGCGGCCTGATCTTCTAAAGTTGTTGACATTGTTTAATGATTGAACACTTATTGGAAATGATGATTCAAAACACATAGTTAGTTCAATACTTTTCTATTTATTTCACATTCATTACGTTACCCTTTATTGCGCAGTCTTCTTATCCTTATTGCATGATATGCCTTATAGTTTGCATTTTTCATCTTTCATATTGTTATTGACAGGTTATGGTACAGTTCTATATTACCATTATATATTACACTACTGTTTTCTAGTATTTATCATATAATAGAAACTGGTATTAGAGTTATTTGTTTTGCTCCAATCTTGACTGGATAATATTTTTTTAGAGGATCATGAGGACTTTTGTCCTACCTATATGGACCAGGTGTAGATGTGGGCTACCTGCAGTAGACCCAGGAGGAGTTAGCCTAGTAGAGGGGACACTAGTAGCGACTCGTATAGATTAGCTATTAATACTGGATTTGTCTCCAGCTTTCTGACTCACTGGCCATGTTATCATTTTGATACTTATGTTATGATGAGATAGTTAGACTCATAGACTCTAGTTGTGGATTTGGTTTTTGTTATGCTTCTGGACTTCTTTAGGTTTATCTTATCATATCTTTTATATCATTATCGTGAACTTTACCTACCATATAGTTATTGTGATTGAGTATGAGTATTATCATTATATTGTCCTCCTTTTGGAGTTGAGATATCATTGATGTATGAACGAAATGTAAAGCGCTATACTCTAGAGGGGGATAAATAGAGTAGGCAGCAAAAAATTAGCTATTTAAAATTGTTAGCAAAAGATCATAGAATATATATATATCACAGTTATGTAAATAAAAAGTAGAGAGCAGAAAGAAAACACAAACACAAAGATGTATACTGATTTTCTTTTTGTGAGGACTAGTCCAGTCGGAAGAACTCTAGCTTCCAGTTGAAATCTACTATAGAAAAATGCTGCAAGTTTTCATGCGAAGTTCTTACAACTTCTACAACGCGAGCTTTGATCCGAAGTACTCGAACAACTTTAATTGTGAAGTGTCTTTCTTCAATCAAGCCTTTTATTACAATCACTCTGAAACTTCTAGACCGTACCGTATTGGCAAATCGACTAGAGGATTAGAGTTGGCTTGGGATTTAAAAATGAAAAGCTTAGAACACTTTGGAATACCGTAGTATGCTTAGAGAGAAGAGAAGAGAGATGTGTATTGAAATGATGGAAATTCTTTTCTATTTATAGGTTTTCCAAAAGGATAATTCTGATAGAATTCGGGCAAAATTCTTTGAGAGAATCACGACAAATAGTCGTTGCATCCGTAACTGTGGGGAGACCAAGTTCAAAATCCAACGGGCCACCAACAGAACTTGGGGCTAATTCGGGCAGAACTCGGGCTTAATTCTCTTGGTGTCCAGAGTTTGATTTTT
Source organism: Iris pallida (assembly GCA_029216955.1). Taxonomy (NCBI): domain Eukaryota; kingdom Viridiplantae; phylum Streptophyta; class Magnoliopsida; order Asparagales; family Iridaceae; genus Iris; species Iris pallida. Next base: position 2,182,731 of record JANAVB010021999.1, on the reverse strand, counting down.
AGGGTTTTTGCAAATCAGATTTTTGGCTTTTTTTAAAAGTCAAACAGTTAAGAGCTTTTTATAAATGGGCTATTTTCAAAACAAAGGATATTTTGAAAACATTATGGGATAGCCTATTTGCCAGTACAACTCAGTGTACATCGTATTCTTAGACTCAATAAACTGTGAAAATTATATTAATAAAGAAAATACAGACTCAGTGGCAACCTGACTTTAAGTCTTGAACGATAGCAGTAGCAGTTCTCAGCTGTCGTCCAAGTAGCCCTTATATCGAGACAGGGTTAGATCAATTATTAAAATTATGTTTGACCTTGACCAATGGGCCAACAATCTTCTCTATTTTGATAATTGACAAACCTTGACCGATATAACATCTTGATCTTGATTTGACAAAAAATATCAAAATATGTAATGTATTGTTGTTCTGTACTTGTTGTCTCCTCTAAAAAAAATTTTGTATCCTGCAAAAGATGTTAGATTCTTTTTCTCTCCCGTTGTCACTTAGCAAAATAATTGCAAAAAGAGAGGCGCTCCCGTAATTCATGCTTAAGAAACGAACGTTGAAGAAATACAGAAAATAAAAAAAACATATATTTCACATATAAAATAAAGTACTATCTTAGAATGTCAGAGCATTTCTAAGCATACATATACAAATATAGAGTCTAATCGAATACTATCTAGACAAAATACAAAAGCGTCTAGATGAAAAATCTCAGCAACTAAACAGAGTCATCATTGTCATCGCGATCAGCATCACCACTATGTCCGAAAGGACTAGCTCCAGAAGTGCCAGCTCCATAAGAAGGGTGTAGAGTAGCACCAGAACCACGGTACTAGTCATAAGCGTTACCGGGCTCAAAGAAGTGATGAACTACCTCATCATCGTAGTGGTGGCCAGTGACAGTGGGATCTCGTGGAAGTGAACTGCATGCAGACCAGTCCGGGCAAAACGTAGATCCACAAAGGAGTTTTCCAGGGCCTGAAACCGACTAGCATCTCGGAACTCGTGTTCCCTCAATGTGTCAGTCACAAATGCTCGCAAAGAGTTGTGCTCATCCAGCTGAGCTTGCTGTATATCAAATAGGTTATGGTGGAGACCCTCAAAAGACATAGGGTAATCTTGAGGAGGTGGAGATAGTGCAGTAGAAGGAGAAGGTGGAGGAACAACTGCGCTACGATAAGATAGCTGAAGATACTTGGGCTCAGATTCACGATTGCAAGTGGATAGATCAATGTCAAAGTACTGAAAGATGATCGTGAGAATCATCACGTAAGCAAGGTTCTTGAGCCTTTTGCGACAATGACCCATCATCTGAATAATAGTCTTGGGGACAGAAAATGGAATCCCCTTACGAATATGATATAAAGCAGATATTTCAAGGGTGGTTATATCATCCTTGGAAGTGGATTTGGGTAAGATAGTGGAGTAGATGATGCGATGCAATTCATAGAAAAATAAGTTCAAATGAGCAGCTTTAAACTTTCCAGAATGAACTCGATCAGGAGAGCAGAGTTCTTTCTTGAAACTGTTTAAAGTTGTTTCTCCGAGAAATTCAAATTCCGTGATATCGTCTAGCGAAGCACCTTTATTTGGAATATTAAGGATTTTTGCTAAGTCGGCATCATTGAATTGAATATCAATTCCAGCGAGACGGCTCTTAATAGTGAAAGTGTCAAGGTTTAAATTGTAATAAAATAAATGAATAGCATTAGTTGTAATAGGAAATGAGTGAGTGACAAGGTTGTGCAATCCTAGTGCTTCAAAATAAGTTTGATGGGACAGAAAGATAGTCCACTTGATCGGTGCGTCGGGCATATGTTGCGAATAGAGAAATCTGCATACCACAATAAGGATTGGTAATGAGTTTTGAAGTAAAACCCATTGAACGCCCCGTCGTTCGATTGGACGGGCAAAAAGAGTGATCCTGGGATAGGATCCGAAGACGAGGCTTCTTCGTTAGCCGCCGTCTTCTTCCACTTGAAGGGGTTGTGAATCCTAGGCATGATTTCTGTAAAAAGTATAGAAATTTACAAAAATTAAAATAGAGAGAAGGAGGAAGTTATACCTTCTAAAATTTGAGTATGTGGAAGAGAGCGAGATTTCACCCACGAATCCAAAATTTGGATAGAAAACTCCAAAAGATTTGAAATCAAATGATGAAAAGCTAGGGTTTGGAGCTCTCGGGCACGGCTACTGCTCTATTTGGAGGAGATGAAGGTGATGAATAGGAGAGGCCACATTCAAATCTGACTTAAAAGTACCCGACACTAATAGAACTCGGGCTGAATTTGGTGCGAGTTTGCCTAGGGTTATATTGAGGTATTTTTGTGTAGAAAAAATTCTGTTACTTTATATTCATCAATCCTTTTCAGTTATTTAATTCATGGTTTAGTTATTTTAAATTTCAATTAATATAATTAATATTATTTTATGAATTAAATTTTGTTGGGCAGCAACTGTTTCAGATTATCTATAAGGGTACTGTCCCAGCTAACGGAGATTCACAGGAGAATGCTTAAGTACCATTTCGCTTCGACTTTGGTCGTGGTGACAGACAGACCCTTTGTAGGCTTGTCTCGAAAACAATTTTTGTATATTGAAAATTAATTAATAAAACAAATTATTTAATAATATTGACATCTAAAATTCCTAATTCTCGACGTAAATAATTGAAATGATCTTTCGCTAATGGTTTTGTATAGATGTCAGCCAGTTGGTTCTCTGTGTCTACATATTCAAGGTTTATATCTCCATTTATTTGATGGTCTCTAAGAAAATGATGTCGAATCTCAATATGCTTAGTGCGAGAATAACATACAGTATTCTTAGTCAAATTAATAGTGCTAGTGTTGTCACAGAAAATGGGTATGTGTGAAGAATGTAAACCAAAGTCTTCTAAGGTTTGCTTCATCCACAGAATTTGTGCACAACAACGTCCTGTGGCGATATACTCAGCCCAGTAGTTGATAATGCAACAGAATTTTGTTTCTTGCTAAACCAAGAGACTAGAGTGTTTGCAAAAATAAAAGTTTGATTTACAAACTAAGAAAAAGAAAGTATAATGAGTACACTTGAATATGGGGAAGTACAACTATAGGAATCTGATCAGTAGACAATCACTATATCCCTTGGACAATGTGATAAAGAAGACACGATGTCACGCCCCAGAACCAGAATACTGGAGAGCGGGGGCAGACATAGCCAGCTACGTATATTGAAATGGAAACCACCTCGATATACGGTCACGGCTGTCTAGATATGTGAGGGTTTTCTACAAGCCAACAGTCTCTTATGGTCATGAACAAGCCTAGTATCTCAATCACCACAAGTAAGTTAAGTCGCAAGATGTATGATCATTAAATATACAATAATAAGGCATCCCAAATATTACATATTCAGCTGATCATGAAGCTAGTCATACAAAATGCTAGGACTAGCAAGAGTTTAGTCATACATGATCAACCCTAGGATTTGTCAATCATGTTTACATCCCGTAGGTAGACAGTAAGTAAAAGTGCTCCGAGCTAACAGGTGCTCGTCGGCTAAACGCCTCAAAAGAATAATTTTTACAATAGAGTGAGCGAAACAAAATAAAAAACCCACTCTTGGCCCGGATTTCGTCTAGTATTCACCATTGGGCTGGAAGCTTGGTAGATCCTCGGGAGCTGCTCCAAAATCTGGCCACACAAAACCAGCTGGGTCAACCCCAGAAAGAGCAAGTGCCACAAGGGGCCACGAAATAAGAACAAAAGCCAGCAAATAGCACAAGAAAGTCCAGTATTAAAATTAAAACTTACGAAAACATGGCAGGGTGATATACGACGAGATAACCATAGAACTATTCCAATAGACAGGTTACAACCCGTAAACCAGACAAGGACCGGGGTTGTAACCCTTCATCTGAACAGAACTTGATTTCCCACCATTTATCGACAAGACAATAATATAAGAAATCAAGACAGGAAGCAATCTTATACTGGATCAAGAGATGGCTAAACTGGTTATACATCATTCAATCAATCACGGCCAAACAGATACTACGGCTTACTACTTTAACTAACTAGGGTTATCACAGACCTAATTACTAACAAGATGCAGTGAGATTGTTCCACAGCCACAAGCCCTGCAGACCATCCAGGCTACCCAGGACGAAAGATTAGGGTTGAATTCAGGTGGATACATCGCCCAGAAGACAAATGTACCCTTAGGTGACTTAGAGGGTGCAACACTCGACGGTGCGCTGGAAATGTGCCCTACTCGACGGCAGGCTACAGATCCCAAGAGCGCCCAGGTAACGGGATTGCCTGTAGCTGTGTCATCTCTTCATGACTACTGTGTTATTCTAGTTATTAACCTTAATTCATTTTAGTAGGTACTCCTGACCGTGGTACTCAGGAGTTCCATCCTAGACATGATGCAAGACTGGACAAGTGGATTAACAAGCAAGCAAGAAAGAACCACCCACGGTGTCAAGACAGGTCAAGTTAGGTTATCAAGTCATGTCAAGTCAGGAGTGTGCCGCCACGGGCCACTATCAAGTCATGTTAGTCATGTCAAGAGTGCACCACTACGGGTCACTGTCGTGTTATGCTAGTTCCTTGCCATACCAAGTCATGTACATTGGTCATTCCAAACATAGCAAGTAAAATCAAGTTCCTGACAAAAAGGCGTAAGGATATAAAATGGGCGTAAAATATCTAATAAAATATCAAAATACGGGGTTATAGAAGAGCCAAGCTTAAAGAAATAAAACCAAAACTCCAAGAGTCAGTGGACTAAGCAAGGGGTCAAGGGGCAGCATACGTGCAAAAGCACGCACGCAAGGCTCACTCAAGTCTGCGTACCAAGGCACCCTCAAGTGAGCAGTGTACGTGAGAAGTCACGCACACTCAAGGGGCAGCATATGTGAAAAGTTACGCACGCTACAGAGAGCAGCGTAGGTGAAAGTCACGCACACACAAGGGAGCAGTGTACGTGAAAGTCACGCACGCTACAGGGAGCAGTGTGTGAAAGTCACGCACGCTCAAGGAAGCAGCATACGTGAAAGTCACGCACGCTCAAGGAAGCATACGTGAAAGTCACGCACGCTACAGGGAGCAGTGTGTGAAAGTCACGCACGCTCAAGGAAGTAGCATACGTGAAAGTCACGCACGCTCAAGGAAGCATATGTGAAAGTCACGCACGTTACCGGGAGCGCTGCATGAAAAAGTCACGCACGCTCACGGAGACACGCTTCCAACAGGAAGCGTACTCAAGTACGCGTACGCAGCGCTAAAGAGCGTGCGTAGCTCAGTATGCGTAAGCTAAACAGCTATGCACACTGCTCACTATCTTCTCCAAACAGCAAGAATACCAAAGAAGAACCCAAAGCTTCACAAGTTCATAACTTGGTAATCCGAACTCCAAATCCGGATTTCCAAAGTTCCAACTTGGGTGAAACTGAAAGCTCTTCCACATGGAAACATCAGAACTCAAAGAAAACCAACCAAAATAGATCAAAACATGTAAAATCCGAAAATAGCAATAACTTAGATCTACATCAACAGAGACTCCAAATCATAAAAACCCAAGAACTAATGTTGATCTCCATATCCTAAACTAGCAAATGGACAAAGAAAAGAGGGTCCTCATGTAGTGGCAAGATGCACTTGCCTAGGGGTTGGGGAGTTGTGTTGAGGAAGGAGATGAAGAAGAAGAAGAAGAAGAAAATTAATGGTGGAAGTTATGAGGAGAGAGAGTGGTAGGTGGGGATATAAAGAGGGGAGTTGTGGTGGGTTGAGGGTGTAGCATAGGGCTAGGGTGTTCCAACACATAAAACCGAACCAAACCGAACCATCCCCAATAAAATCGAGCCAAGCCAAAAACCCAAATACGAGAAATACCAAAATCCCACAAGCTGAGAAAAATAAAAATACATGCCAAAATCCAGATACGAGTATAAATACGAAATACAGGAAAATATGGAAATGAGGGTGACACACGAGCCTCTGGAGAATGCAACAACACTTTGTCAGGAGATTTTGATCATTAGTGATGCCTTAGAACTGATTTGAAACTCTATTCATAGAGTTCTGAAATAACTATTTCTGATTTGTGCGCACATTGAGTTTCCCGCCACCTATCTAGTTGCGCGAACGGTTACTTGAACTGCTGGAGACGCATGGCATCAGTGAGTAAGATCCGTATGGTCGTAGGCAGTATAGTTGACACGATCTTTAAAATTAGTGGCATGCACGCCACATCATCTGGCTTTTCGACAAAAATTGGTCAGGTGGTGCCAACTTGCTAGTGGTGCCAGGCGTAACTTGATAATTGGTGCCTATAACTAAGTCCTCTGTGCCGTAATAACTAATTTTTCTCATGCCACATAATAGCTTGCACGAGCTAGCTGTCAGCATGCTGACAAAATCTTCTCGAGCGTCGCATTGCTCGGGATTCGAAGAGATATTTTTCGACTACTGTGTTGTCAGTAATGATGGTAATCGTTATAGCTTCCCGAGAAAGCTTGCTGCGTGCACCTTGATGTAGGCGCAACCTGGGTCTCGTACAAGTTAGTGACTAGGCTCCACCTGATGTTGGCGCCTTTTTAAGAGTCGCGCCCATTCATTTTTGAGCTTCTACAAGTCCTTCAAAATTTTCAAAGTTTGAAAGATTTTAAAATTTAAAATACTTTAAATTAGAAAGGATTAATATGAGTTACGCCTGTCAATAATGTAACCATCTCCGACTTTTCAGCGCAAGTTGCGTAACGGTCAGGAAATCCCTTTGGGCTATAAATAGTTATTAAGAGAGAGAAATTTTACTTTTTACTGAAAAATAGTTTTCTTCCCATCTTTTTGTCCTCTTCTTTCCGAGCTTCTTCGACCATCAATGGCGCCAAGGAAGTCTGTTGCTTATAAGGGCAAGGCCCCCACTGGACCTTCATCACGTGCATCATCGATGAGGACGCCTCGATACGTGCCACCATCGTCGAGAGCCGAGAGAGCCAACCTGTCGCTCGAAGGAGATTCTCAGAGAACGAGCCGACTTAGGTGCCAGTTAACAATGGTCCATCATGCCAGAGTCGACCATCTTTTTTTAGAGCTCTGGTTGACCTGCGCACTCTATAACGTGCGCCTCCTTTTTTTAGAGTGCAGGTGCACACTTTGTTACTTGTGCCTCCTCTTTTTAGGGTGTCGGCTGCATCAAAACATATTGTTCGTTTTTATGAACTGTGTTGTGGAAGTTTTGAACTTGCGCCTTCCAAACTTGCACGATCGCGCATGTCGAACCTGCGCACTTTGAACTTGTACCAGGCGAACTTATGAACTTGCGCAATATAGAACTTGAATTCATGCAGAACTTGAGTTCATGTTCCTTTGAACTTGCACTAAGCGCACTCCGTGAATTTTTGCAACATAGAACTGCGTGCAATCTAAATATATTTTAGAAGCTCGTGCAACCTATGACCTCGTGCACCCTGCTTTAAATTTAGAGATTGTTGCATAGACTTTGTAATTGATCTTTACCCCCTATTTCTTTTTGTAGTTGATCTTAGGGAAGACCCAGATGCTGAGAGATTAGGTTCGGCTTTCAAAGTGTCTGAGTACTAAGAGGCCTTATCCCATGTATCGTAAACTTAACACGATCTTCCTGAGAAAGGCCATGCTAGCAGCTCAAGAAAATAACACCTTATTATGCCTAATGAACGGTGAACCCCTGGAAAGTTTGGACAATATCGTACACAAGAAACCAGCTTTCTTGTTTGGAGATACAATTAAGAAGATGTTCCAACCTAAAGCGAAGAAAGAGGACATGATTTACCAGTGCGGGGATAGAATTATGTATCTCACAGAAATGTCGAGGCACATGTCCCTCTCTCGATATGCATTCTCTAGTTACCCACAATGGATGGCATAGAATCTGACCCTAATTCAACATGCCAGGGTTGAAAAAATATGCTACAGACTGGTCCTCAGAACAAAGATTCATTCTACAACACTTCAGAGAAATACAGCTCTCAACTGAGAGGTTTGAAACCGAGTTGTCTGCCTTCTGAAGATTCGTCGATGCTACTTTTCGTCAGATTACCTATTTTCGCGAACATATTTGTAAAGGTTGAGGGAAGATATCCAGATGAAACCATGTATTTAACAGTCTTGGTGAATCTTAACATGAAGCGCTGGAACAGCATTGTTGTTTAGGTTTTGGATCAGTTCAATGATAAAATCCTCGAATTAGAGCTCTATGATCCGATCTGGGCTATTGCTCATGGCTTTCTTCCAAATGCCCCTATATTTTTGGCTCTGATAGAACGGTATAATGACAAGACTGGTACATTCATGACTCCCTATGGAGAGATTGGCTTTGCGCTTCATGAGATAAAGTACCTTTCACACTTGCCAATGGGTGAAATCCTATATGAAGAATACGTGCCCACGAACGAGGAGCTGGATATCCTATCAGCAGAGAACCCTCAGATGGTGGCTGTGTTTGAGGAGCTTTTATGCAACTACATGGTCTGTTCCCTTTATTATAAGGGTGCTTCCAAAGGGACCTGCTACACGACCAAATGGCTGCCATACTTATTTCTAGGCCATATCTATGAAGATAAGATCGTCGAGAGTCAAGCTTGTGACCCTTGTTTCTTCAAACCGCTCGGCCGCAGCGACATAGAGAAGTTGATCGAAAAATCCAAGCATGTTGATAACATCTTGAATGTAGATTGGCACCCATTCACTGCTGGTGCTACCATCGAAAGTTATCTTAGGCAGGGTTACAAGCCCATGTCTCGTGAAGTCCAGTTGGCAGGTTTTATCTCTCTATGGCTACGGTGATTCGTGGTACCTGGGGCCAGTACCGTTGACAGATTCCATCGAGGCGTGCTATTCGCTGCCGTGTGTCCATTATTCGGCTACAAGATGGATCTCCTTTCGGTGATGACTTGCCGCTTGAACGTAGGCCTGCGTTCTTTTATTGACACAATGGTGCATAACAAGGATGCTCGGGACGACTTCCCTTGTACAAAATTACCGTACACCTATTTATTTTGGTGGTTGTTATTGTACTATCTCAGCTTAATGAACCCTGATCTGAGTGTAGTCGGAGGAGACTTCATTATGCGTTATTCCAATGCTCGATGGAATCTAAATGCACTTTCAGAGTGTAGAAGAGCTCTGAACCAAGGTTCTGGATGGAGAATTCAATGTGTCCTTCCCCCTCTAGGATATGAGAATCTTCCTCCCCTCTAGATCATGGATTTAGAAACGACGTCTCTCCACCTGTCTTAGGCTAATTTTGCATGGTTGAAGACGATCTGGCCATCCCACCTGGTGTACCGTTTTGAGGGTGATTATTTTCTGGAACCGTACCTACCAAGCCAATTCGCTCAGCAGTTCGGCTATGATCAGATGCATATAGGTAACGCCACCACCTGTTAGCAGGCCAAGGGTTACCTAATAGATGGTACCAGAGCTTGGAGATACTATAATGCAAGAGGCACCAAGGCCATATTCTTGATGCCTAATGCTTCTACTCAAATGGGCCCGCGTATGTTATATACATACACAAATTTTTATACTTCGGCTAACACTTTTGTCAAAAAATTTAACCTACCTGACAATTTCTCCAGTGATAAACTGTCACGACCCGCACCCACTGTTTGGGTACGAGAACGTAACAACGCCCAGCCTACGCCGCAGTGTCGGCGGTAGAACGTTGTCCTAGGTCACAACATCTAACAATATAATGCTAAGCAGTATATACTCCCCGAATGGGGGTGACATAGCAGATATAGTCTCAATCACATCTAAGGTAGAGCATGATAAAGATAGATAAAATATGAAATCCGAAAGAGATACAGGAGATAGAAGTCTAAGTGTCTAAGATACATAAACCCAGAAATACATCTCAAAACTCAAATACAGTAATCCACAAAGTAAATACAACTCCAGACAAAATGAAATAACTATCTAAACAACCTCTAAAGTGTCTCCTCTAGGCTAGCAGACAACCTCTAAGCTATCTGTAAAATTTATCAACAGGTCCAGTCAGGACTGGAGCGAGTACAGTACATCTCAACAGATCATAGCAGGTTAGAAAATATAATCATATAGTAAAGTAAGATACAAGTACTGAAAGAAGTGCAGTATGTAAACAGAGAGAGCTGTAATAGAAATATCTACTATAAATAGAGACTAACAGTGGCTAGTGATTCAGAGTACAATATAGACATGTAAATGGCCTGGGATGATTCTGATGCTACACTATGGAATGATTCTGATGCTACACTACTGGTGTATTATTCACATGTCCACTTCTACTCCCCCGTACCCCCAATCAATACACAAGGATCCAACCAGGTTATGTTATGATACTATGTACAGCCCCCGAAGGGTGGTAGCTCCCGAAGGGTGGTAAGCCCCCGAAGGGTGGTAGCCCCTGAAGGGTGGTAAGCCCCCGAAGGGTGGTAGCCCCCGATGGGTGGTACATAGTAGACCCATAAATGGGATAAGGATTCCAGGAAGACTCTGTGATCATAAGAGTATATGTCACAAGTGATCGAAGAACCAACGAAGCATAGTGATACGCCATGTAAGTGAAACGCACAAAACATAGAGTACCCGATGCTCCCTAAGGATAACATCTCAAGAAGGGATCCATATAGTACCAATCCGTGTGACTAACGTGACAGTACAAGTAAAGTAATTTAATGCAGGAAATAATTCTAAGCAGAATATGAAATAATCAAAAAATGTACTCGCCTGATATCTGAATGTCCAAGATAAAGATACTGTCCGAGGAGAGGTGTCTGGCTCCTAATTAGAACAGCACAAGTCACAACATGTCCAGAAGGGCAATATAAAGCACTACAATATATTCTACATGAATCTAGGTCAAACTAGGCCAAAGTCAACCCTTGGTCAACTCTGGTCAACTGAACTAGTCAAACTAGGTCAAACTAGGTCATGTCCTAACCCAGCAAGTCTTACTAGGCCTAACCAAGACTATCCTAGCAAGCACACATCAATACAAGGCTATACAAGCCAACATACACCCAACTCTATATAGCGTGCAATTATTCAATACTCAAATAGGCAAGAATTCATATTGGATATACACTAGGTAATCTATTACTTTAAGCTATATATGTCTACACATATATACACATGCATATATTGGTATTCAACATTAGGTCTATAATCATGGCATTTCAAATGGTTATATAAACTTATATATTACAACACAATATGCTAACATATATATAATATACATACATAGTTAAGTTAACTATATTCATAAATACTTATTTAAGAGGCTATGTGTGTGTATGTGAATATGGCAAAGGGGCAAGTGAGGGTTAAATGGGCATACATAGTGTATACATATCAAAGAGTGTCAAAGTGTAAGTGAACAAAGTGTCAAGTGTGATAGTGTCAACATACACTACAAGAATTTCTATTTTTTGCAGCAAAAAAAATCGTTGCAAAAGCTCATTAATTTGTTACAATAAGGTATTTGCAACGAAACATTTTCGTTATCCAATTCGTCACCATAAGTGCGTACCAAAAGGTCTTTTGCAACCTTTTTTTATTCGTTGCAAACTTAACAACAAAATAGTTCTTGACGTAAATAATGTTCTATTGCAACAAACAATTTTGTTATAAATAATATTATTTGCAACAAATATTTTTGTGGACTATAGTATTTTATAAGAACAAAATGGTTTTGTTGCCTATAGTATTTATTATTTGCAACAAATATTTTTGTTCCTTCGTACTTTTATTGGTAACAAAATTTTCATCACAAATACTATTCTCATTGTCTCAAAAGTTTAAGAAAATTCATGAAAATTGAATATTATCAATAAAAAATTTGTAGCAAAATTAGATAATTTTTGTTTCAACAAAAGAATGTAGTGCTTCTAATACAAGAGTATATAAATTTTGTTGCAACAAATAGTAAGACACCTTATTGTTTGGAATAATTCATTTCACTAAATGAGAGTATACATTCACATTCTTTGCTAATACAATAACTGATACATTGCATAAAGACAAGTTCTAAGACTTGTATCAAGTTTCTATTCAACAAAAGTTTAAAAACAAATATTCTCTAATTTCATGTCTAAACATAAATGACCGTTCAACTTCTATTGTGATTGCAGAAGTTTAGTAGCTCCTGTAACAATATTTGAATGTTTGGTTTCGTCCCAACCACCTAAGGTATCTTGTAAGCTTTCCTGTTATAAAAGTCTTTCCTCGAACATGCAAGCCAATCTACAATAAATTATATGATAAAACATTAAAATTAGAAATAAGTTAAAAATTGATCCAATACTGTATAATATATAAACAACAATATTTGTATATATTCTTTAATTAAGTATATATAAACAAGTGTCTATATAGGTGCAAAGGAATGTATATATATAAACAAGTGACAATTTGTCACTCATTTTACAGAGAAAAAAAAAAGAAAAAAAGAAAAAAGAGAGACATCTGCATTCAAACTTGATAAAGCTAAATCTTATGGTCCACGTACATGTATTAAGCTTAAATCTCACATTTGCTAATGGAAGTTGATCACTCTCACACACACACAAAAGACAAATGGTAGTACATACCTTCTCGGAACTTGCAAAACATGAGGAAAAGAGATCAAAACTGCTTCTTTTGCTTCTGAATATCTTGTCTCTCTTTGCATAAGCCTAAGAAACCAAACACAGACCCTTATTTGTAACCATCCACATGAAGAAACCAAATTTAAAGCATAAACTCCAGATTTAAAGCATAGAAGAAACCAAATTTAAAGCATAAATGATGCAAAACAAAACTCCAGTCTTGCATTATCATGATGCATTTCCAAATTTATTTAATATTCAAAACTAAACTCCAGTCCATCGTATCATGATGCAAAAATCATGAAACATAACATGAACACATAAAAAGCACAAAAGACTAACTGTATCTGAGCCTAAACAACTTATTGGCATTACCAAGCACTTAAAAACAAAAAAATGTAGCTCACAGGCATTACTTAAGAAATGTGAAAAGACAATTTAACAATAACAAATATGGAACTAAATCCTTCCAGTAAATACATTTACCTTGACGTACAATATATTTGAAAATTGAGTTTTGGAATATCCAAAACAGTTCTGTCAGCCGAATTTGGGCAAGATGAAAAATTGATTAATTCATTTGATAAATTTTACAAACAAAAAATTAACCAAGGTTCCCAGTATTGGAGACTTTAGGAGTCAAAAACAGAACTTTGGAACTGCTTTCTTTATTCTGTATTTTACATAAACGACCACCCATAATCTATTAAGACCAAAAGAGAAACAATGAACAGTAAAGATGAATGTCAAAAAAAATATCATTGGAAATTTTAGGGATGTCCGAAAAATTTTGAGATTTTCAGTTACAGGTACATTGGTTCTAGTTTCCATCTTATACTTGCTATTTGCTTGTTAATAGATCATGATGTTCCAAATTCATCCTCTAGATCAAGAACTTTTATGGGTTTTCTTGGTGCATACACAACAATTATTTATCCATTCTCTTCCACTACACCCAAACATATCTCACTGAATTTTTTTAGTATAATACATTTCTAAAAGAGCCCTAGTCGTACTAATCCTTCAAGATGCTTCTCTTCTTTTAAGTATCAGTATCGATGATTTTCGACAGTTTCAAATGTTTTAGAGTTCTTCATTTCTAAGTTAAAAATTAATAATAATTATTATATAGAAATACTAGAAACACTTTCATATATTTAAGTGTAATTCTATATGTTATTTGTTTTATTTGTAAGTTATGAATAGAATAATAGTAAGAATGATACACGTCGTGAATATATATATATATATATATATATATATATATATATATATATATATATATATATATATATATATATATATATATATATATTCGACAAATTGTATAGCAAAAATGTGTCAATAATGAATCTTATCAACACATTGTAGTATGTAGATCTTCAACATGACGAATCATTTTCAACATGCTCAATCATTGTAATGAAACCATTTTTTCCATATTTATCACTTTTCTTGTAATTTTTTCTTTTGATTGACTTGGAAAGAGATTCCTAATGTTTTCATCGGCCGGTATCAGTAGCAGCCAACATCGGATGGGACAAGCCAAAAACGATACAACAAGGCTGATAATGAATCTTGATTTAAGGTTTCTTCGTTATTATACCCTACTAGTTATGCCATTTAGAGGGTTAAACTCTCTAAACAGAGGTAGTTATGTGTCTGTATTATGTCCACTTTGTTTAACTTGACTAGATGGTGCTAGCCATGTATCTGGAGTATGTCCACTTTGTTAAATTGACTAAATGTTCCATGCAAAGCCAACAACTCATAATCATGATACACTTTTATCCAGGAACTTCAACTGACTAATTTCCTATGCAAAGCAAACAATTCAGAAAAGTAGGCACAACCAAAACCAGGAAAGAAATCAAATAAATGAATATATCCTTACCATATATGCATTTTGTCCTCTTAAAACAAAAAAAAAAACATCAACTAAATGAGTTTTTGGATTGATTATAGTCCATATATAAAATGTCCCTATCCAAATGTAAATACAAGGTTATATATATAATTAACTGTCCTTCCCATGTAATCTCCAAAATGATTGACCTAATTTATCTATTACATTGTACACTTATCGAATAAAGCACTGTTTATGTGAAGAAAACAATGAAACTAAAAGTTTATATATACAAAGGGGCTTCCAGTGCCACAAGGCTCCCTCTAATGTGTATGCAGCCTTACCCTCGATATAGGAGAGACTGTTTCTGCGGTTCTAACTCGCACCCTCCAGGATGCAAGCATCAAGCCTTACCATTGCGCCAAGCAACACCCTCTAAACAAAAACTTTTATATGCTAGTATTATAATGAAAATATTTACAACAATTCAAACACCTAAAGTATAGTATAACCAAGTTAGCAGCACACTTACATGCATTTCAACATCAACAATTGGCTCCACTATGAATTCTGGGACCCTTGAAAACTAAGCAAGATCTTCTTCCTATAAGATCAGTTGTAAATAGGTCAATAAGTTCACATGTATATTAACTTAGCAACACTATAAGGTTTCTTATGCACCTCCAGAATTTTCACAAAAAGGCGCATTGCTTCTTTTGAAGCCATGTTCCCAAGCCCATTCCAACTGTAAGAATCAAATAGTAAAAAACATAATTCATTCCTGATAACTGAAAAATTGAAGTAGCAATGGTAGTAAGTGATCAGACAAAAAATACTTGCTTTCAAAGTTCACGGGCTTCCTAGCTTTAATATGCTGAGACAAACACCCAGAGGTGAAATTTTGTAGCATCTGAATCCTGATTCTGGAGTTGGCAGCTTTAGGCAGCCGACTGCTGATCTAGTAGTACTAACTTGCCGAGTAAACATCATGGACACATGTCCTAGTCTAGGAATAACAAGCCTGCAACTGATTCCCTGTCACCCATATATCACAAAAGGCAAGGGGATGGATCAGGTAATATCTGAACAAGCTTTAAGCAGTTCCTTCCTTTTCAGAAAACCATGGAGGCCTTTCACAAAATCTTGGAATGCTTTGCATATTCCAACTTTTCTATTCCTTTCTACAATCTCTCTTAAATTGAGATAGAAGAAAAGTCCTTCCTAAGATTCCTAGAAACCTCAAAGGTCACTCTAAGAAGAAGTTTGAATGAAGAAAAAAATAGAAATGGCAGCATCTAAGCGCCTACTTTGGGTTCTTTAGGGATTCCATGTGAAAGGACTGAAGGACATCCATCAAAGAATTATTCCATGTCTACTGTCAAACAAAGAAATGTAAATGATACTCCGTTTCATTTCGGAAAGGAATCTATTCTGGGTTGCATCCCATTTATTGATGGATACACTAATGTGTACCAAACATGTCCTGTGTCCATTACTTTAAGAGTGCAAAACAGGGACGCATGATATCTTGACAAAAGTTTTTCTTCATTCTTTCATAATTAGAGAACTTGGTAACCAAAAAGTCAAAACTTATATTAAGGAAGTAAAAAAGTAACAGAATTTACATGGAATGCTAGTAATGTAACTTTTCCACGATGTAGTGGCAAAAAAAATTATGGTGTGATGAAACAATTTCATCTTCTAGTTTCCTCATCCAAAGTGAGGTCAGGATGGAAGAATTGTACCATCAACTTTCTTTATGCAGTCTCAAAAAAATAAAATAAAAGCCTCCATGGGTCCATAGCCATCAACTTTCTTTATGCATAGGAACAAAAGATCCTTAGAGCAAAAACAAGGATAAAATTGTATATTAATATAGCAAATTAAACTAGAGATAATTAACTTATGTGCTGGGCCAAGGAGTAACCAAGTTTGTTCTATGTATATATACTTCATGAGCTAGTTAGTATACATAGACTTATCCTTGTATATGAGGATTGCAATGGATGTATAATCTGAATAGCTATGCCAATCAGATACTTTATTATTCAACTAATTTTCTTCATACATGACAAACTTAGATGTGAATCTTTAGGTTTATATTGTCCATCTTTGTGTCTTTAGGAAAACAATATGATACAATAGATACCCTGTTTTTGTATGTTTATAATGGATACCTTGACACATACATATTTTCCCATATGATGATATGAACACATACATATTTCCCCATCTTTAGGTATCTTTACAATGGATACCTGGACCCGTACATATTTTCCCATATGATGAAAACAGGGTAATGTCGAAAAGAAAACAGAATGGGACATAAACCTGGGTCTCAAAATAGAACCTGGGGGTCAAACTAGTTCAATTTTATTGAATCGACAAGAAGGTTATATCTATAGCAATTGTCTGTGTTAGGCAAGGTAAAACTAAACAATCACTAAATGGGTAATTATTTTAAGAACCTGATATCGAGTATATCTGCAATGTGCGAAATGGTATTTTCATTTATTAGTTGGTTTCACATCACCCATGTAACAGATCAAAAAACTCAACTATCCTTAATAAAGCTGTTGGAATAATGCATTTTCACCTACTGATTCTCAAACTCATGTGAACATATCAGATAACTCCACAATTAATCCTTTGTTCCTTACCAAAGTAGCTCTAATGGTATAGGATCTAACAGTGTCAATGACCAATATGCTCATATAGAAATGTTGATTCTGTGTTGAAAAATTAGTAGTAAATTTTAAAGAAAAAGAATGCTTTTTTGTTTGCATCACAAATGATTGATTGTGTAAAAAAAATGTACTAGCATAAATACTGATTGTGTAAAAAATTGTACTAGCATTCATGAAAGAAATATTAGGGTTCTATTGTGTAAGAGAAGGGAACCTTAAGACCGCCGTCAACCTATTCGCACAGCCTACCTGTTGTGCCGTCGACAGGATCGCCGCGCCGTCGTCAGGCTCGTCGCACCGTCTCAGGCTCACCGCGCAGCTGTCCTTCCGTCAGCCTCCAACTCGCTGCCCTTGCGAACGAGTCGTGCGTATTATAGCAGAAAGAGGAGAGGAGAGAGAAGCGGCTCCTAGAGAGTGAGGGAGGGAAAGTGGTATGATGAAGAATTTGGGAAATTTTATCGAGGGAAAGGGAGATCCGGGAAAACCAAAAAAAATGTGGGAAAAAGTGTGTGCGCCCAAAAATTTCGAAGGGAAGGGGAAAAGTGGTGTTTAAACAAAAATTTAAGAAATTTAAGTCCCCTCCAATTAGGTATCGTTTGGCATACACAAATTTGTTGCAATAAAACCTCTCAAATTTGTTGTCATTTTGGCACATAAATAAACCGTTACAATAGAAATATACACTTGGTGCAAAAAAAACTTTTTGTTTTTAATAATCAATTTTTTTTACAACAACTATATTTTGTTATAAATAAAAAAAATTGGTTGCAAATATTTTTACCACCAAATTGCATGAGCGAGAATGGAATGTGCCAAATATTATGCAACGACATATTTGTAACGACTAAATTTTAGTTGCTTAAAAATCGTACAATCAATTTTTATAACAAATTTATAAAGTTTGTTGCAATTAAGTACTCTTTTGCAACAAATATTTTTCGTTGCTAAACTTTTGTAGCAAAAAGTGTATTTTCTTGTAGTGATAGTATAAGGGGGTACATGAGGTAATATAGGATTTGTGTTAACATAGAACATTACATCTCATTAACTTGTATATTGCATACATTACATACTATGGAACCTACATATTCATTACAAGTCATACTTATACATGCTTACATTAGATAGGATACTTACACCTCATACATCATTTATTTAACTATTTACTCATGCTTGCATTCTCTATTTAATTACATAATGTATATACATTAACATGGGTTAAAATCAAATAGAACATTATATTACACACAAGGGTGCACAAAATGCATATGCCGAATAGTAACTCCTACTAATAATCAATACAGTACCATCTCAGCATGAACTAAAATCTAGGATTAAAGTATGTTATAGATCTATGTGTTAGCTTTCCGAAACTTCAAACGGATCATGTTTTCGTTTCCGAAAACTTCCGGAATCGCGAAAACACCGAGAACGCGTTTGACTTTCGTACAGCTGACACTCAAATAATTCTCCAGAAAGAATTAGGCCTACTAATACATATTTTTGGAAAGCTAACTTCAATACGCTTCTTTTAAAAAAGAAGGGGAGATTAAACCGAGCTTTGAGCTAGAAGTTATGACATTTCTAAGTTAGGGCTGAAATTAAAAACGTGGATAAAAATTATGACGGATTTAGATAGTTTGAGCCAAAAGAATACACAATATATATCCTAATTATCCACAACAATAATGACAATAATAATATGAGGAACCACACTCACAAACTTGATTATATAATCATCATGAACCATTTATTACATATATAAATATAGATACACTCTCATTACAATATATATATATATATATATATATATATATATATATATATATATATATATGTAACATGATCACATCTATAACAGATACATGAATGAAAATATATATATATATATATTTTTTTTTAACATGATCACATCTATAACAGATACATGAATGAAATGTAAAGTACTCAAGAACACATCTCTATATATTCAAATCTGAGATTTAATATGAATTAATTCATTTAATCAATATTTTAAATATAAAGTGTGTCCAAGTTTGGGGGTTTTTCTCATGAACACAAGACATAACAATAATACAATAGAAATCCCTAAAGGACACATAATGGACACAAGAGGACACAAAATAGGGACACAACAATGGGGGTCATTCCTATGGTTAAAACCTTCCTAAATGCAAAATGGAGAAACAAAAGAGAAGGAAATATTACCTAAAGGAGAGAAAATCCAAGGAGAAAGGCTTCTTCCTTGGGAGAGCTTGAGAGCACTTGGGGAAGAAGACTTCGCAAAGAAAGAAAATGAGATGGGAGTCCTATTAGGGCCGGCCACAATGGTTATATCCCCCCCTCATTGAATATTACAAGTTTGCCCATCCCTTAGTTACAAGTGTTTAAAACAATTTTTGGTTAGGGTTTGGGGGTAAAAAGGTCAATAAAAAAAACTCTAAATGGTTAACCTAATAATTAGGAATATGACTAATCTTTCTAACATGATTAATTAAAATATGGGCCATGGCTAACTAATGCATGGGTCCAACTAGAGTCTAAGTTACCCCGGGTCCCCGTTACAAGTCGGATTGAGATGAAATTCGAACCCGACTCAAATAATCCCAAAACAATATCATAAATAATAAAATAATATAAAAATAATTCAAAGAGGTCAAATGCAAAATATCCTTAGGCCAAAAATGACATTAAAATATCATAATCACATGGTTAGGCTCTAGGTCAAACAGTCTCTAGGGTTTCACTAACAAAACGTCAAAATCACAAGTCATTGATTTAAATAATTTTAAAATGATTTAAAATTACTAAAAAACATATCATGAATTAAATATCATTATTAAAATAATTATAAACACGAAATTTCGAAATTACCTTCATTTGGAAAACTGGGTGCTACATAAACGGTCAAGAGCTGGGATCCATACCGCACAATCTTTCAAAGATAAGGAAGATCATGTTCCCGCTGATGAACCTCTAGAGGCTTCTCTCGTGGGCTTTCATGACGAAGTCAACGACCCAATAGATGTGTCACTGAAGAAACGGAAGGAAAAGTCTCCTGCAAAGGGGCTTAGTAAAAGACAAAAGACTGGAGAGCCGTCTGCTCCATCACACTCCGACGATCTCCTTTCCCCTCCTAAAGCTCAAGGAAGAAAGAAGAAGACCACACTAGTCATTGTTGAGCGGCCTACTACCCAATACGGTCCCAGACAAAGCAGAGTCATACAGAAGCTTCTCCAGGAGGAGGAGAGGCAACTCCTTCTTCAGTTCCAAAGACTAGTAGGATTGTCCATGAAGAGGTTACCAGGAAGCCTAATGTATAAGATGATTTTGATGATGTTGAAGAGGAACCTGAGACACCTCTTATGCATAAAAATAAAAGGTGATTAAGATTAATGGTGACTCCAGCAGACCGTCAAGAAATTGATGCTTCGCCCACTCATTCCATGTCGAAAGAGTGTTTGAGTCGACCTAATGCGTCATTGCCTTCGCATGATCTGCCACCTCCACAAGGTAGTTCTAATACTCTTTTAATATGATCATGATTAAATAAAATATTGATATTATTCTTTTTCATCTGTAGAGGTTACAGCAACCAGCGCTCTGGCTCCGGTCATTACAGGAAAGACCTCAGAATACATAATCATGCAGATAACCATTCATGTGACTATACTAGCTACAGCAGGAATAATGATGTCATCCCCAACTCCCGAGGTCCCGGAGACTACAATTCCTGAGAAGCAGCCAAGCAGAGTCAAGGGCCGGAAACAGCCATTTCCTGACAGACGGCTCAGAGGCTGGGAGAAGCCAAGCGGTCATGTCTGAGACTACTATGACAAAGCTCCGTTCAGATCTGGACATGCCCCGTGAGACCGCATACATACTGCCGGGATCAGGTAAATTTTTGACTTTCATTTACCTTAACTCCTTTGATGATGTATAATGATTGTGTATCTTGATTGTAGAGGGTCCCATGAGGACAATTACAGTAGCTCCGTCGACTGCCTTCAGCTTTAGCTCAATCCTGGCTCCTCTGGATATAGGGACTCAGCCTGGAGAAGGAAGCTCCTCCATGATGTCAGTGCTCAGATCTCCTGATACACAATTTGTGATTCATCCATCTGCTGTAGAAGGAGGGATTCGGACAGAAGTGGCTACTCCTAGTATATCAGCGATGAACAGGATCATCGTTGAAGCTCATACCAATGCTTTCTTCACCTCTCTGAGGCCTCTAGTTCAAATGGTGTTGGAAAAGGACCAACGTTATAAATTAGTAAGGGGCCCTTCCTCTTTTATCATTGGAGCTATTCGTAAAATCGGCGATCTGGGTAGAGTCAATTACTTGGAGCATATCTTGGATAAGCTTGAGTAATCTATCAAGTCGTATAAAGATCTAACAAGGGAAAACATCTAAAATCTCATAGATGCTGAATACGAAGCGATGGCTCGCAAGTCTGCAGCACGACGAGCTGACATCGAAGCTTCTATGGTGGCTTTCTCACGATACTCAACAGAGCTAGAATCTCGTATTATCTAGACTACTTCTTCTGTTGAGCGTTATAAGACTAAAGTCACATAGAAGGAGAAAGAAGCAACTGAATGTCAAGATCTTCACCGGGATTTAGAAACTGAGATAGCCCGGCTTCAAGAAGTACTCAAAGTAGTTCGGCGATGTAAAGTAGATATACTGGAAATGCATTAAGTTGTTGCGAGCCAGCTAGATGATCTGAAAAGGTAACGAGAAGAACTTATTCGAACTCAAGGTGCAGAACTGGAATGCTGAGCTGACTCTATGCAACCGTTTGATCCGGAATCTGGAAGATCTCTGGCTAGGCAAAAGGTACTTGACTCCAGATCGAAGAGTGCCGAGAATATGAAAAAACTGATAATTGATCTTAGTACTCAGCCCCTCAGTGAAGCTACCCTGACAACTTTTTTTTATCTTTCACATGATGTACACTTTTTGATAATTTGCATATCATTAGAAATAAAAATAAATAATCATTTTGTGGTTCCATTACTTGTTACATATTTGTTATATACATAAGTAATAGACAAGAGTATGAAGTATGTTCAGAGGTACCAGACATGACATATCTTCTTAAAAAATAACAATACTTATTATACTTGTTCAGAGGCAATGTGGACGTGACAGAATATAATTTTGAGATATTGTCATTTCAAAAGACAACTTTATCAGAGGTAATATGGACATGATAGGTCGCTGATGTAGATAATAGAATTCAGAGGTAATGTGGACGTAAATTCATATATCCATTAACTACCTTTAAATCAACTGGGATTCAAAAATAGGATATCTTTTAAAACAACTGGATTTCAAAAGACAACATTTGTGATGATGTGATATGATCTGGATAGACTCCACTGGGGATTTTCTTTGAGAGTTTATTTTTTGTGGTTTTATCTACGGAAGAGTAAATAAAAGATAATAAATCGAAGAGTTGAAGGATATATAATATTCAGAGAATATCTTATACATTCTTCAAACATAGTATTTCTTAAAGAATTTTTCATTGATAGGCATCATAGCGACTCGGCCATCCATCCCCGTCAATTGATAATCTCCGTTTGAGAAATCCTTGCTTACAACATAGGGACCTTCCCACTTTGCTTCGAATTTACCTTTGCTCATGTGTGTCATAGTCATAAGACGTCTGACAGTAAGGACCAATTCTCCTTTTTGAAATGCTTGTACTTTGACTTTACGGTTGAAAGCTTTTGAGATACGGGCTTGATATAGCTCAATATGTTATTGAGCTAGTAGCCGCTTCTCGTCAACTGCTTCAATCTCCTGAAGTCGAAGACGATCATTATTTTTTGTTGTGAGTTCAGTGGCAATCGCTTAGGGATTTGAATTTCCAATGGTAAGAAGGCTTCGCATCCATACACCAAGGTAAAATGTGTACAACCGGTCGGAGTACGTACGGTAGTACGATAAGCCCATAGACATTCTCCAAGCTTTTCGCTCCAAGTCCTTTTATTAGTAGAAATGGTTTTGTTGAATGCTTCTGCCAAACCGTTAGCTGCAGGATTATATGCCGTAGAAGCAACATTGTTAATCCTATCGTTATCGCATAATTGAGTAATCTTTTGACTAATAAATTGGGGTCCATTATCATGAATGATTCGACGAGGAACGTCGAATCTGTATATCACATGATGCTTTATGAAGTTGATGACGCTGTTGATTTTGACTTCAGTTAAAGGTATAGCTTCTACCCACTTCGAGAAGTAATCAGTTATAGCTATTATAAACCGATATCCTCTAGATGACGGTGGGTTGATAGGACCAATGACATCCATGTCCCAAGCTTCAAAGGGCCATGATACGGCAGTCGGATGAAGGAATTTTGATGGTTAGTGGATGATGTATGCATGGATTTGACATGCTCGGCATTTTCTTGCATACTCAATAGCATCTGATACCATAGTGGGCTAATAGTAGCCCATACGTCGAATATGATCCTGTAGTTTAGGACCAGGCTGATGAGCACCACAGACACTATCGTGGGCTTCACATAATATTTGTTTTGCTTTATCTCCCGCAAGACACCGTAGAAGTAAACCGTCAAATGTTCGCCGATATAGTATTTTGGAGGTGTGATTGTAATAAAATCGGAGCGATCGCTGACTGATTATTGTAGCTTCCTTGGGATCTTCGGATAAGATGTCATGTACCACAAAGTCGATGAAAAGAGCTCTCCAGTCTTCACTAATGACGTCAATTTCAGTTGAGTTGCTGAATTCAATGTTTGAGTTATTCTTGATGCAAAATAATTCTCTGTTAGTGATGATAATCATCTGCTATCTTCTTACTGGAATTGCTAATACTGTTACAAGACTAGCAAGTGCATCAGCTTTCGTATTGCATGCCCGATGTACATGTTTAATGAAGAAGCCTTTGATTGATGTAGCCAGTCTGACTGCTGCCTCATGATATAGAACCAGATCCTGGTGCCAAACTTCATACGTGCCTCTAACCTGATTGACAATTAGTTTAGAGTCTTCGTATACTTCAAGATACTCAATATCCAACTGTTTAGCTAATTGAAGACCAATGAGTAGAGCGTTATATTCAGCCACACCGTTGGAGCATGGCTCGTCTAAAGAATAAGCTCTTTGGATAGCCAATCCATATGGTGATATAAGGACAATTTTGACTCCAGCGACAATGGTACCTTCGGGTCCAATCCTGGATGCACCATCAAAGAATAGACGCCAAGAAAGAACTTCTTTTAAAATCATGTTAGATTCCAAGGTTTCATCAGAAATCTCGCCATAGAATTTAGATGTCTCCAGATTGGATAAGCTGCCAGGAAATCGGCTAGGGCTTGGCCCTGAACAGACTTTTGTGGGACATAAACCATATTATAATGTGCCAGCAGTATGGCCCATGTAGCGAGCCTAGAATTAAGTGTACTGGGCTTCTTTATTAAGACCCGAAGAGGGTTGACTCTAGAAATAACATGGATGGTTGATCGTGTTATAATGTCGCATGTTTTGAATAGCGAACGTTAGGGCTAAACATTCATTTTCCACCGGACTATATCGATGTTCGGTACCGATCATCATGCGACTGAGGTCATAGATATCTTGTTCGTGACCTTCTTTGTCTTCTGGGCTAGTAGAGCTCCCAAATAATGATCTATTACACGGACATACAACAGAAAAGGTATTTTTGAGACCGGAGGCACTAAAACTGAAGGATTCATCAAATACCGCTTTATGTCTTCAAATGCTTGTTGACATTCTTCGATCCAAATAAAAGATACACCTTTCTTCATGAGTTGAGTGAACGGTCTGCAGCATTCAGAGAGATTTGAAATAAATCTCCTGATATACGTAAGCCATTCCTGGAATTCTCGTAGCTCTTTTAGGTTGCGTAGAGGATACATCTCTTGAATGGATTTGATCTTCTCGGGGTCAACGTGTATACCCTTAGAGGTAATAACGAATTCGAGAAATTTGCCACTAGAGACTCCAAGGAATGACTTGGTAGGATTCATCTTGAGTTGATGTTGGCGCATTAGATCGAAGATAGTTCTCAAGTCTTGGATGTAGTCTTCTTTTAGACGACTTTTAATAGCAATATTGTCGACATATAACATTCGACAGTCTTCCTCAAATGATCGTGAAAGATGGTACTCATAGCCTGCTGATAAGTTACACTAGCATTTTTAAGACCGAATGGCATGACAGTGTAGCAATAGACTCCCAGAGGAGTACGGAAAGATGTATGTCTTCCATCTTCTGGATGCATCTTGATTTGATTGTATCCTGAGAATCCATCCATAAAGTACATTCGTTCGAATACGCAAGTATTGTCGATCATAACATCAGTGATCGAAAAAGAAAACTCATCTTTGGGACCAGCATCGTTGAGGTCTCTAAAGTCAATACAGACTCGAACCTTTCCTGTTTTCTTCATAACTGGGACAACATTAGCCACCTAGTCAGGACATTGTTCTTTTCTGACAAAAACACAGGCAGTAAGCTTCTTGACTTCACCTTCTATAGCGTCCATCATATCGGGTCAGAATCGACGCTGTTATTGTTTAACTGGCCTTGCATTTGGTAGGATGTTGTATTTGTGGGTTGAATCTGAGGATCTAATCCTGGCATATCCCCATAGCTCCAGGCGAATACGTCAATGTATTCCTTAATGAGCTGAATTAGTTTCTATTTATTCGCATCAGGAAGGCTTTTGCTGATGAAGATTGGCCTTGGAGAAGCTTCATTTTCGACATCGACTTGGACCAACTAATCTTCGGTAGGTGGTTTGCGTTGTTCGAAGCAAAGTTTCCATTGAGTGTCCATCCTTTGTGTCCAAGGATCTAGCTCAAGAGCTTCAACAATGTCATTATCGTCATCTGAAATTCGGCGGTCACCATATTGGAAGATAGAGTCACTCGAAGGACGTGCCCTACACTGGTGTCAGAATTCCCTAAAACAGAATCAGAAGAGTTAGATTGCTCTTCTTTGTCTGATTCGGAGGCGTCTAGAGTCAAAATCGGCAAGGTATAACCCAATCTATGCTTCATTTTGTTGTAGTATTCCAGTGACTTTCCTTTTGGAGCGGGAATACGAATAGGAGTTCGCCTTCCTCTACCGCCATTGAGACCGGCTCTAAAATTGTAGCCCATATTTTGAATGATATCTTTTGACTGTTGATTATAACGACGTAGTTGGAGATGCCTGTTATCATCATTTTCTTCCTCACTATCTGGCACAGTCTTCTGCTCTGTTCTTTTACCAAAAATTATAAGAAGTTCATCTTTCTTGCTGGAAGAAACTTAGAAGAAGGAATCTTGCGCTGGTTCGAGTGATACTTCATCCTGAATATGTTGAAGTGCTCCTATTGTAAGTGGTTCAAAGTTATCTAGCATTTCTAAGTAACATTGAGTATAATAAACGGCATCAGTATACTGCAAAGAAGGCACTACTTTATTGATTTGTATATCATTATTTATAATAGGTTTGGCCTTAGCCGAAGGCTTAATAAGGTCGATAACTAGAGGAGGAGAAGAAGGGGGAGAAGAAGAAGGCTTGTTACGATGAAGGTCGATAACAAGAGGCTTAGAAGAGGTGAGCCCCCTCTGTTCCATCTTCTTAGCAAGAGGATGTTTAGCATGAGAAGAAAGATGAATGGTCAACGTCTGGGAGGACGAAGGATGAGAAGTACGTCCTTTGACGTGAATCACAAGAACATCATCTGGGGTGTCCCTCTAATCTTCCTCAGTATCCATGGCCAGTACAACTTTCATGAATTCCTTCTTGTACATTCGGAAATCAGTACAATATGCTTCGATACCACGGAAGGGGTTAAGATCAGCCACCTATTTTTAGACCTCCCCATTGACATCCACATACTTAAAGCATTGATGAAGAGTTGATGGTACGATATTGTGTTCATTCAGAAATGGTCTTCCCAGCAAAGCATTATAGGAGTCATAATTGTCGATTACATAAAAGGTGACCTTTGTGCGGAGATTGCCGATTTGGACTTTCAGGCAAATCTTCCCCAAGGGTTTACTTCTGCCAGAATTAGATCCCAGGATCATAGTGATGGTTGTGGAAAGATTATGAACAAGGATCTTCAGTACATCTAGTAGAGTCTTTGGCATGATACTGAGTGCAGACCCTGGATCAATCAGGATGCGATCAACATTCATTGTATCAACATATTTCATGAAATAGAGAGGTCGATCATGTTGATTATCTTCCAGCAGTATATCATCTTGTGTAAAGGTGATGTTGGGCATCAGCTCCATCACACTATGACAATGAAAACAGGTCACAGGCTCCTCCTCTGGCTTCTTAAGGAGTGTCAGACAAGTGTCGGCTTACATCAAAGCTTCACTCAATGTTTCCCGAGTCTCCATCGAGAGACACAGGAGCTCAAAGATTGATAACCTTGCTGGAGTATTAGCCAGTTGAGCCAATATATCAAAGTTATAAGGCTTCACAATTCTAAGAGGTAAAGTCTTCTTCAATACTTTATCGAAGCGAACAGGCTGTTTTCTCTTGTCGGTCGTTGTCGATTTGGGAGGAGTTGGTTCTACTGGAGGCGATGAAGCCGATGGAACATTCACAGCGGGAAGAGACGATGTTGTAGGGGCCTCTGGAGCTGGAGCAGGGATCACTTGATCTTCAGAATAATCTCTTAGGTAAAGTCTCCCAGACCTGGTACCAGTCAAGGTTTCCTCTTCCGATACAGGTTCGAAGGATACCATGTTGCAGTTCTTTGTCCGAGTCTTACTTTTGGAACACTTCCTTTGACAAGATGACAAGTTTGTCCAGAACCCTAGGCCAACACAAGATTGATTATGTTGGAGACATAGAGAAAGAGGTATAAGAGACCCTTTTTTCGTCATTCAAGCCAGGGGCTTTCTACAGATCATACCCCATCTTTGTCATTAATTTACGAAACTGTTGACTATATAGACGGAAGGCTGGTTGGTAATTGGCCTCTAGCTTTAGCATTGTCGTATCAAAAGAAGTAGAAGAACTTACCGCCGAGATGAAGGTAGCAGTCAAAGGTGAAAGATGGTGATCACCCAATGAAGTCATATGACATGACTTATATTTAGTTATTTTTTTGGACTTTGTGGCTGAAGAAGGTGCTTCAAGGTCATCCACCAGATCAAGTTGGATCCACATAATTTCTTCCTTATCAGTTGACATAGGAACAAGACCATCACTTCATGCAGGCGGAAGATTGACAAACACCAAAGTAGCTTTCGGGATAGGAATGACTCCATACTACATAAGTTGAGTAGGAAAATTGCCAAACTGTAGAGAGACGACATTGGCAGTTACAGTCTTCTTGTCCTGCTAAAGAGTGATTGCGCCGGCTTTGATCATCTCTTGAATCTTTCCTTTGAGTACATAAAATGCTCGAGTTGGGTGTCCAATAAACCTGTAATACACATAATATTTAGGATGATCAATTTTACTTACTTCCTCTGGCCGATTTGCGTCAGGTAGCTAAAGTTTATTGCTCTTGATCAAGCAATCGAAGATGCTTATGTCATCATCCTCATCGAATGAGTATTCTTCCTTCGGATGCGATGCCCTCTGTGGTAGTGCCGCCGTAGTAGGTTTTGACTGACCTATGTTGACGGCTAGAGTTTCTTTGCCTTTAACATTGATGGCCAGAGTCTCTTTGCCTTTGCGGTTATTCTGATGGCCACTACTGTTGGATGCAGCCTGTTCATCTCTATCGAGGTTAGGCATCTAGATGCCTAATTGGTTGAACTTGTCAGCACTTTCTTTCGCTGCCTTGGCATTTACTATAAATGAAGGCCAATCTTGAAACTGTGTAGACCCATTCCATATGCTGATTATAGGCAACAAGTTTGATTTGTATGTGTCTATAGTCAAATCATCTGGAGTTACCAGAGGTATTTTGAGTGTCAAGACGGAATCATTCAATGAAACATTTAGTAGTTTTATTGTGTCGTTGTTTTATTTTGATGAGGGCTGACATAGTCATGTCATTTTTTCTCTCATAAAATCGTTCTAGGAACATTTGTTTAAAACCAGCAAAGAAGGTTATGCAACCGTCTGGCAAACTGCGATACCAGACGTAAGCTGCACCAGTTAAACATCCGACGAATACTCTAGTAAGTATAGCATCGTTCGGCTGAAGTTGATCAGTTATCACCTCGAAGTGGTTGAGGTATTGGCTTGGGGATGTACTGCCATCAAACAGCATAATGGTAGGAGGTTTGTATTTGGGTGGAAACTGAACTTCTTTCTACTTTATGGGATAAGGTTGTTTGATCCCAAGCATCTGTAGGCTGTCTTTCTGTTTGAAAACTTCAACTGAGTACGCAAAAGCATTACAGCCTCATTAGCATCTCTCGATGGTTGTGGAGCAGTTGATTGATTTGGTGTGATAGGAGGAGGGACTGGATGATAAGCACCACCTCCAGCACCAGATTGACTTGGAGTAGCCTGAACTGGTATGGAAGCGATATGAGGAGAGTGTATCCCCAGACAAATGTTGATGGGAGCAGATGTCATTACGGGTTCTTGAGTTGGAATTGGATTCGCAACTAATGGAATCGTATATTGTGCCATGATCACAGCATGTATACCTGTCATCATTTCGGCCATACTCTTCAAGCTGGCCTCCAAGGCAGCAATTCTCTGCTCTTGACTGTTGGAGCTAGATACGTCTTGTTTCTCATTAGTGATATATGTTGTCACTTCTCTGGCCACCGAAGAGGAGCTGGTAGAAAAGATGGTCCGTTCAGAGCTTTTACTGTCGGCATCAAAGTCATACAAAGAACTATCCCCAGGACAAGGGATTGGAAGATCCTTTTGACTGAAGGAATCTTGGTCAGAATTAGGAAGACTCCTTTGACCGATTATTTCTTGGTCAGAAGGAAGATTCTTTTGATCGATTGTTTCTCGGTCGGAAGGAAGATTCCTTTGACCGATTGTATCTCGGCTTCTTGATCTGGTATGTCGGTATACTCCTACACCGGAGTCATGGATCCGATCCAAGTATTATTGACTTGGGTTACAGGATGCATTACATCTCGGACGCTTTCTACTCCCGGTGCTTCGAGATGTCATATTGACTGAAGCGTATAACAATTCATCTCCGTCTAATATCATAGGTCTAGGAGTCTGAACATAGTTTAAATGGTCGAAGACAGACCGCTTAGCTGACTTGCAGCAACATTTAATGACTACTTCATGGTGATGATTATAATGATGTTCTTATATGGAACTACAGATGGACAAGACGGCCTTATAATCTTCCATTTTAGTACAAGAAGTTCACGGAGATCGGTTATAACAACAGGATAAGGAGAAATTGGGGGTATATATTGTTTGATGATATTGGGAACATAATTTCGGTTCTTGAAGTTCCATGTACCCTGAGTGTACAAAGAGGTGCTGAGCTGATTAGCATAGGTAAGAGAATTCTTGACTTCAAAAATCATCTCCTGGCACAAGTTGGCTGTTGGCGCAGACTGTTTATGACTTGCTGAAGTTGATTTTGACTGGCGCCTGTTGAGATAGGCGTACAAGTCAGATAGGTGTGCCACTTGTGCGTCTGTTTGAGAGACCATCAGCTTTTCTTGTTTGGATCTCGAGATGCGCAGGGTTGGCAGATCCTGATTTAAATTCATAGGAGTAGGCAGAATGCCTTTTTACGCTGCGCACCCCATTCCTGTGCGCTTGAAGTGGCACAACTGGGTAGCAGAAAGTTCATTTTGAACAGAATTTACTTTCTTGCCAGAGATTTGGTTGTCTTTGTCAAGATGAGTATAGTTTCTGCCCAAAAGAGCTTCAGGATTGACTGGCACAAGACCGCAATCAGGAGTATTTTCCATCGAGTCAAGGATCGGAGAAGAATGAGGAAAGGCCAAAGTGCGCTTTCCTTTGTTCTATGCCAGGGCAGTAGTAGGTGTATTCCCAACGAAATTCAGACTTGGGGAAGAAGAGGGAGTAGCTAAAAAGTGTTTTCCCTTATTTGTGCCAGGGCAGGAATAGGCACAGCTTGCGCAGAACGAAGAAAGGCCAAATGGCGCTTTCCTTTGTTCTGTCTAGTAGCCTCACTAGATAGATTCTTTTTTGAGTTCAGAACTGGAGAAGAAGAGGGAGTAGCTAAAAAGCGTTTCCCCTTATTTTGCGCCATAGAGATAGTAGGCGCAGCTTGCACAGAAGCAATGATTGCTGCTGTTGATGACTTGGGAGTCCATATGGCACGTGCCTTGTTCTTGGCAGCCATAGTTGCGTGTCTAGCAACCCCAGTACTGATCAAGGCTTCGTAGGCTGTTTGGTCAACTTGCACGACCAAAGTCTTCTGCGTCTTGCCAATCGATGCGGTATCACATTGAGTTGTCAATTTCTCGTCGGAGGAAAAAGTCGTCCCCAGCAGAGTTGCTATTTTGTTTGCAAAAAAAGTTTGATTTACAAACTAAGAGAAAGAAAGTACAATGAGTACACTTGAATTCTGGAAAAGTACAACTATAGGAATCTGATTAGAAGATGATCACTTTATCCCTTGGATGATTTGATATCGAAGACACGAGCCTTTGGAGAATGCAACAGTACTTTGTCTGGAGATTATGATTATTAGTGATGCCTTAGAACTGATTTGAAACTCTATTTATAGAGTTTTGAAATAACTGTTTCTGAGTTGCACGCACATTGAGTTGTGCGCCACCTATCCATTTGCGCAAACGGTTACTTGAACTGCTGGGGACGCATGGCATTCAGTGAGTGAGATGTGCGTGGTCGTGGACAGTGAAGTGGACACGTTCTTTAAAATTAGTGGCATGCGCACCATGTCATCTGGCTTCTAGATAAAAATTGATTAGGTGGCACCAACTTGCTAGGTAGCGCCAGGTGCAACTTGATAACTGGCGCCTCTAACTCAGTCCTCTGTGTCGTAATAATTAATTTTCTCATGCCACACGAAAGCTTGTACGAGCTAGCTATTAGTATGATGACAAAATCTTCTCGAGCGTCGCGTTGCTCGGGATTCGAAGAGATATTCTCCGACTACTGTACTATCTATAATTGTAACCCCGCTTTCCCGAATTATTATTTTCATTTATTTTCTAGGATTTTATAATTTAGATATATTTTATTTATGGTTTGAATATTTAATTGATTTACCAGTTTCTTAATAATATAATTTTTATTTAAGAGCAATTTGAATTTGGTTTCAAATTTTATTTTCCCTCCAAACTTTTAAATTCTTTAATTTTGAAATATCAAGTTTGTTATAACTAACTTAGTGGTCCCCACATAATTTTTTAAAAATTTTAACTAATTTTTTTTATCAAATCTTGTAAATAGTGAAAAGGCAGAGGGCCTACCTGCACTTTTCCCATCAGCGGAGGGGCCCCGCTGGAAAATGTTCTTGGCGGGGGGGCTTATTTGTAAAAGTCTCGATCCTTTTTATTTAACAACAGAGGAAGAGAGAGAGTGTTAACTCACTCTTATCCTTACCAATTGTTTCGAGCCTCTTCTCCTCTCCAGTTCAGCCGACGGCGAGTCCACGACGGCGACGGTAACGAACTCGATGACCGCTGCGGAGCCAACTCTGTTGTTTCCTTCGACCGGTAAGTTCGTCGAACTTCTACATTTGTTTTTCTTTTTCGATCAGTTCAACTGATACTGAATGTTCGGTCGTCCGAGCATCTGTCCAACAAATCTTGACAGCAACCTTCAGTCGACGATGACGAGTTCTTGATTAATCGTCTTCTCCCAGCGACAGTTGTAAACCCCAAATATTTCCTAAATTATTTTAGTGCCTTAAAAGTTATTTTTCTATATTATTTGGAATTTATTTGGTATAGTCCGTAAATAGAAATGCATGTGTGTATATATTATATGTGTGCTGTTAATATTTCTATTAAATAAGGTATATAGTAAATTCTAGAATTTTTAGGAATTTATTGGTAAATTTTTAGGAGTTTATTGCTTGCTTAAAATATATATATATTTATTTGATATATATATATATATATATATATATATATATATATATATATATATAACTAATTACTGTTAAAAAAAGTGATAGTAGTGGTCGCCCCAAAGGACCGACCACAGTAATATTAGGCACAACCGTCCATACTTCTCAACCCATCAACCATTAGATGATATGTAAAAAAAATAGTGGGGAGGGGACCAACCCACGTGGGGACGGTCCACCTCACCCGACCCCTCCTAAGCAAATAACTCAGCAGCAGCAGCTGCTAGTATTGAAACCGAGCCCCCCCCTCCCCCCATATTTGAGTCCTACTCGAAACCGAAGAGCGGCAAACCCTATATATATATAAACTACTCGACCAAAATCAAAACCCTAACCCTCCATATCTCTTCCCCCTCGTGAAGCCTACTCGACCTCGACCCCAGACGAACTGCCCTAGCCACTGGCGGTGTCGCACCACCACGCGAACGCTGTAGGACATCCCACGCCGACCGCACATCAGTGTAATCTCGTTTTGCCAAACAGCGAGGTACCCATCTTTCGATTCAAAGTTCTTTTCATCCGTTTAACGAAAATTTGATCTATCGAATGCTGTGTGTAGTAGACATAACCCCCCTCAAAACCCTTTCTGGTAGAATCGAGCGAAACCCCATATATCGCTCGGTTCTTCGAAACCAAATTCTCGAAAAATTGTCGAAACAGAACAGTTTCAGGGCAGTCCCAAACCCATATTTGGAAGCCAAAATCTTGGCAATTCTTCGACTGTTTTGTAAAACTAATTGAACACATGCGAAGACAACATAACCACAATTGAAACGCAACTTGTAGATCTATATTTCGATTTCTGTGTGAGAATTAAATCAGTGTTGAACTTGTGTGAAAAACTGGTTTCAAAATAGTAGATTTTAGAAAATTTCCTCCGATATGACGTGCGCCCCGACAAATCGGGCGACGTGGTCGCACACTATACGCATCGAAAGGCGCTTATTGACGTTGCGGACGTGTGGGAACTGACGGAACTCAGTTTCGTCGCGTGTGCGCGACGAAATCAGCGCGTATCCGTCGAGATACCCCCGTATCGACGTTTTGCAAACTTACCCATAACTTCGTGTACAGTCATTGAATCAAGACGACTTACGCCAACAGGTCCGGATCAAAATACTGGTCCTGTGTGCCAAGTTTGGTTCGATTCTGAGAAGGTCGAATCGGAACCCATTTTTAGCGGGCCCGTGACCCACTAAAACGGGCAATTTTGTGCACAGCTCATCGAAATCCAAAATTGGACATACCGTTGGATTCGTCTCCTCAAACTTAATCCGTAGACATGTAGTTTGACGACTTTAGAGACCATAGACTTTGGCACGCATTTCGGTACAAAACGGGTCCAACGACGGACATCGTTTTGACCCAAAATTATGATTTTGCCCCTGTTCCAAAATTTGACTTTTAGACAGGCGTTTGCTAGGTATATCTTCTTCACCGAGATCATTTTTTATGTTTGTTTCAGCGTTCGGAGTTGTTTGGAGATTGTGACGTTTCTTGGCTAATATTGTGATTTCTTGGGATTGCGACTTTGCACTATCAGGCAAGATACCTTGCCACCTTACTCTGTGATTATTATACTTCTTATTTTCAGTTGTTATTTTCAGCATTTTGTTCCTTGATATTTAAACTATGCGTCCAAGTCACACTTGGGTACAAGCGACTCTATTGGTCGTTTATCTCGTCTTATTTATATCCCTTACATTGACTTAAACTAGTGACCACCCATTGATGTTGAGGTATTGGTATATCTCATACGGCCTTGACACTTATTGTATCATGTGATGTGAGTCACATATAGGACACGTTTTCGCGTAGTCGGCTGGCCACCGATACGTATGGAGCGTACGACGGATAAGAGTAACTGCCAATAGTATTGCATGTTAGAAGACTTGGCGGTTACTAGAGATTCATATCAGTCATGGAGATGATGATACTAGGCATTGGGTAGGGAGAACAATACCTGACGTATGGGCTTCTTTATACTTCCCTGATTACCTGTGCGCTCCTCCGGAGACGCAGGTTCCAGGCGCCCTCTGACGTTTCCCAGAGCGTTATGGACGTAGCCCCTTGCACATGGTGTCCTCTAACGCTTCCCAAGTGTTATGGACGTAGGCCCCTGGTACCCTTTATGGGAACTATGCCGATCCTATTTACAGCCAGGGCTCATGCGTCGAAGGATTGTATCTCAACTGCATATTTACAGTAGAATGGTCAGGAACCCGATTGCATGCATATATTTTCTCTTATTATATTATCACAGTTTATATGGCATGGTGTTTTCTTGTATCTTGCTATGTCCCCTGAGGACCTGTTTATCTCTCCAGGTTTAGACGAAATCCTACAAGAGTACGGAGCGACATTGGAGCTATCCTACATTGATGACGAGGCAGTCACTACTGATTTCTAGTCTATTCTATATTTGAGACATTATTTTACATCTCTTTTATTTCTAT
Organism: Iris pallida; assembly: GCA_029216955.1. Classification (NCBI taxonomy): domain Eukaryota; kingdom Viridiplantae; phylum Streptophyta; class Magnoliopsida; order Asparagales; family Iridaceae; genus Iris; species Iris pallida. The sequence continues at coordinate 2,147,107 of JANAVB010021999.1, read as the reverse complement.
TTTTGTGGAGGTTGGACTCCGATCTTGTGAGACTATTTTTTATAGCTGTTTGGATTGAGTATGTTCACCCAGCTATCTTTTGATACTCTGCTTTATTCATTTGGACTTTATTATCTTCTGTGTTGAGCTGTGATGAGATTAGATATGTTATTCTGGCCAGTGGTTATTTATTTACAGCTTATGTGCATATACGAGAATTCTATATATTGGGGTATTCTTCGTATATGTGCAGCTGGCATGTTCACGTACTCGGTCGTATATATTTTGGGACTGGGGCGTTACAACAGTCGGTGAGCGGACCTCAATTTGTAGAGAATTTATTCAGATCTGTTCGAACACACCACACGTGTTCATGGATTGAACGACTCAATAAATTCTCGGTAAGATTTGATTTTGCCCCTCGTGTTGATTCGAATTAAGTAATATTGTTTGATTCTCGTTCTGATTGATTTCTTTCCTCTTGGATCTTTTACTGCAATCCTCTTCAAATCAACAAAGGAGAAGTAAATCCATGCTAAATTCGTTTTTCCTTTCCATGAGCACTAGGTGTTCGTTCTACTGTTTCATTGGGGCAATTGGAACCTGCTGTAGCTGGGCTTGGCAAGGAAGGATCGTATAAGACACAGGTATAGACTCTTCCATGTCTTTCTCTGTTATAGTTTAAATTTGTGAATTAGAGATCCGATTAGTGTGTTTCATGCTGACTCAAGGATCGATTCATTTGGTATTAGGATCGGAACTGTGTCTATATGTAGATGCGCGTTAGTGGAGAATCCAGAGGTAGACTCTGTGTCGGGTTGCTCGGTTCGTATTCGATCTCTATGATAGTGCCAATGGTGGTGTTTGCTGTGTGTGGAGTAATTAGATGCACATGCATGTGTCTAGTATGAGTTCGTATCCATGTACGTGTTCTGTGTTGTTTGCGTCAACCAAGGGTGCGTGTCCAAATGCTATTGAGTCCGTGCGTGCCGACGTTGTCCCCATGTTGTGTCCATTGCAGTAGGCCGACGGGAACAGCGAGTAGCAATTGGGGGATTGGGTTTCAAGAACTATTAAATTGATGCATTATTTTCAAATGTAAAATTTTGTATAATATTTCTGATGGTTTTTGTGGATTTTAATGTGTTTTGCTCTTATTCTAATCCTGAGTGTTGTAGCCGTAGGATTTGAATGGATATTTAGCCTTGGGTTTCTCCTTATTATACTCACAGATTCAATAACAGGTTCCTAGTTTGGTTTTTTGTAATACTTTTGGTAGGAAGGGTTGAAGCCTGTTTAAATTATTCTTCTGAGGTTGTATTCCTCTAAGACTTATGAGCATGGGCGAGTTAAGTTTGAGTTTAAATTTAAGTTAAGTTTGACTTTGAGCTTGTGATGATGAATCAATTTTAGTTGTTCCAGTAAACTATTAGGAACTATAGTTTGGGCTAAGTTCAGACTAAGCTAGGCTTGATTATTATTTTTAAGTTCCATTCTGGTTGGAATAGGTATAACTTTGAGCTATGCTGGATTTGTAGTAGTGGTTTCTATTGGTACTTTAACTTTGGTAAGAATTAAATAAGTTGTTGAACAGACCAGGAGTAAGCTAGTAGGCTGGGTGGCAAATAGGAGTTTTATTGTTATCTTTAAATATTATTTCTTTCATCTACCTTTAACAAGATTACTAATATGTGTATAGATTTCTAAATATTAAATTACCCTAAGATTTTACTAAAGGAATTATTTAAATCTATTCTTATTTGATATTATTATCAGTTTTGCTATAACTCTAGTAAATTAAAGATATTATAAATGATGACTAATTTTGCTCAAGTAGTAACTTAATATTTCCCTTGCCAATAATTAAAGCAATCTACTACCAAGTTTCCTAAGAATACTTGTAAAATACTTGCTAAATGTTATATTGTAAATATAGCCAGCTAGGATTATATTAATTAAGGATTATGTCTAGCAAGTTCATGGTTAGAAAATTAGCTAATGGATATTGTTTTAAACTTAACCAACTTGTACCTATTACACAGGAGGACAGTTAGATCTTCCGATTATTCCTGATCATCCGAAACAAGGCAAGTACACCGATTCGATCCCTTTAGTCTGCATTTCTGTCTTGTTTCATGTTATTATATTGACACGTTGTACACACGACTGTTCATTGTTTATTGTTTACCGTTTATTGTTCATAGTTCATTGTTCTTTACTTGTACATTAGGGTGGGAAAATACTACAGATATGTGACCAATCCTATTTTAGTTAGGCATTGACTAAAAGCTTAGGTTTCACATCGTACACGTGGGACTCTAAGCCGTACCATTCTTGTACTTATTGTTCATTGTTTATCCAACCGATCACATACTCTGATAGTTATTTCACTTGCATGTTACACTGATAGTCTAGTTCATTGTTTCTGGATCTGGTATTATAGTTCATCGTTTTTCATGTACTACAGTTTTATATTCCTGTCTTGTACCATAGTTCATATTGTGATTCTCTTCATGCATTTTAGTTTACATTGTTTAGTGCTTCTTGTCGGGGTTGTACTTTGCTCTTTTCCTGACAGGATACGTTGCAGGTGTGCTTGTTGATATTGTACTACCTTGGGTCTGAGCCCGGAGATGGTGGAGTTGTGTTTCAGGTTGGACGTAGAGTTGCAGTGCCCTAGTTTAGATCTTTTTTTTTAGTTATTAGAGTTGTATCATGCATATTACATTGAGGATTCAGGATTGTATAAATTTATTCTGGTTACCGGATTTGTCTCCAGATGATGTTGTTTTGACTTGATAGGTTGTGGAGATCTTTTCTGGGAACGTGAATAGAAGCTGTGTTGTTTTATGTATCTGTATCTTGGAGTTTTCCTTAGAATTGTACAGCTTACTTCGTCGTGTCCATCGACGAAGGCTGGGCGTGTCCGACACGTGTCCGATTATTCGGGAGCTGGTCGTGACATGTTTTTAGTGGTGGCCTATGCAGGTCTTTCCTAATGGCACTTAGGCCATAGAGTGCTATTGGGGAGCCTGTTAGACTAAGGAAAACTCATCACAACATAGGATTCGTGGAAAATGGTTATAGTTATTGAATATAGAGATTGATTATACTTAATATATTCTAGGCGGTTGACTATTTTTTTAGGACTTAGCAATCAACAAGTTTTTTTTCTATTTCAGGATGGTTGCCACCAGGAAGACCGCAGATCAGCCAGGAGCTACAGTAGCTTCGGATCAGACCGCTGTAACGCCCCAGTCCCAAAATACGTAGGACTAGGTACATAGACATGCCAGCTGTATACATACGAAGTATACTCCAATATATGGAAATCTCGTATGAATACATAAGCTGTAAAATGCAGTAGAACCATAATAACTAAATCTCATCCACTAGATAAATAAATGATATAAAAGCAACTTGAATTTGTCATGTATACAATCGTTGGGCGGAGACAAAGTCCACTACCAACTATCTCAAATAAAATATACAAGAAGTGATCGATAAAATAATGAGGCGAACCAAGCGCAATCGTCTTCGAAAGAATGGAGAAGATCACGGCCTTGGCTAGAACACCTGCAAAATCACAGAAGCACACACTTGGAGAGATAACCAGGTCCTCAGAGGGACGTAACAAGATACATAAAAAAATATGCCATAATAAACTGAATATATAATATGTCACAAACCGAAATAAGTGACACGACGACAATAAGGTAATCTAACCGTACTACAGTGTTTATGCAGTTAAGAACAAACCTCCAACGCATGGGCACTCTGGCTCAGTAGCAGTAATCTCAGGTATGGCCCATCAGGATACCAGGGACCTCAAAGCATAACATTCATCGAATGTCAGAGGCCAGCAGTAAATCAGTATCAGGATCCAGGACCGTATCTCCCGCGGAGATAACCGACAATAGGGAAGTGCATACTTTGCCCATACGTCAAGGAACAGTTCTTCCCACCCAATGCCTACCAGAGACACATCCATGTCTCATATACCTCTACTAACTGCTAAGTCTCCTAACATGCCTCTATTAGCAGTTAGCCCTAACGCATGCGCATGGGGGATCAGCCCACACACAAGAACCTCTACATGCTACTCATCTCACACATCCTCGTGGTACAACTGTGTCAAGGTATATGCGATACACTACAGACGGTAGTCACTTAACTCTAAGTCCATATGCAGTCAAAGGATAATAACAAAGTACATCTAATATCACTGAGCAGACAGTAAATCATGAACAGTAAGAACTGGAAATAACTGAACAGTGATATGTAATAAAATGCAAACTAAATATAAACAGTATAATGGCAAGGTATCTTGCCTGAGGGTGGTGCGAGAAGCAGCAAAATCCAACAATCAGAATCGTCAACACGAAAGTCAAAATCCACAAGAAGCTCCGGATGCTGAAACAAACATCACGAACGAGTTTGGAATAAAAGTTATACCTAGGAAACGCCTGTCCAAAAGTTAAATTCTGGAATAGGGGCAAAATCGTAATTTCGGGTCAAAACGATGTCCGTCGTTGGACCCGCTTTTCACCGAAATGCGTGCCGATATCTACGGTCTCTACAGTCGTCAAACTACATGTCTAGAGATTTGTTTTGATGAGACAAACCCAACGGTATGTCCAATTTTGGATTCCGGTGGACTGTGCATAAAATTGCCCGTTGAGTGGGATTATGGGCCCGCCAAAATAGCGTCCCGATCAACGGTCTCAGAATCGGACCAAATTTGGTTCACAGGACCAGAAAAATATTTCGAGTCCAATGGCGCAAGTTTCATCGCGATATGATGAGTGTGCACAAAATAATTGAGAAATTCCGAAAAGTCCGATACGAAAAAATTTGACGGATACGGGTCAAATTCATCGCGCACACGCAACCAATTTGAATTCCGTCAAAGCCCGCACGTCCGTAAAGTCGATACAGACCTTTCGGTACTCTCGGTTTGCGACGGGGTCACCCGGTTTGTCGGGACGTACCTCGTACGGGGTGTTTTTCCACTTTTGGAAAACAAAATTTACAGTTTTTCGAAAAACTTTAGCAACGTGTAACTTTCTACATACTAGATGAAAAGTGAATCCAAAAGGTGCGTTACAATCTCGGTTAGGTTGTCTTTGACTTTCTTCAATTATTTTATACGAAATCCTATTGTACAGAAAGAAAAGTGGCCGACAAGTTGGCGTTTCAAAACCGTTTTTAATATTCAGAAAAGTGGGTTTTTCTCCAACTTTGTCTCTATTTTTCGAGCAAGATGGATGGCTATGTCAAGATCCACATGGGGGATCTCGAAGAGGGTCATGTGGGCTTTCTATACAAATTTATGGATCTAAAAATGGAGTAGAATTGACAAAGAATTCGATCGGGGAAGTGGGATACCTTAAAGTGGAAATCTGTTGTTGTTGTTGTTGATGTTGATGACGATCGGGAGGCGAGACCGCTGTCGCTCCGGTGAGGTTGGGCACGCACGCCGAGGAGAGGGAGGAGGATGGAGGAGAGAGGAGGAAGAAGCTGGAGAAGAAATTAGGGTTTGATTTGCTAAACTCATATATATATATATATATATATATATATATATATATATATATATATATATATAAAATATAAATGGAATAGAGGGGTTCGGCCACTGCTACTAATTGGCTTGGAGTGGGCGGCATGCAAGCTGCTGCTTGCTTTATTTTGTGGTGGGGTGGTCGGCCCCACCACTTCCTTTTCTTTCTTTTTTTTTTTTTTCCCTTTTGCTTTTCTTAACAACTTATATATATATATATATATATATATATATATATATATATATATATATATATATATATATATATATATATATATATATATATATTATATTATATATGCATGGCATAGCAGCTTCATGCTGCTGCTAAATGGCGTTGGTGGTGGGGGTCGGCCCCACCACTTATTTGTTTCTTTTCTTTTTTTTTCTTTTTCTTTTCTTTTCTTTTTATCTAAATCTATTAATTTTTTTTTATATATATATCCAAAAATACATCAAAAATTTATTTAAATCTAAATATCATTTAAAAGTCAACTATCCAATTATTTAATCTATTTGAACATATCTATATATATATATATATATATATATATATATATATATATATATATATATATATATATATATATATATAATACATTTAAATATATTTACGTATCTATATATTTAATAACCATGTATATATATGCATATATCCATAAATCTTATTTAAAAATTTAATTACGAATTTAAATATTATCTACCCAATTATTTAATACATTTACACATATCTACATTTAAATAAAATTCAAATCGCAATAAATCAACTAAAAATAATCATAATATACCTATAGAATATTCATGTTTATTAAATCTCCACAAAATAACTTTAATAATAATAAATTAATAAAATCGTCCCAATGGGTGAACTTTACCGCTCTCCCATGTATGGATCCAAAAAATTGTACCATCTTATAAAATATTATTTTATTAATAAAACATAAATTTTGTACCAAAAGTCAATAAATATTCAATCAAGTCTCAAAATTATTTAAAATATTTACACACACATGAAATGTTCCTACATGGCCATCTTAGTCACCCCACATGCTCACATGGGCTTAAATTTTGTTCAGGCCCTGTTCGGGCTGATTTGGCCAAACCGGGTCATAAATAAAACCATAAATTGTATAAATTCATTTTAAGTCTAATCAGATAATAAAAAAAATAATTAAAAATTAGGGATTTTACAATCGCAGTTGATGTACCAGTGGAGCAGCTTCCACCATCACCTTCTCAGTTTCCTCTGCTGCCTCCGACGGTGATGTTTGATGGCGCCCAGGTGATGACCATGTTCTAGTAGTTCATGGAGGCCCAGAATCACCAGGCTGCGTAGTTCAGAGAGGCTCAGAGTCAGCAGGCCGTACAGTTCAGAGCGACCGTCATCGATGCACTCAGGATCAGAGAGCCGGCAGCACCAGCTCCAACAGCACATGCAGCACCAGCAGCACCGAGACCAGGGACGGCCAAGGACTTCCAGAATCTCTGCCCGATGGACTTTTGGGGCAACGAGGGGATCGTCTATGCAGACGAATGGCTGGAGAATTCGGAGAGGACCTTGAAGATAGCACGGATTCCGGATGAGTTGAAGGTAGAGGTGGCGAGCATGCGGCTGTTCGACCTTACCAGAGCCTGGTACCGGGAGGACCCCCAGTTAGCTGAGCCCCAGGTTTCTTGGACAGATTTCAAATCTCTTTCAAGAAGAAGTTTTTCCCAGATGTGGAGCGGAATGAGTTGAGGATGCAGTTTGAGACGCTACAGCAGGGGACTATGACGGTTGCGGAGTATACTTCAGAGTTTACTAGACTCAGCAAGTTCGCGGAGAACCTAGTCAGAGCACCGGAGGACAGAGCTTGGAGATTCAAGAAGGGTCTCACCATGGAGCTGTGACACGCGATGGTGATTAGTCAGGCAACGACGTATGCGAGCATTCTCAAGATTGCTCAGGTTGTTGAGAAGGAGACAGATCCGAAACTGAAGAGGGATCGGGATATTGGCAGCAGCAGTTTCCAGGCACCAGCAAAGAGGGTGCAGATGCAGACTCAGACGAGTCTAGTTCAGCAGGCAGCAGTTCAGCATCGTCCAGCGAGAGTTTATGCAGATTCGCCTCAGAGACAGCAGTTGGCAATCACTTATAATTACTGTCACAGCCCAGGACATCATTACGATGAATGTTGCAAGAGGCTGACGCTTTGTTTATTTTGTGGATCACCTGCTCACCAGGTCAGAGATTGTCCAGAAGCCGCTGAGGGATGAGCACGAGGAGCACCGGGACCACAGCAGGAGTATTTGCCTCTTCATGTCTAGCAGCCGCAGGGAGACCAGCCAGAGGGACGAGTCTACCTCCTGACAGCCGAGGAAGTGGAGACCATCCCGATTTCGGACAAGTACTGACGACCGAGGGCACTTGTGGATCACTACCTTTCTTTGATGTTTCTTATAGCATTTTCTTGTTGTATCTCCATTCGAGACTTGTTTCTACAGTTTTCTATCTTACTATTGTTTCATAGTACCGAGTAGCTACTTGTCGACTTTTGATTGTCTCTTGGTACCCAATAAAATTTTGTTTCTAAGAACAGATACTACTCCTCTCTATCATTTTCACAACTTCTTTGAAACTTCTGGATAAAGTTGAGAAAATATTTGACAACCTACAATGACCTGGATTATGGAAGCCATGAGTCCACTGCAACTAGCTATACACTGGCGATGCAGGGGCTCTAAGTCAAGTAATTACGGGTATTCTTAGGTTCTCAAATATTATTGAAGCTAAGTCCTAAATTTATTTCATATCGGATAAAGTCGACAAAAATATTCTGGTAATCTAGTACAATCGGGAGCATGGAACCGAAAGTTCATTACAGCAAGATGCATTCTGGCGGGATAGGAACTGTAGGAAAAGTGATTTCAGATATGAAGATTGTCGGGTACTATGGAGACTAGTATCCATTGATTTCATTTTCATGACTATTTCTTGAACCACTTTAAAAAAATTTTGCCAAACTTCAAAAATTTGTACTTGATTATCTTGATCATGTCTAATCGTGCCATTTTGAAATTTCGAGGACAAAAGGGGGGTAGATTTGTAACCCCGCTTTTCTGAATTATTATTTTCATTTATTTTCTGGGATTTTATAATTTAGATATATTTTATTTATGGTTTGAATATTTAATTGATTTACTAGTTTCTTAATAATATAATTTTTATTTAAAAGCAATTTGAATTTGGTTTCAAATTTTATTTTTCCTCCAAACTTTTAAATTCTTAAATTTTGAATTATCAAGTTTGTTATAACTAACTTAGTGGTCCCCACATAATTTTTTAAAATTTTTAACTAACTTTTTTATCAAATCATGTAAATAGTGAAAAGGCAGAGGGCCTAGGGGTGAGCATATAACGGTTGAAAACCGAACCAAACCGAAATATGACAAACGGTTCGGTTTTTAGGTTTTTGGTTCGGTTTACGGTTTAAAATTTTGAAAATTTAAAATAACGGTTCGGTTTTCGGTTCTTTATCCAAAAAACTGAACCGAACCGAAAACCGATTTAGATTTAGTAATTTATCAAACTATCCACAATATACATATACTAATTTTTATTAACTCCTAACTGAGCGCACTCTCTTCTCCTATTCTATGTCGGTGCTTCATTGAGCACTCTCTCTATCTACCATCAATCTATATATACTAATATCTTTCACTCTATGTAATATAACAATTCATAAATACAATAATGTCATATATTTTTTAAAAAGTTGTTATTTAAATAGGCTCATTGTGCTAAAAACTTGAAGGCCATGCACATTGGTCCATGAAATCGAACTGACCGAAAACCGAATAGAATTAATTCGGTTCGGTTTTGTTCGGTTTTTATAAAAACGGTTCGGTTTTCGGTTTTGAGAAATACGGTTTACGGTTCTTTCGGTTTTCACATATTCGGTTCGGTTTGATCCGAACCGAACCGATGCTCACCCCTAAGAGGGCCTATCTGCACTTTTCCCTTGAGCGGAGGGGCCCTGCTGGAAAATATTCTTGGCGGGGGGGATTATTTGTAAAAGTCCTAATCTTTTTTATTTAACAACATAGGAAGAGAGAGCGTTAACTCACTCTCATCCTTACCAATTGTTTCGAGCCTCTTCTCCTTTCCAGTTCAGCCGACGGCGAGTCCACGATGGCGACGGCGAGTCCACGACGGCGACGGTGACGAATTCGACGACCACTGCGGCACCAACTCTGGTGTTTCCTTCGACCGGCAAGTTCTTCAAACTTCTCCATTTTTTCTTCTTTTTCGATCGGTTCAACTGATACTGAATGTTCGTTCGTCCGATCAACTTCCAACAAATCTTGACAGCTACCTTTAGTCGGCGATGACGAGTTCTTGATTAATCGTCTTCTCCCAGCGACCGTCGATGAGCGGACCTCAATTTGTAGAGAATTCATTCAGATCTGTTCGAACACACCACACGTGTTCATGGATTGAACGACTCAATAAATTCTTGGTAAGATTTGATTTCGCCCCTCGTGTTGATTCGAATTAAGTAATATTATTTGATCCTCGTTCTGATTGATTTATTCCCTCTTGGATCTTTTACTGTAATCCTCTTCAAATCAACAAAGGAGAAGTAAATCCATACTAAATTCGTTTTTCCTTTCCATGAGCACTAGGTGTTCGTTCTATTGTTTCATTAGGGGAATTGGAACCTGCTGTAGCCGGGCTTGGCAAGGGAGGATCGTATCAGACACAGGTATAGACTCTTCCATGTCTTTCACTGTTATAGTTTAAATTTGTGAATTAGAGATTCGATTATGTGTTTCGTGCTGACTCAAGGATCGATTCATTTGGTATTAGGATCGGAACTGTGTCTATATGTAGATGCAGTGTTAGTGGAGAATCCAGAGGTGGACTCTGTTTCGGGTTGCTCTGTTCGTATTCGATTTCTATGACAGTGCCAATGGTGGTGTTTGTTGTGTGTGGAGTAATTAGATGGAGATGCATGTGTCTAGTATGAGTTAGTGTCCTTGTGCGTGTATTGTGCGGTTCTCGTCAACCAAGGGTGCGTGTCCAGATGCTGTTGAGTTCGTGCATGCCGACGTTGTCCCCACGTCGTGTCTATTGCAGTAGGCCGGCGGGAACAGCGAGTAATAATTAGGGGATTAGGTTTTAAGAACTATTAAATTGATGCATTATTTTCGAATGTAAAATTTTGTATAATATTTCTGATGGTTTTTGTGGATCTTAATGTGTTTTGCTCTTCTTCTAATCCTGAGTATTGTAGCTGTGGGATTTGAATAGATATTTAGCCTTGGGTTTGTCCTTATTATACTCACAGATTCAATAACAGGTTCCTAGTTTGGTTTTTTGTAATACTCTTGGTAGGGAGGGTTGAAGCATGTTTAAATTATTCTTCTGAGGTTGTATTCCTCTAAGACTTATGAGCATGGGTGAGTTAAGTTTGAGTTTAAATTTAATTTAAGTTTGACTTTGAGCTTGTGATGATGAATCAATTTTAGTTGTTCCAGTAAACTATTAGGAACTATAGTTTGGGCTTAGTTCAAACTGGGCTAGGCTTGATTATTATTATTAAGTTCCATTCTGGTTGGAATAGGTATAACTTTGAGCTATGCTGGATTTGTAGTAGTGGTTTCTATTGGTACTTTAACTTTGGTAAGAATTGAAATAAGTTGTTGAACAGACCAGGAGTAACCTAGTAGGCTGGGTGGCAAATAGGAGTTTTACTGTTATCTTTAAATATTATTTCTTTCATCAACCTTTAACAAGATTACTAATATGTGTATGGATTTCTAAATATTAAATTACCCTAAGATTTTACTAAAGGAATTATTTAAATCTATTCTTATTTGATATTATTATCAGTTTTGCTATAACTCTAGTAAATTAAAGATATTATAAATGATGACTAATTTTGCTCAACTAATAACTTAATATTCCCATTGCCAATAATTAAAGCAATCTACTACCAAGTTTCCTAAGAATACTTGTAAAATACTTGCTAAATGTTATATTGTAAATATAGCCAGCTAGGATTATATTAATTAGGGATTATGTCTAGCAAGTTTATGGTTAGAAAATTAGCTAATGGATATTGTTTTAAACTTAACCAACTTGTACCTATTACACAGGAGGACAGTTAGATCTTTCGATTATTCCTGATCATCCGGAGCAAGGCAAGTACACCGATTCGATCCCTTTACTCTGTATTTCTGTCATGCTTCATGTTCTCATATTGAAACGTTGTACACGACTGTTCATTGTTCACCGTTCATTGTTCATAGTTCATTGTTCTTTTCTTGTACATTAGGGCGGGGAAATACTGCAGATATGTGACCAATCCTATTTTAGCTAGGCATTGACTAATAGCTTAGGTCTCACATCGTGTACGTGGGACTCTAAGCCGTACCATTATTCATGTACTCATTGTTCATTGTTTAACCAGCCGGTCACATACTCTGATAGTTATTTTACTTGTATGTTACACTGATAGTCTAGTTCATTATTTCTAGATCTGGTACTATAGTTCATCATTTTTCATGTACTATAGTTTCATATTCCTGTCTTGTACCATAGTTAATATTGTGACTCTCTTCATGCATTTCAGTTTACAATATATAGTGCTTCTTGTCGGGGTTGTACTTTGCTCTTTTTCTGACAGGATACATTGCAGGTGTGCTTGTTGATATTTTACCATATTAGGTTAGAGCACGGAGATGGTATCATGTATATTACATTGAGGATTCAGGATTGTATAAATTTATTCTGGTTACCAAATTTGTCTCTGGATGATGTTGTTTTGACTTGATAGATTTTGGAGATCTTTTCTGGGAACGTGTATAGAAGTTGTGTTGTTTTATGTATCTGTATCTTGGAGTTTTCCTTAGAATTTTACAGCTTACTTTGTCTTGTCCATCGATGAAGACTGGGCGTGTCTGACTCGTGTCCGATTATTTGGGAGCGGGTCATGACAGTAATGATGGTAATCGTTACAGCTTCCCAAAAAGAATTTTGGTACAAAAAAATTTGCAAATGAAACTTTTGGTACCCATTTCTTGTAGGGTCCTGAATGTTAGTCTTTGGTATCCATGCACATGACTTCAAATCAACTAGTTTTCTTACTCTATATTCAGGAGAGATATGACCAATTGTCACTACCATATTTTAGCTTGAGGGTGTTTTGGTCATTTTGTTAATTTTGAATTTATTTTGATTTATTGGAGTGATGATTGTTATTTTTGACTTTTACTAGTTGAGACTTTAGAGACTAACCTAGATATTAACTCTAGTTATGGTGACTTGATTAGTATGGTGGGACCCTAGTCTAACTAAGTCAACCCAATATTAGTCCTTTAGAACCAAGTTTCAAATAGGAGAATAAAGATTAGGTTCAATGGCTTGTGACTTATGAATTGATTTCCATGACTATTGAAACTTGGCCCAAGCCCACTAGACTAAACCCTAACCCTAATTTCCACTTACCTAGGCCAGCCACATAGGGAATCCCAACCCTATATAATATCTCTTCCTTTGGTTCTTGCCTCTTTTGTATTGAATCAACTTTTGAAAGGAAAGGTATTGCCATTCTTCCCCAATCCATAACTTTTCCATTTAATTCCTTTTTGACTCTAGTTTCTTGCATTAGAGTCTAATACTCCTCTATTTTCTGATTATGGAGAGAAATCTCAGCTTTTGAACAATTTGGAGATTTGAGCTAGCAAGGAGGATCACTCTATTTTGGGGCTTTTCTTGCCATTTGACACACTATAGGTAAACCCTCTAAATTGTATTTTTATTCTGATTTTTTTACATCCTAGCCTAGATCTAGGTGTCCCCTAGCTGTCCCTCAAATTTGGTGAGAAATTGTCTATTTGATGTCCGTATCGGACACGTGTCAATATGTATGTGCAAGTATTTGTTAGAATGCCACATAGAAATGAATTTTCATATTTTGCTAAACTAATTACATATTCTCGTAGCCCTACACGTGGGGATTCTAGAACCCTAACTCTGAGCTCATATTGAGCTGTGTCCGTGTCCAAAATGGACACGAACTTACTGCACGAGGACTCGGTCGGGTGTCTTGCTACCCGTGTATGTTTTCTCCATGGACACAGCACGAGATGGCACAAAATTTGATAGGCAGGTAGGGGTGATGACTGACAGGTGGGCTATGAAGTTTCATCGAGTTTTATGGTGTGGTTTGTGAGTTATCGAAGCTGCACGAGTTTTGCACTGACAGTGCACAGCCGAACTATGATCACTGACATAGACTTCGTGTCTCTCGTAGACACGTTGTGGACACATCTCAGAGTGATCAATCCCTAGCCCTAGACCCCCTGTACCTATGTGCATGATCACGACACACTTGGTGGGACACACGTGTCCCTAGTTCACTCGACACACGCGTACGATGCTGTTAGTGCACTGTTTCAGTGCTCGTGTGTGTGGAACTGTTTGGACACGTTTGTGTCCAATTCTTGGACACTGGAACACACTCAAATATGACACGTGTATTACCAACCATTAAAATCAATTATTCAGTTGTTTTGAATTCGAATTTAGGAATCCCCTAATGTTTCTGATACCCAGGCTGTCAATTGTTTTTCCTGAGATTTAAAATGTATGTTCCACTGTTTTGAATGATTAAATTGAATGATTTTTTCACAAATACATATCTGAGGTTAACCTACCATATTTGAGTTTATGTTAGCATGAGTTTTTGAGTTTTCGAATTTGCTATTGAGCTAAAAATCTAAGAATTATACACTGTTAAGTACACTGTTTTCCTGAGACTTAATGTGTTTTACTGAGTTTGTTGGTGGTTGAATTGCTATATTGATCCCCATTTGCATCTGAGTTTTAGTAGCACAATAGGATTCATGATTTACATTAGATTATTGGATTTTCGAATTTCAGTGGGCTGTAACCTGTAGACTATTTTTGTGTGCTTGGTTTCTCATGTATCACACATATAATACACACACACGCATGAACTAAACTGAGAAACACTGATATCTGTCACCCATACATTGAATTATCACACACACACACACACACACACTCACACATTGATTTTCTATTCATCTACACACACTCTACTGAAATCAAGGCTGAGAATAATATGGATACACACACCCACTCCACTGTCTAAACTGAAAAATGATGCACTGATTGTGTACACTATCAATTGTATATTGAGGTTGTCTACATTGATTTATTGGGCTGATATGTGTGTACTATTTTTCCACATCATTCACCCACACATATGTATGCACACATTGATGACATCTACACACTGAAACTGGAAATCTGAGAACAATATTATCACTCACCCATCTACATCTACCTATACATATCAATCACATACACATGAAAACTGAGAACATTGACACTGTCATGTGTACACTCATGTACACGCACAAAAACCTAAGACCCTATGATACGCACAGAACACTGGAATCCTGAGAACACTATTGACACACTGTCATGTATGCACTGTTTTCCTGTACACACGCTCATACACTGATTTTTTACACTCACACAAACACACAAGACACACACACATATTTGCACACACACATGTCACTCTCTCACTCTAAAAAAATATTATCTATATTCTTGTGTGATAATGTAATATATATATATATATATATATATATATATATATATATATATATATATATGTTGCTTATATTAAATTGGTACATATATATGGTAGAAAAATGTGTGTGTTGCCTATATTATTGTATATGGCATAGAGCCTATGTGAGATAGCCTATGTAATATAGCCTATGTGTATATGGAATGTATACACATAAGTTTTGTGTGTTGTTAGACTTGTGTGACTTGTGAATGATGTGTGCTTGCTAGAATAGACTGGTTAGGCTTAGTGGGACTTGTTTGGGTTAGGTTTTGAAGACTAAGTTGGCAACTTTAGAGGGGGGGTGAATAGAGTTTATATCAAAAATGATCAATTAAAAATTAAACTCTCTTCACCAACTAAATAATCAGAGTAAAAATAAATGCGAAAATTAAGAGTAGAGAGCAAGCACAAACACACCAATATTTTTAACCTGGTTTCCCTCGTGGAGGACTAGTCCAGCCCTGAGAACTCTAGCAAAGGATTAAATCCACTATTTGTGAAATAGGGTTACAACCACGTGCCTTTTCACAGAAGAGCACGCCAAACTTCTTTCAATGATCGCTTTGGCGAAACTTGGACTTTTCCAAGTGGCTTACAACTTCTTGCACTTCAAACTTCTAGCTGAATCGTACCGAGCACCTTGGACGGTTGGGAAGTTTGAATGTTAAGTAGATGGGAAGGTAAGGCTCTTGAATATATAGGCTATATAATAGAAGAAGAAGAAGAGAAGAGTGGATGGTTTCAAATGAGAGAAACCAAGGCCTATTTATAGGGTTCGGGGTAGGCAGAATTCGGCCAGAATTCGGCATAAATAATTCAAATTTTTGGCCGTTGGACAACTAGCAGTGATCAATACCTAAAAATTAGCATCCTGAATTTTAGGGGACCGAGTTCGACCCAAACTCTGTGTGAGGCAGAGTTCGGCCCGAACTCTGTCTTCTATGGACAGAATGATCTCTGTGGGCTTTTAGATGAAATGGGTTGATTAGGATTTGGGCTAAGTCAACCTATAAAGCTATGGCTAGCACAAAGTGCTCAGTATGATCCAACGTACATCATCCTATACTCAAGAAAAATAAAAATACAGACTCCAGTATACAACAAAGTGGTAAAACTCCAAGCAGCTGTTAACTGGAACAAATGAGCTGAGTAGATTGATTTCGAGCTCGATGTGTCAAATTGGACTAGACAAATATTGTTTTGTTAATTGTCTAGATTAGGTTGACTGTGATCCGGTTTGGGTCAACAATCTCTCACATTTTGATAATTGACAAAACATGTTATTTGTATGTCCAATATTCATACCTGGACACATTATAGCTCCCCCGTACTTGAACAATCGTACTCCTCCGTAAACAGATATTTTCTGTAAATACTTATCCAAAATATACATATACAAGGATACACAATATAGGCACATACAAATAGCAATGGTTCTCCCCCTTTTGACAATCAGCAAAAATGGAGATAAGCATAAAAGATTAAGCTAACAACCATATAATGAAAGAGAACATGCATAAACTGAGAAAAATAAACCGAGCATAGAGTTCTAAAGACATAAAAACATAAGTAAACTGAGCAAAATGAAACAAAGTGCCAAAAATAAATATAGTCATAATCATCAGTAGCAATGCAAATGGCCATATCCATCAAGGAGCATGAGAAGGCCCTGCACCATCAGAACCAGTACGACGGGGATCCACAAATGCTGAAGTCGGATCAAGATAGCGACGAACCCACGAATCGTCAATGCGATAGTCGTCACGAGACGGATCACACAGCATCGGAATCGGCATCGTCGGATGAGAGGCCATGGAGTACTGAATGTCGTGGATGGAGTTGCTGAGCGCACTCATCTGCAGAGTAGTACGGTAGTCCATCTGCGTCCAGCAATCATCTATCTCGGCCCAGCGCTCGTCCTCCAAACGGAAGCGATCGCGAAGCATAGTCTGAAGAGAGTCCAGTGTAGCAGTGGACTAGGGAGCAGGTGAGTCAGAAGCAGCAAAGAGAGCAGGAGATGCAGGCTCCTCATCATCATCGAACTCAGAAGAGGCGATGGCAGCAACAGTTCTCCTGGCTTTAGTCAAAAAGGTAGGAGGGGGTCAAGGACTGACACTGATCCAATGGAATATGGAAGGCACGAAATATCAACGGAAGATACATAGAATAAACCAAAGATTTTGGTTTAGGCCTAGCACGAATCATCCAATCCATCATCGTACGAGGAAAGTTAAAGGGGACGCAAAAATAAAGAAAAAAGAGAGCAGTGATCTCAAAGTAAGTAACTTCATCTATTGATCCAGCTTTTGGCAAGATCGAAGAAAAGATGATTCTATGAAGTTCATAGAAATTATTGTTGAGATGTTTAGCCATAAGTTTACGAGGGGAAGGATTTGGAGAACAAAGATCACCCTTGAAACTCTCCAACATGGTCTCGCCGGGAAAAATAAAATCCCGAGCATTATCAAGCCTTTCCCAAGTGTTTGGGTCGGGCAAACCAAGTAGGTCGGCTAACTCAAAATCATCAAAAGATATGTCTACACCGGTGACACGTGAATAGATACGTGTGCGGTCATAAGTCATATTGCAATAAAATATTTGTATTGCATTTACATATATTGGTTCACGAGTCGCAACAATCTCATCAAGACATAAGTCACGAAAATTTGGAAGAAAATCGGAAAACACCGTAAATTTAATGGGGGGTCCCGCAAAGACACGACGATGACGGAAGTCGGCGAACCATGTGTTGGACGTATCTAAGGACACAAAAAGACGGTCATCGTATGTGCCGGCATTGAGTGGTGGAGGTGGATTAAAAAGTGGATGTACCATAAGAGGAGGAGGTTGAGGATTAGGTTGAGGGTTTGGGTTAGGATTGGTAGAGGACTCACCAATACTTCTCCTTGGTCTTTTACCCCTACCAAGCAACCTAGGAGCCATGGAAATAAAAAAATTGAGATGGAAAGAGAAAGATAGATATAACTTAGAAGAGACCTAGATGGAGGAGAACAACTCGAAGAATGATTTCCTTGAGTTTGGAGAGCAAAATCCCAAGGAAAAGAGCCTTCTAAGGTTAGGGTTTTGATGAAAAATAAGTGGAGATAGAGGAAGAAGACAATGGAGAAGAGAGAGAGACCACTTTTCAAATTTATGGTCTCTTGGTCGGTTGGTCGGGTGAAATATGGGCCACTGGATTAAGACAAGATGAACGGCTGGGAAGGATTTGAGGTTCTGGAACGAGGACACCGAACTCGGCCCGAACTCTGGGTGGGGCAGAGTTCGAATAAATGGTTAAAGATATGAATAAAAACAAGATTGAAAATTAGAATTTTCAAATGAGGCAGGCTATAAATGAAATTTATAGTCTATAATAACTAAGGAGTTATGGCCTATAATAACTAAGGAGCTATGACAGAAATCAATATAGTGAAGCTGCTATGGGGTAGCTGCAGGGGCCGGATCCCAGCTAGAGGTAGTCCGAAGACTAGTTCACCGTGTCGCTTAGGCTTTTACGCCTTGTTGTTAGAAGGACCCTTTCGGCTTGTACCCATAGCAAATTCAGCATAGAGAATTGTGACATAATCGATAATTACACAGATCAATTTAACGTATAACCGTTTCATCTAAAATTTCTAATTCCCGACAAAAAAAATTGAATCGCTCCTCGGATAAAGGTTTTGTAAAAAAATCGGCTAACTAATGAACAGTGTCAATAAATTCTAAATTAATAGTGCCATTTTGTTGATGATCACGTAAGAAGTGGTGACGAATCTCAATATGTTTCGTACGTGAGTGACAGATGGGGTTCTTAGTGAGATTTATAGTACTAGTGTTGTCACAAAAAATAGGAATGTGCATAAAAGATAAGTTATAGTCTTCAAGGGTTTGCTTCATCTACAGAATTTGTGCACAACAACGACCAGCTGCGATATATTCAGCTTATGTTGTGGATAGTGCGACAGAATTCTTCTTCTTGCTAAACTAAGAGACTAGAGCCTTTCCTAATAAATGACACGTACCACTTGTACTTTTACGGTCGACCTTACATCCAGCAAAATCAGCATCAGAATACCCAATCAGGTCAAATGATGTTGATTTGGGAAACCATAGGCCCACTGTAACCGTACCCTTAAGGTATCGAAAGATACGCTTAACAGCGGTCATGTGTGATTCCTTAGGATTTGCTTGATATCTAGCACACAGGCAAACGCTAAACATAATATCAGGGCGACTGGCAGTTAAGTAAAGAAGACTGCCTATCATACCTCGATACTTATGTTGATCAACAGGTTTACCGCTTTCATCTGGTTCTAGTTTGGTTGTAGTAGCCATTGGGGTGCCGATTGGTTTGACGTTGTCAAGTTCAAATTTCTTCAGCATGTCCTTTATATACTTTGACTGACAGATGAAAGTTCATTTGAAGTTTGTTTGACTTGCAGTCCAAGAAAGTAATTGAGCTCTCCCATCATGCTCATTTCAAACTCGGTCTGCATACACTTAACAAAATCTTGACAGAGAGTTTCATCAGTAGAACCAAATATAATATCATCAACGTAAATTTGTACTAAGAGAATGGTGTCTTTGAAAGATTTTATAAAAAGTGTTGTGTCAACTTTCCCTTTTGAAAAACCTTTTTCAAGCAAGAAATTGCTTAATCTCTCATACCAAGCTCTAGGGGCTTGTTTGAGGCCATATAGCGCTTTCTTGAGTTTGAAAACATGGTCGAGAAATTTGTGATTTTTAAAACCAGGAGGCTGATTTACAAAAACTTCCTCCTTAATAAATCCATTCAAGAAAGCACTTTTCACATCCATTTGAAATGGTTTAAAGTTTTGAAAATTAGCAAATGCACAAAGTATTCGAATGGATTCGAGTCTTGCAACAGGAGCATACGTCTCATCGTAGTCGATACCCTCTTCTTGATTGTATCCTTGGGCTACTAGACGAGCTTTGTTGCGTATAACTGAACCATCTTCATTAACTTTGTTGCGAAAAACCCATTTTGTACCAATAATCGAGTGATTAGCTGGCCTAGGAACGAGTTCCCAAACTTGGCTCCTTTCGAATTGGTTGAGTTCTTCTTGCATGGCAGAAATCCAAAATTCATCATTAAAAGCTTCTACAATATTTTTTGGCTCAATTTGTAAAATGAAGGCAGTACTAGCAATGGAGTCTCTTAATGATAATTTAGTACTTACTCCGCGTGAAAACTCAGCTATAACCAGATTTTCTGGATGTGAGGGCTTGAAAGAGAATTTCTTTGGCAAGCCCTCCAGAGAATTGGTTTCAGTTGTGGTATCCTTTGGAGTAGAAGTTGATGGCTCAACATCATCATCAAGAGTAGCTGCTGCACTGCTATCCTCATCAAAAGTCACATTTTTAGACTCTTCCACAATTAATGAGCGTTTATTGAACACTCTATATCCCTTACTCTTGGCCGCATAGCCAAGAAATATACCATCGTCAGCTTTGGCATCAAATTTGCCTAAGTTATCTTTGGTGTTAAGGATAAAACATCTACAACCAAAAATACGAAAATATGAAACTTTTGGAGTTCTTCCAAACCAAAGCTCATAGGGTGTTTTCTTCGTAATAGGACGAATTAGCACCCTATTTAAAATATGGCACGCTGTACTGACAGCTTCAGCCCAAAAATATTTCAGAAGAGAGAATTTATTTAACATCACTCTAGCCATATCGTCAAGAGTCCTATTCTTCCGCTCCATAACACCATTTTGTTGAGGAGTTCTTGGACAAGAAAACTAATGATTAAAACCATTTAAATCACAAAACTTTTCAAAATCAGTATTTTCGAATTCGCCTCCATGATCACTTCAGATTCGAGTAATCATGTAGCCTTTTTCGTTTTGAACCTTTTTAGCAAAAATTTTGAAAACGGAAATGTATCACTTTTGTTTGTAAGAAATAAAACCCAAGTAAATCTCGAAAAGTCATCTACTATAACAAAAGTGTAGAGTTTTCCACCAAAATTGGCTACTCTACTAGGACCAAATAAATCCATATGAAGTAATTGCAAGGGTCTAGTAGTACTTACAGAGTTTATGGAATGAAACGAGGACTTGGTTGCCTTATTCAACTCACATTCGGCACATATAGTGTCCTTTTTGAATGTGATGTTAGGCAAGCCTCTAACTAGCTTCTTAGTCGATAGCCTGGATATAGTATCCATATTGGCATGACCAAGACGCTGGTGCCACGGTAATCTTTCATCCTTGTGAGCATAGAAACATCTTCCTGCACTGTTAGTGTCTCTAGATAGATAGAAGATATAAATATTATCCTCTCTTATCCCTTCAAAAGTAATGTCTCTTGTTAACCTATCATAAATAAATCATTTATTTTGTCCAAAGTTAATATCATACCCATGATCAGCAAGATGACTTATGCTGAGCAGGTTATGCTTTAACTCGGTCACTAGGCAGACATCCTTTATTACAGGAGAAGGAGGATGACCTATAGTACCATTACCAATGATATACCCTTTAAGGTTGTTGCCGAAGGATACATATCCTTTCCTCTTCATCGATAGTGATGCGAAAAGATTTGCGTCTCCAATCATATGTCGCGAGCATCCACTATCGAGAATCCACTTACTCTTAGTTGAGGAGGGAAGGTCCACCTACATCAAGAGTAGATGTTACCTTTGGTACCCAGGTTCTTGAGGATCCTGAAAAGTTAGTTTTCGGCAACCATGCATATATGTTTCTATCTACTAATCTCCTAACTCTATATTGTGGTGAAATGTATCCATGTAATCCACAATAAGTACAAATAGAATTCCTATTTATGTTAGGAGTATGTTGATGATGTCTATATGTAGAGTGGTATGAAGTAATATGGTAATGATGTCTATATGTAGAGTGATGTGGAGTAGCATGGTGATGATGTCTATATGTAGAGTGGTGTGGAACATGATGATGTTTATATCCATAAGCAGTGTGATGGTGATTTTGTTTTTGTGCAACATAGTGATGATTGTATCTATGTGTAGCATGGTGATTCTGTGACATATGAGAATTATTTCTACGTGCATGTGGTTTGTGTGCTTTATGAAAGTGTGTGTACATATAAGCATGATTACGTGTTACAGGTGGATGACGTGGTTGACTAGTATGAGTAGTGTCATGCTTTGTGTGTGTCTCATGTGATTGGGTTTGAGGTTGAGCAACCTGTTTTCCCAATCTAGTCTCTAATTTCTTAGAGACGGCCTGCAGTTCATTAATCTTAGTATTCAAACCATAGATCTTAGTGATAGAGATCTTGTGTCTATTCTTTTCTTCAGCGATCTCAGTATTGAGTGTTGTGATCTCTTGTGTTTGCTTTTCTATACGTGCTTCGGCATCATGTAGGCTTAATTTAAGCTTAGACACCTCATTTGTGACTTCTGTGGGTGAAGTGTCTCTACTATTATCAAGCAATAAAGAGAGTCTTTGAATCTCGACTTCATAACTTTTGATCTTTTCCTTGGCGTGTTTATATTTACCAATGACTTTCTTGTGGTCATTGAGTAAATCATTGAATGCATCGCCAAGTTCATCAAACGTGAAATCATCGAGAGTTTCACTAGTTACCTTGTCGGATGTAGAGATTAGGCAAACATTGGCGGTGTCTTGAGGAGAGACCTTTTCTTCCTCGGAGTCACTAGCTTCCCTTTCATGCCAAATGCTTGTGTTGGCATATTTCTTTGAGGAAGCTTTCTTGTATGGTTTCTTATATCGGTTGCTCTTCTTTGTGAATGGACAGTCTTTTCGGACGTGTCCAGTCTTCTTGCAGCCGTAGCATGTTGGCTCTTCTTCGTCATCTTCTTGTGGTTCCTTCTTTCTTCGATTGAAGCGAAGGAATTTCTTGAAGTTGCGGACAAGGAGAGCTTGATCTTCACCTTCCGAGTTGTCGTCTGTCACGACCCGTACCCTAGAGTAAGGGCACGAGAAGTGGGTACGTCCACCCTACACCGCAGTGCCGGCGGTAGAACGTTGTCCTAGGTCAAACATCTAACAATATAAAGGTACATGTACAGTATATACACTCCGAATGGAGGTGACATAACAAATACAGTCTCAATCACATCTAAGGTAGAGCATAACAAAATATAGATAAAATATGAAATCCACAAAGAGATACCGCAGATAGAAGTCTAAGTGTTTAAGATACACAAACCCAGAAAACATCTCAAATCTCAAATACAGTAATCCATAAAGTAAATCCAACTCAAGATAACTAAAATAACTATCTATACAACCTCTACCGTGTCTCTTCTAGGCTAGCAGGCAACCTCCAAGCTATCTGTAAAATTTATCAACAGGTCCAGTCAGGACAGGAGTGAGCACAAAACATCTCACGTAGTTCATATCAAGTTAGGAAATATAAAGCATACAATAGAGTAAGATACAAGAAACGTTAAAAAAGAATGTATATAAAAAACAACAAAGATTTGATAATAGGAAATATCTATATATGATAAGTAAGAACCGTAAGCAATATTTAATTTAGAGTACAATATGGTTATGTAAACGTTTTAGGACAATGCAATGGTAACTCCATTATACGTGAGTGCACAATGGACATATACAATAGTTATACAATGTTGCACAATAGGATTTGATTACATAACCAATTCTACTCCCTCTCCCCAATCAATACACAAGGATCCACTCCAGTTACGTTATCTTATACAATAGTGTATAATGTTATACAATAGATGTACAATGTTATACAATAGTTGTACAATGGTCTAACCATGGGAATTATGTAATAATGACAGTACAATATGCAAAATGAGTATACAAGGATAAGGGTATTCAATAGATACAATATATAAGTGAAACGCACATTATAATATGTATTTAGTGAATACAAGGGGATAACATCTCAAAAGAAGATCCATATAGTACCAATCCGTGATAACAATCGTGTCAACATCAAGTACAGTAATCTAGAGCAAGAATGTAAATCCAGACAAGTATGAAACGGTCAAAGAATGTACTCGCCTGATAACCTGAACAACTGATAGGTATAGAGGTCCAAAATGAAGCCACAGAGTCCTATTTAGAGCAACACAGGTCAAGCTGTACACAAGAGATGATAAATGAAATGTACAATGCATCTGCATGCTGTCTAGGTCAAACTAGACTAAAGCCAACACTTGGTCAACTCTAGTCAACCACACTAGTCAAATTAGGTCAACTAGGTCAAGTCCTAGCCCAAACAAGTCTAACAAGTCTCACTAGGCCTAACCAAGCCTAGGCTAGAACTCACACAATCACAAGACAATGTGAACCACAACAATGCATAATATGAAATAGATAATATATATAAATACATACCTTCATACATATATGCATATCCACATTACATACATATTTATATATATAGGCATATGTTACATCATGCATATTTACATAGTTATATAGATATATACATTCATGCACATTTACATACATACTTTTATACATTATATATGTTAACATTCATTACAATACATTATATTTTACTTATACCTTTGATTGATTGATTCATTCATATATGACATCCATTCATGCATATTACATACTTACATGCATCTATACATTATATACATTGTATATAACATGTAAAAATAGAAGAGAAAAAAAAAGGGAAAAACTGAAATGGAAAGGGAAGGGAAGGAAAATATAAGGAAATGGAAAAACAGTGGACATATACATGCTTGTATCATATATTCTACATTACCATACATGCTATCATTATATATTGCATTATATTATTTATATATTATGCATTCATATCTATCATTAAATGTATACCTTGCATTCATATCTAGCATTCATTATATACTTTCATGCATACATTGTATATCATTCTTTCATTCATGCATTTATTCATTGCTTACATACATTATATTAATTGCATTCCTACATGCTTGCATTCAACCATATATATACATCAATGTAAAGAGGATATATATATATATATATATATATATATATATATATATATATATATATATATATATATATATCATTTCATTCATCTAACATATCATGTATTACATACTCTATATTCATTTAATACACATACTACATAGGCTCATCGGTTACACAAAATACATATATCGTATAGTCACTCTTCTACTTAAAACCAATATTGTACCAATTGGGCCCCTAATAAATTCTAGGATTAAAGTATGTTGTAGCCCTTCGTGTTAGCTTTCGAAACTTCAAACGGATCGTATTTTCGTGTTCGGAAGCTCCCAAAATCGCGAAAATACCGAAACACGTTCGTTTTTCGTACAGCTGACACTCAAATAATTCTACAGAAAGTTACAAAAAGAATTTAGCTTAGTAAAATATATATTTGGAAAGATAACTTCGATACGATTCTTTTAAAAAAATGGGAGATAAATCGGAGTTCTAAGCTAAAAGTTATGACATTTCTAAGTTAATTTGGTTAATAAAAACGTGGATGAATATTATGGCGAATTTGAGTTGTTTTGGACAAAAGAACACATATAGGCTAAGATACTTGGATACAAACATAGGTATCCAAATGAAACTCATTCTAACCATCCTAACTAAGATCAATCCACTCTCTAACCATTCTAAAACTGAATTTAAATATCTATTTAAACTATTATCATACATACATACACATGGGGTGTCCAAATTTGGGATCTATCAAGTATGACACAAGACACATATCTAAAATCCTCAACAGAGCTCCAAATGGCCTCAAATTTGAATCTAAATGGGACACATGCATAAAGATGGATCCTACGGATTCAAAACTAATTTATATGCAAAGGAAAATCAATTTAGATGATGGGTTTTACCTATTGGGAGTGGAATCCCAATAAAATCATTTAGGACACGACTCCGATACGAAGATCCCTCAAAATGGACACTCCTCCTTTCACTCCTCTTCCAATCCTTGGTAGCACCCTTCCCTTAGAGAATGTGAATGATTGAGGAAAGGTTTGGTGAAGGAATGATTTGATTTGGAGATCACATCAATGGGAAGGCTCTCTAAAATTAGGGAAGAACAAAAGGAAAATGAAAGAGGCAAGATTGTAATGAATGAAATGAATCATTCTCCCCTAAAGGTCGCTACCATAAAGAGTCCATTAGGGCTAATGGGAAATGTCCTAATTGTCCCTCTCTAGTCTCATATGGTTAAGTCTAGACTAGGTTCAAGTTTGGGGTCAAAATGATCTATTTTTGAGTCTCTAACTTAACCATTCTAACATGATAAAAATTCGTTTAATTAACTAACTTAAATGTTGAGTTTTATGGGCCATGCTTAACTTAATATTGGTTCTCATCTAAAGTTCAAGCTACCCGGGTCACAATACAAGTCGGAACGAGACGAAACTCAAACCCGACTAAACAAATCCAATAAAAACAATATTAAAAATATAAAAATTTTCCAAAATATTAAAATATGAAAAATGACCAAAATCATAATACATCAATTTAAATATTATTAAAATAATCTAAAATTCACCAATTAATCAAAATCCTAAATAATTTTAAAGTCACAAAATGACCAAAATACCCTTAGCCTAAAAAGTTGTAAATAGTCATTCTAATCACATGGTTAGTTTCCCATGGTCATGGTTAATCTCTAGGCTCAACAGTTGTAGGGTTCACTAGTTAACACATCAAAATTATAATTCACCAATTTTAAATAGTATTAAATTAATTAAAAATTCCCATAAATCATAAATCCTATTATTAAATAATAAACTTTATAAAAGTTCAAAATTACTCTCATTTTAGAAAAGTGGGTGTTACAAGTCTACCCTCCTTAGAAAATTTTGTCCTAGAAATTAAGATGGTCGTACTTCTTCTAGAGTCTCGTCCCCAACAATCAAAGTCTCAGAACTTACCTAAATCATACAATTTAAAAGAATGGCATACGAGGTCATGGCATACGGTGGTGGTGTAAGTCTCATCTAGGTATACTAGTCACACTAGACCAAAACAATCATAGGGTATCAAAACTTACAAGCAATCAGGGGTGTTAAACTGGAAAAGATACAGAAATAACAAACCATCAAGGCTTTAAGGCATAATCAAGATCAAAATTTAAAGCACAAATGTTGAGCATTAAAATCCTATCAAAATATATATACAGAGAGAGAGTGTTAGAAGGGGAAAAGCTAGCATTATGTAAAGGTTATGTGGTGTCACGATCCGCAACCGCTTTTCGGACGCAAGCTCGTGAGCAAGCCAGCCACATATCGAGCGGACTCCAGCCCGACTCGAATACGTAAACGCTGTCAAGGCTATGGTATACTGCCAAATCATGGTAAACAAATCTATATCTCAATCCACAATAAGAATATGAAACATGAATAAACACTATGGGTCGTGGTCTGCAGCCCACTAGCATATATGTCCGATAAGACTCCAAAGAAAGTAACAAGGGTCTAAACTGAATCAGAAAACATGATAAAGTAAGAAAGTACGAAAGGATAACAACGTAATAATTATACCTGAATCCCACAAGCGGATCATCGCATCCGAAACTCACAAGAATCGCAAATCCTCCGCCACCAAGAACTACTAGCTAACTCCATGCAACCGCTAAACCTGAGGAGATTATCAGGTCCTCAGAGGACATGGCAAGATATATAATATACATGCCTATCTAACAGTTTTATCATGTGGAAGAAAATAAACAAGAAAAAATAGGAACACGACAAATGACTACGAAGACGAACACGAACACTAGAACAACTACGCATAAATGAACTGCCGGATGAACGATAATCACGAGATCAATGTAAGAACCAAACCCTCATCCTGAGTGTGGACTCACGGGTTTGAACTAAACACTAACCCTCGTCCCGAGTGTGGACTCTCTGGTTAATACTAACCCTCATCCCGAGTGTGGACTCTCTGGTTAGTTCACAGCAAGGCACCCTCGTCCCGAGTGTGGACTCTCTGGTGCAAGTACAATATCCTCGTCCCGAGTGTGGACTCTCTGATGTAAATACCCTCATTCCGAGTGTGGACTCTCTGGTGCAAGTCAAGTCAAGTCAACACCCTCGTCCCGAGTGTGGACTCTCTGGTGCAAATAATCGACATCCTCGTCCCGAGTGTGGACTCACGGATGTAAACAAATCAAGAAATACACCCTCGTCGCGAGTGTGGACTCTCTGGTGTCAAGAAAATAATATCAAGGATTTAGCAGTTCAATTACACGTACTCGTTCTATGACACGACTCAAACAAGGTACTAACAAGAAACTCCAAGTGTGAACCACAAGACCAAACATGAACACGGCTATATGCAATGAAAACAACTCAAAATAATATAATACGAAAAGCACATGTCCATAAACAGTCAAAACTGAAAAATGAAATACAATGCATGTAAACAAAACTGTAAAGGAAGGCAAGGTATACTTGCCTGTGGTCCTTGCACAAACCTTAGTCACAAGTCGAGGATGAGGGGATGCCAATCAAGGAGCTGTCAACCTATAACACATATTGTACCATGAACCGTGCACGAAAACTATAAATCAATTCTAATATTTTAGTTCTAAATTCATGGAATAATGGCTAGTTGGGTTACTAATCTAATAATAATTAATTATGAAATAATTCACTTAAAAACCTAATTTAACCTAATAATAATCTGAATATAATCTAAACATGCAAGTTTGGCCATCAAAAGTCATGTTTCCAATTTTGGAAACCATGGCATGCAAATCGAGGTGTATCGTTGACTATTTAGTCAAACGCTATAAACTTTAGATTTTGAAAGTGAACCTTGGTAAATTTTAGTGCCACGAGTGCGCTGGAATCAACCGTGCCGCAAAATCATGATTTGGTCAAAAGATATCGCCGTTATGGCTAATCGTGACCAAAACGGTGATCAACCGATCAATTCTGAGTTCAACAGAATAAACAAAATACTAAATGAAAGAAATAATTTCTGAAAAAATTTATGTCGTAGAGCTCTGTTTTAGCTTTCCGAAACATCAAACGGTTCGTGATTTCGATTTCTGGTTCTCCCGAAATCTCGAAAACATCGAAACGTGTCAAGTTTCGGACAACCGACACTCTACGAATTTTCCAGAAACTTAGGAATAATATCTACAAAAATAAATTAAATATTCAGAAATTTTACCTCAATACCAATCCAAAAAAAAAACGGCACACAAAAATCACGTCGGAGTTGACGGCAATCGCTTCGGGAAATCGGAAACCCTAGATGAGTTCTCCCACAAAAAGCTGCTAAAATTTTTAGGTTTAACGAATATAATAATAAATATATAGGAGAGAGAGTAAATGGGCTGCTGGGCGTCGGCAGGTGGGCCCAGTGCTGACTGTACAGCTGACTGTGCAGATGACTGTGTAATTAGTTAATTTAAATGCAGAAATCGTTAAAAAAATCATTTTAACTCCAAATAA
Organism: Iris pallida; assembly: GCA_029216955.1. Classification (NCBI taxonomy): domain Eukaryota; kingdom Viridiplantae; phylum Streptophyta; class Magnoliopsida; order Asparagales; family Iridaceae; genus Iris; species Iris pallida. Next base: position 2,117,487 of record JANAVB010021999.1, on the reverse strand, counting down.
CTCCAAATAAATATCAGAAAAATCCAAAAAATTGTAAAAAATTATAGAAAATACATTTAACCTTCTAGAATTTAAATAAAAATATTTTACCTCATATTAGTCCTAAATGGCCTCATAATAAATATTGGAAGCCTTTAAAAATATATAAACCTTAATGAATAAATACTTAAATATTGCCAAAAATTATGGAAAAATTCTAGAAAATATAAAATAGCATAATGAACCCTAAAAAAAATATTTGGGGTCAATATATGCTCATAGGCTTGCACAGTAAATTCTAGAAGTCTTAAAAAAATATGTTTTTCCTATATTTAATTATCTAAAAATACCAGAAAAATTGTAGAAAAATACAGAAAATATATTTAACCTAATGGAGCCTAAAGAAAAATACTGGGTCTCAAAATAGTCACAAATGGCCTCAAAATAAGTTATGAAAGTCATTCATAAATATAAATCTTCATAGAATAAATATTTAAAAATATATAAAAATGTCTAAAAATTATAATATAATATAATATAGCTATAGAATGCATATAGACCCTATCTAGAGATCATGTGACCACAAGATGGTCATAACTCACCTGTAGGCTTGGTCACAACTCCAATGATCATAGAAAAATTAAATATAAACTAATAAAATAAAAAATAAAATATATCATAAAATTTTGGGAAGAGGAGTTACATGTGGTTAGTGTGTGTATGGGTGTATGTGGACATGTTCATAGGGTTAGATAGTAGACATGTGTGTATATGTGTGTAAAATATATATAAAAGTGTATAGGAGGATTTGGGTTTCAAAACAATAACTATCAAGTTACACTACTCATGGCATATTGGTTAAACAATCTACAATGCACAACCTATTTACTCATAACATGCATGGCTAACCATATATATACATATATCTATATGTATAGAGAGGTAGGGATTTAGTTATGTATCTATATACATTATAACAGTATGCATAAACTATATATATATATATATATATATATATATATATATATATATATATATATATTAAACTATATATATATATATATATATATATATATATGAAAAAAAAAAAAAATATATATATATATATATGAACATAACATAGAGATGAAGGGTTAGGTTTACATGGCAGTTGTGAACATTAGTGTACATTAGTGTAGAGTGTCAAGAGTACAGGGGTTATAACTTAAAATGAAGGGTTCAATCATTCATTTCAGTTTAACATTACATATTAAATCTGAAATTGAACTAAACATTTAAAATCAATGTGAAAAACATTAACATGTATTCAGTTTCAGGATTTTTATGAAATTCGAACATCAAAACCAACCCAATGTTCACCACAACCACAACCTAACATGTAAGAGTATGAAACCTAACATTATATCCCGACATACAACAATGTATATGGCTCAAAATATTACATTTAAAATCTGTAAATTGAACTAATCACTTAGAATCCAGTGTTAAAGGGTTAATATGCACACGGTCTCAGATTTGACAAATTCAAACACAAAACTTAACCAATTTCTTTAAGAATTGAAATCATGTATATAACATACATGTGCAGTGATGTAAACAACTAATAATATGAAATTTATATTTAAATTACGAATTTAAACTGAAAAAAAGAGAACTATTCTCTGATACTGTATTGTGTCAGAGATATTAGGGTTTTGAGAATTTAACATCAACAACATATTAATATGTATTTAGATAGGTTGGTAATTAAAGTGTAGCATGCATACGTGTCAGGCAAAGTGTCTGTGTCCGCTATATATATATTCTCATGTCCCAATATAAAAATCAAATTCCATATCAAGACCAACATTTAGATTCCTACCAAGATTGCAAGTAGGTGATTGATGTAATCAAGACAGTTTTATTATTATTATTATTATTTAATACAAGAATAATAGCAAGAAGAAAATAACGATAAAATTTGTTCTGCTTACCTGTTTAAAAGAAGAACCATTTTGAAACCAGAGCTATAATATCAAATCCAAGATAAGGTCCAGCAAAATCATCGATTCATTGTATTAAGTAAAAATTCATATTAAGAAGTTACACAAGGTTTATAATACAGCTAAAGTTACTCCTAAGTTAAATAATGATAAGCAAAACAAACAATAATTCTTTTTTTTTTAGAATGACTGAAACAAAAGTAGAGAAAACATGTTCAAGAATATTTAAGGTATAATCTGATAATCATATGCGTCTATCCAAAATCATGGTACTCTAAATCTTCGTCATACTAGTAAGCAAGGCTACGATAATCATAAAGTCCTCGACTTAGGCACATACCTCTAGAATCATGATATTTAAAATTTTTGCGATGCCGCTAGCTTGGCTGCGAAAATCTTAAATTCCCACACCCGAGAAATATATCCAAAGTCAGACTATATGTCCTCACCATGCTGGCTAATGTGACTGTAGAAGACTAGATTCCATAACTTAGATGACCTAGCACATATAATTTCATCTTGACAAAAATTAAATTAAATTAACAATGGATACCCAAAAATCAAATTCATTAACTAACCAAGAAAGATAAATATAAACTATTAGAATCAAATTTTGAGATATTTTATAATGAGATTCTCAAGGGTCATCCCAGAAATCTCTCAAGGGATCCTAACTGTAATTGAGTACCTTCAAAAATATATCCTAATCCTACTGCAGGCTGTAGTGGTACTCTAGTTCGAATACCACTACACAAACTTGACCTGCATGGGCCACCACTAAAAATGTATCACGACCCGTACCCTAGAGTAAGGGCACGAGAAGTGGGTACGTCCAGCCTACGCCGCAGTGTCGGCGGTAGAACGCTGTCCTAGGTCAAACATCTAACAATATAAAGGTACATGTACAGTATATACACTCCGAATGGAGGTGACATAGCGAATACAGTCTCAATCATATCTAAGGTAGAGTATGATAAAAGATAGATAAAATATAAAATCTACAAAGAGATAACGCAGATAGAAGTCTAAGTGTCTAAGATACACAAACCCAGAAAATATCTCAAATCTCAAATACAGTAATCCATAAAGTAAATACAACTCAAGACAACTAAAATAACTATCTATACAACCTCTACAGTGTCTCCTCTAGGCTAGCAGGCAACCTCCAAGCTATCTGTAAAATTTATCAACAGGTCCAGTCAGGACAGGAGCGAGCACAAAATATCTCACGTAGTTCATATCAAGTTAGGAAATATAAAGCATGCAATAGAGTAAGATACAAGAAACGCTGAAAGAAGAATGTATATGAAAAATAGCATAGATTTGATAATAGGAAATATCTATATATGATAAGTAAGAACCGTAAGCAATATTTGATTTAGAGTACAATATGGTTATGTAAACGGTTTAGGACAATACAATGGTAACTCCATTGTACGTGAGTGCACAATGGACATATACAATAGTTATACAATATTGCACAATAGGATTTGATTACATAACCAATTCTACTCCTCTTTTCCAATCAATAAACAAGGATCCACTCCAGTTACGTTATCTTATACAATAGTGTACAATGTTATAAAATAGATGTACAATGTTATATAATAGTTGTACAATGGTCTATCCATGGGACTCATGTGATAATGAGAGTACAATATGTACAATGAGTATACAAGTATAAGGGTATTCAATAAATACAATATGTACGTGAAACGCACATCACAATATATATTTAGTGAATATAAGGGGATAACATCTCAAAAGAAGATTCATATAGTACCAATCCGTGATAACAGTAATCTAGAGCAAGAATGTAAATCCAAACAAGTATGAAACGGTCAGAGAATGTACTCGCTTGATAACCTGAACAGCTTATAGGTATAGAGGTCCAAACTGAAGCCACAGAGTCCTATTTATAGCAACACAGGTCAAGATGTATACGAGAGATGATAAATGAAATGTACAATGCATCTGCATACTGTTTAGGTCAAACTAGACTAAAGTCAACACTTGGTCAACTCTAGTCAACCACACTAGTTATATTAGGTCAACTAGGTCAAGTTCTAGCCCAAACAAGTCTAACAAGTCTCACTAGGCCTAACCAAGCCTAGGCTAGCACTCACACAATCACAAGACAATGTGAACCACAACAATGCATAATATAAAATAGATAATATATATAAATACATACCTTCATAAATACATGCATATCCACATTACATACATATTTATATATATAGGCATATGTTACATCATGCATATTTACATAGTTACATAGATATATACATTCATGCACATTTACATAAATACTTTTATACATTATATATGTTAACATTCATTACAATACATTATATTTTACTATACCTTTGATTGATTCATTCATTCATATATGACATTCATTCATGCATATTACATACTTACATGCATCTATATATTATATACATTGTATATAATATGTAAAAATAGAAGAGGAAAAAAAAGGGAAAAACTGAAATTAAAAAGAAAGGGAAGGAAAATGTAAGAAAAAGGAAAAACAGTGGACATATACATGCTTGTATCATATATTATACATCACCATACATGCTATCATTATATATTGTATTATATTATTTATATATTATGCATTCATATCTATCATTACATGTATACCTTGCAATGATATCTAGCATTTATTATATAGTTTCATGCATATATTGTATATCATTCTTTCATTCATGCATTTATGCATTGCTTACATATATTATATTAATTGCATTCCTACATGATTGCATTCAACCATATATATATAACAATGTAAATAGGATATATATCATATATATATTATTTCATTCATCTAACATATCATGTATTACATACTCTATATTCATTTAATACCCATACTACATAGGCTCATAGGTTACACAAAATGCATATATCGTATAGTCACTCTTCTACTTAAACCAATACTGTACCAATTGGGCCTCTACTAAATTCTAAGATTAAAGTATGTTCTAGCCCTTCGTGTTAGCTTTCCGAAACTTCAAACGGATCGTATTTTCGTCTCCGAAAGCTTCCAAAATCGCAAAAATACCGAAATATGTTCGTCTTTCGTACAACTAACACTCAAATAATTATATAGAAAGTTACAAAAAGAATTTGGCTTATTAAAATATATATTTGGAAATCTAACTTCGATACGATTCTTATAAAAAAATGGGAGATAAATCGGAGTTCTAAGCTAAAAGTTATGACATTTCTAAGTTACTTTGGTTAATAAAAACGTGGATGAATATTATGACGAATTTGAGTTGTTTTGGACAAAAGAACACATATAGGCCAAGATACTTGGATACAAACATAGGTATCCAAATGAAACTCATTCTAACCATCCTAACTAAGATCAATCCACTCTCTAACCATTCTAAAACTGAATTTAAATATCTATTTAAACTATTATCATACATACATACACATGGGGTGTCCAAATTTGGGATCTATCAAGTATGACACAAGACACATATCTAAAATCCTCAAGAGAGCTCCAAATGGCCTCAAATTTGAATCTAAATGGGACACATGTATGAGGATGGATCCTACGGATTTAAAACTAATTTATATGCAAAGGAAATTGATTTAGATGATGGATTTTACCTATTGGGAGTGGAATCCCAATGAAATCCTTTAGGACACGGCTCCGATACGAAGATCCCTCAAAGTGGACACTCCTCCTTGCACTCTTCTTCTAATACTTGGTAGCACCTTTCCCTTGGAGAATGGGAATGATTGAGGGAAGGTTTGGTGAAGGAATTTTTTGATTTGGAGATCAAATCAATGGGAAGGCTCTCTAAAATTAGGGAAGAACAAAAGGAAAATAAAAGAGGCAAGATCCTAATGAATGAAATGAATCATTCTCCCCTAAAGGTGGCTGCCATAAAGAGTCCATTAGGGCTAATAGGAAATGTCCTAATTGTCCCTCTCTAGTCTCATATGGTTAAGTCTAGACTAGGTTCAAGTTTGGGGTCAAAATGATCTAGTTTTGAGTCTCTAACTTAACCATTCTAACATGATAAAAATTAGTTTAATTAACTAACTTAAATATTGGGTTTTGTGGACCATGCTTAACTTAATATTGGGTCCCGTCTAGAGTTTAAGCTACCCGGGTCATAATACAAGTCGAAACAAGACGAAACTCAAACCCGACTAAACAAATCCAATAAAAACAATATTAAAAATATAAAATTTTCCCAAAATATTAAAATATGAAAATGACCAAAATCATAATACATTAATTTAAATATTATTAAAATAATCTAAAATTTACCAATTAATCAAAATTTTAAATAATTCAAAAGTCATAAAATGACCAAAATATCCTTAGCCTAAAAAGTTGTAAATAGTCATTCTAATCACATGGTTAGGTCCCCATGGTCATGGTTAATCTCTAGGCTCAACAGTTCTAGGGTTCACTAGCTAACACATCAAAATTATAATTCACAAATTTTAAATAGTATTAAATTAATTAAAAATTCTCATAAATTATAAATCCTATTATTAAATAATAAACTTTTACAAATTTCAAAATTACCCTTATTTTAGAATAGTGGATGTTATATCGTCATCTGTCTCTTCAGGATCAGCCCTTCGTCGGTGAGCTTTAAGGGCAATCTTCTTTGCCTTAGGAGCAGGCTTTTCGAAGTCTTTGAGGTCAAGCTCATGAGTCATCAGCTTTTCCATCAAAATCTCCATTGACATGGTCGTAAGATCATTTCCTTCTATGATGGCTATCACCTTAGTGTTCCAAATCTTTGGTAGTCCCCTAAGAATCTTGCGGATCTTCTCGTAATTTGTATATTGTTTGCCGAGAGAAGACAAGGGGTTGATGATGTCGAGAAATCTTGTAATCATTTATGTGATCGTCTCATTTGGCTTCATCTTGAAAGCCTCATATTCTTGAGTGAGACGACTTATTTTCGACTCCTTGACTTAGGTGGTTCCTTCATGCGTCACCTCTAGAAGTCTTCATACTTCATGAGCGGTGGTGCATGTTGAGACCCTGTTGAACTCATTCCTGTCTATAGCACAAAATAAAGCATTAATAGCTCTCGCGTCTAGACTCGCCTGTTTCTTCTCCTCGTCAAAATATTTGTTATGGGTTTTCTCAACGAGATCACCATTAACAACTATCATGGCAGACTTTTTGTAACCATCGGTGACGATGGTCCACAGGTCAAAGTCTAGCGACTTGAGATAAAAACTCATCCTTGTTTTCCAATAGGTGTAGTTTATTCCATCAAATAGGGGAGGCCTATATGTGGACTTCCCTTCACCGTGATTAGAAAATATGGGTTGAGTGGTTGCCATGGATCAGCTCTAGGATGTTAGTCCTTGATAAGAGAACAGAGCTCTGATACCAATTGAAGACTAAGTTGGCAACTCTAGAGGGGGGTGAATAGATTTTATATCAAAAATGATCAATTAAAAATTAAACTCTCTTCACCAACTAAATAATCAGAGTAAAAATAAATACGGAAATTAAGAGTAGAGAGCAAGCACAAACACAACAAGATTTTTAACCTGGTTTCCCTCTTGGAGGACTAGTCCAGGCCTGAGAACTCTAGCTCAGGATTGAAATCCACTATTTGTGAAATAGGGTTACAACCACGTGCCTTTTTACAGAAGAGCATGCCAAACTTCTTTCAATGATCGCTTTGGCGAAACTTGGACTTTTCCAATTGGCTTACAACTTTTTGTACTTCAAACTTCTAGCTGAATCGTACCGAGCACCTTGGACGGTTGGGAAGTTTGAATGCTAAGTGGATGGGAAGGTAAGGCTCTTGAATATATAGGCTATGTAATAGAAGAAGAAGAGAAGAGTAGATGCTTTCAAATGAGAGAAACCAAGGCCTATTTATAGGGTTCGGGGTAGGCAGAATTCGGCCAGAATTCGGTATAAATAATTCAAATTTTTGGCCGTTGGACAACTAGCAGTGATCAATACCTAAAAATTAACATCCTAAATTTTAGGGGACCGAGTTCGGCCCGAACTCTGTGTGAGGCAGAGTTCGGCCCGAACTGTCTTCTATGGATAGAATGATCTTTATGGGCTTTTGGATGAAATGGGTTGATTGGGATTTTGGCTAAGTCAACCTATAAAGCTATGGCTAGCCCAAAGTGCTCAGTATGATCCAACGTACATCATCCTATACTCAAGAAAAATAAAAATACAGAATCCAGTATACAACAAAGTGGTAAAACTCCAAGCAGCTGTGAACTGGAACAAATGAGCTGAGTAGATTGATTTCGAGCTTGATGTGTCAAATTGGACTAGACAAATATTATTTTGTTAATTATCAAGAATAGGTTGACTGTGATCCGGTTTGGGTCAACAGGTTTGACGTAGTTGACCTAGTTTGACTAGTGTAGTTGACTAGAGTTGACCAAGAGTTGACTTTAGCCTAGATTGACCCAAACATCATGTAGAATGCATCGTAGCAGTTTATTTTACCAATTTGGATATGTTGTGACTTGTTCTGTTCTGAATAGGAGCCAGACACTACTCCTCAGGTAGTATTTCATTCAGATACTCAGGATATCAAGCGAGTATATTCTCTGACCGTTTCATACTTGATAGGATTTATATTTACGCTCTAGATTACTTTACTTGATAATGTCACATTGTTAATACGGATTGGTACTATATGGATTCCTTCATGAGATGTTATCCCCCTCAGGAGCATCGGGTTACAGTATGTCATGTGCATTTTACTTTCATCATGTACTCTGGTGCTTTCATCATTCATGTGCACTCTCGTGATTTATGTACTCTCATATTCACGGAGCCCCCATATATACAAATCATGTGTACCCTATTATGGGCCTTCATGTGATATCATGTGCAATAACATAACATGTTTGGAGCCTTGTGTATTGATTGGGGTACGAAAGAGTATAAATGGTCATGTGAACAATTCCAAAGTAGTATACTCATGTGCAAACTCTTAGATTACTCATATGCAAATTCAAGCCATTCACATGTCTAGCTTGTACTCTAAATCACTAGTTCACTATTAGTTCTCTACTTATAGCATCTATTTACATTATAGTTCTCTCTCTTTTACTTCATGTACATTCTGCAGCGTTTCATGTATCTTATATTATTGTATATTTATATATCCTGTCATATTATGAACTGCGTGAGATGTATTGTGCTCGCTCTCGTCATGACTGGACCTGTTAAAATTTTATAGATGTTATTGAGGAGTTCTATCCCACTTACTATGGAGCAGGCCTAGATGACACGTGTGATCTGGACTTTCAGGAGGACCCAGCCCTTACAGAGGATATTACCCCAGTAGTCTAGGGTAGTTAGCTAGATCAGTATCTTATTATCATTTTGTCTTGTTGGATATATTGTACTTATTTGGAGATTTATTATTCTGGATATTATGGAGTTGTTTATCTTAGACATTTAGCTCTCTCTCTTATCTTGTATTTCATCTGTGGATTCTGTTGATTATCTATCTATCTTATCGTACTTTCTTTCTTAGTTGTGATTGAGTTGTACTTTATATTATTCCTCTATTTGGAGAGTATAACTGTGTAGGTACCTTATAACTGTTAGATGTATGTGACCTAGGACAGCGTTCTACCGCCGATACTGCAGCATAGACTGGACGTAACCACTTCTCGTGCCCCTACACAGGGTGCAGATCATGACACATTTTTAGTGGTAGCCCATACAGGTCCAGTTTAGAATTGCAGTGGTATTCGAACTAGAGTATCACTACAGCCTGCAATAGGATTATGATATTTTTGAAGGTACTCAATCACGTTAGGAAAAACTCTTAATCAGATTCCTTTTATCTAAATTTGCTGCTTATTGTCTTCCCTTGAATATAAACTGTCCTCCTTTGATTTTTTTTGCTTCATTCTCAGTAATTGCTTCTTGTTTTTGATCTATCTTCATGATGGTTATGGAGACACGATCTCATCGCTCCGGTCTGAGGGATACTATCGAGAGGTTGGCCACCTCTCGTCCTGTTTAGCAGGGCCTTGAGACTGTAGCTCCTGTTGTACCGACTCAGGTTGGCATTTCTGTTACATTAGAGGTGCACCTCCGCCTGTACAGAGACCTTCCTCCGTCATTCTCGATTTCTCTCAGCAGCAGCGGTTCGTGCAGCATCAGCAGCAGGCCAGGGGAGGCCACCAGGGGCGAGCTTTCGCCATTGCGGCCGAGGATGCAGAGGCTATTGGGGAGCTGATCGCAGGTTCTGTTCTACTCGACTCCATTCTAGCTTTCGCCTTATTTGACTCCGGGTCTTTCCACATTTTTGTGTCCATATCATTTGCTGTTAGACATTGCCTAGTATTTAAACCATTATCGAGGACCTGCAAGATTACGACCGGGGGTGGTATTATCCTCGTGAGTGATGTTTGTAAAGGGCGGAGTGTTAGTTTGGGAGGCCGAGAGTTGGAGGTGAGTCTGCTCGTAATGCCACTATCGAACTTCGATATCGTATTAGGTATAGATTGGTTGAGAAGGCACCACGCCAGTATAGGTTGCCGAGGGGGTATAGTTCTTTTCAGAGCGCTAGGAGGGCCAGAGTTCGAGTTCATCCGACGGCAGGCGGAGCAGAGCAGCAAACTTTTCTGTGGAGTTTCAGTCGAGGAGCAGGCGGTTCCACATCCTTTGATTGCGGAGTTCATGGACGTCTTTCCGGAGGAGTTGCCAGGACTTCCACCGGACAGAGAAGTTGAGTTCTCGATAGACTTGGTTCCCGGTGCGGAGCCGATTTTTCATCATATCTATCGAGTGAACAACAGTGAGTTGGTGGAATTGAAGAAGCAGGTGGATGAGCTATAGGACAAGGGCTTCATCTGATCGAGTTCTTTACCTTAGGGTGCTCCGGTACTCTTTGTACCCAAGAAGGATGGTCGGTACGGATGTGTATCGACTACAGGGTACTCAACAACCTCACGATCAAGAACAGATACCCACTGCCGCGGATTGATGATCTCTTTGATCAGTTGAGTAAAGCTCGGGTTTTCTCGAAGATTGATCTGAGGTCAGGTTATCATCAGGTAAAGGTGAAGAAGGAGGATATTCGGAAGACCGCCTTCAGGATGCGGTATGGTCGGTTTGAGTTCTTGGTTATGTCGTTTGGGCTGACCAACGCCCCGGCGGTGTTTATGAACTTGATGAACAAGGTGTTCCACCAGTACTTGGACAAGTTTGTGGTGGTATTCATCGATGATATCCTGGTGTGTTCGAAGACTAAGGAGGAGCATGAAGAGCACTTGAGAGTGGTTCTGGAGACACTCAGGAGGGAGAGACTGTATGGCAAGCTCTCGAAGTGTGAGTTCTTTTTGGACAGAGTTGACTTCTTGGGTCATGTGGTGACTGGTGATGGGATCTCAGTGGATCCGAAAAAGATCACGGCAGTTGAGACTTGGTCGGCACCGAGTTTAGTAGCAGAGATCAGGAGCTTCTTGGGACTAGCAGGCTATTATAGGAGGTTCGTACAGGATTTCTCCCGGATTGCAGAGCCGTTGACTATGCTGACCCGGAAGGATGCAGAGTTTGTTTGGTCAGAGGAGTGTCAAGTCACTTTTGATGAGTTGAAGAAGCGGCTGACGACAGCTCCGATTCTGACATTGACATCAGGATCAGGAGGGTTCACTATCTACAGTGACGCCTCAGGGAAGGGTTTGGGTTGTGTCTTGCAGCAGCATGGGAAGGTGATTGCCTATGCTTCCAGGCAGTTACGTCCCCATAAGAAGAACTACCCAACCCACGACTTAGAGTTGGCAGCAGTGATATTTGCTTTGAAGTTGTGAAACACTACTTATATAGAGAGAGGGTGAAGATCTTTACAGATCATAAGAGCTTGAAGTATGTGTTTACATAGAAGAAGCTCAACATGAGATAGCGCAGGTGGTTGGAGCTGATGAAGGACTTCGACATTTCACTACAGTATCACCCAGGGAAGGCCAACGTGGTTGCCGATGCCTTGAGTAGGTATCCGACAGCCATGTGTTTGTATGGATCGTCACTTGCTAGCTTTGGAGAGCCTGGAGATTGAGGTGATTATGCCAGGAGTTCAGATGCAGATGTGGGGCCTTCAGATTCAGTCAGACTTGGTGGAGAGGATCAAGTCGATGCAGTTTGAGGATGTTGCTCTGCGGTGTATCCAAGAGCAGGTTCGAGCAGGGCTGGTGGATGGTGAGTTTACTCTTACAGAGGATGGTGCTTTGAGGCACGGTTCCAGGCTGTGTGTGCCCAGTAGAGAGCTCAGGGAGGAGGTCATGCAGGAGGCCCACCGATCTCAGTACTCTATACATCCTGGTGCCAACAAGATGTACAGGGATCTGAGGGAGCACGTCTGGTGGTATGGGATGAAGTAGGAGGTAGCTCGCTTCGTAGCCAGGTGTTTGGTCTGTCAGCAGGTCAAGGCAGAGAGACAGAGGCCAGGAGGTTTGTTGCAGCCATTGCCCTTTCCAGAGCGGAAGTGGGAGCATATCATGATGGATTTTGTATCTGGATTGTCGCGTACACCGGGAGGGAAAGATATAATTTGGGTCATCATAGACAGGTTGACCAAATCGGCCCACTTTTTACCATTTAAAGTGGGTACGTCTACTGAGAGGCTTGCAGAGATGTACATACGGCAGATTGTCAGGATTCATGGAGTTCCGGTCAGCATCATCTCGGATCAGGATAGTCACTTTATTTTCTATTTCTAGCGGAGTCTGCAGACTAGTTTGGGCACTCAGCTGAAGTTTAGTACTACATATCACCCTCAGACGAACGGACAGTCAGAGAGAACTATTCAGACGCTCGAGGACATGCTGCGGGCATGCCTTTGGATTTCGGAGGATCCTGGGAGGATCAACTTCACTTGGTGGAGTTTTCTTACAACAATAGTTTTCAGGCCAGCATTGAGATGTCACCTTTCGAGGCGTTGTACGGGCGTAGGTGTCGTACACCCTTATCTTGGGATGTGTCAACCCCTTGACCAAATTTTCTCCTGTATTTTATTTATTTATTATTTGTCTCACAAATAAATTTGTTATGATTTATATTATTTTGTTTTACTTAAATATCCATAGAGGGTGCAAATGGGTAATAAAGGAATGGGGGTTCCATGTGACTAAGATTTCAGCTAAGGGTTTTTATGCAAAAAAATCTATATTTGAAACTTCTGTTTATACAAATCAGAGCAAATCCTAAACTACCACATTCAACACAGCCTCTAAGGATTAAATCCAGATTTTCCTTCCAAACTAAATCTGATTTAAATTCAGATTTGTGCTATCCCCCTTGCGTGATTCCTGTATAAAAGAAGCAGCCGACTTTTCCACAGGAAGAAACCCTGTGTATTTTACACCTTCGGTCGCCAAGAAGACGAGGAGGAACGAGGAAGCACTCGAGCATCAGGCAACAAAATCTATTAGGTACGAAACCCTTCAATTTTTGATTTCATGATTTCAGGCTATGGGTATTCGAATTTATGCCTAGGGGGAGTTTCATAAGTAGAACAGGTGTATCCCTATTTGGTCGAAGCCTATACATCCTAATAACAGAGAGATGGGGTATCAAAATTAGGTAATATTCCTTGTAGTATGGCATCCTCTGTACCTCTTCTCTAGTGGTTGCAGAATTTAGGTCTTCATCATTAGATATCATATAGAGCTTTCTCTCCTTACACCTGTGTCCTTTATAACCACTTTCACCACACAAGAAGTAAAGGTCAAATCCTTCCTTTTGTTTAAATCATTAGGGAGATCACAGTGGTAGGTTGATTTACTGATATCTGTGGACTTTTAGTGTAACAGAGGTATTGGCCGATACAAATGTCTAGAGGATAGTTGCCTCCAATACCATAATAGAGATGAACAGGGTACATTAGATATCAGTTGGATATAGGAAGCAAGAGAGGATTGCGTACTACCCTCGATTTTCTATAGGTGGATATTCATCTAACCTAGATTCCTGAGCCAGCGAGCGAATATGGGTAATGGGAGGTTGAATCAGTAACCAAAAGTTGTTTAATAACAGGGGTATGTACCTGGTTGTAAGTTAACTGGTGTGTGCCTATGTATACAGGAATACCGATAATTAGGTGACAGTGTCCAAGTACTAGGGAGGCATGATTTATATTACGTATATAGCAGTCGAGCAGATTTGTAGGGATTTCATTTGAATCCTTTTAACTAGTATGTTATAGATTGTTACTCAAATGAATATCAGGACCAGGTATAGTATATTGGTATATTGTTCTAGATATTACAGTTTGTGTACCTGTCAAGTATAGGGAGTTCAAATAGGGACTCAGGTCATACTGGTATCGGGTTGGCACTCATTTTTGAACAGCGCACTTTGTGGTTAGACCTGGTACCAAATTGTCACGACCCGCACCCTAGAGTTAGGGCACGAGAACGTAACAACGCCAAGCCTATGCCGCAGTGTCGGCGGTAGAACGCTGTCCTAGGTCTCATGCATCTAGCAGTATAAGGATAAACAGTTTATACTCCCCGAATGGGGGTGACATAGCAGAATGTAAACTCAATCACATCTAGGATAGAGTATAATGGAAGATAGATAAAACATGAAATCCAAAAGAATTACAGCAGATAAAAGTCTAAGTGTCTAAGATACACAACCCAGAAATACATCTCAAAACTCAAATACAGAAATCCATAAATATAACTCAAGACAACTGAAAATAAACTGAGAAAAACCCTAGCTACCTATACAACCTCTACTGTGTCTCCTCTAGGCTAGCAGGAAACCTCCATGCTATCTATAAAATTTATCAACAGGTCCAGTCTGGACAAGAGCGAGCATAATACATCTCAACAGTTCATAGCAGGTTAGAAAATATAATCATGCAGTAAAGTAAGATACAGGTACTAAAAAAGTGCTGTATGTAAACAAAGAGAGAGCTGTAATAGAAATATCTACTATAAATAGAGAACTAACATGTGGCTAGTGAGTCAGAGTACAACATAGACATATAAAAGGCATGAGATGATTCTGATGCTACACTATGGAATGATTCTGATGCTACACTACTGGTATATTATTCACATGTCTACTTCTACTCCCCCGTACCCCCAATCAATACACAAGGATCCAACCAGGTTATGTTATGATTCCATGCAATGGTCCCCGAAGGGTGATACATGGATGTCCCATAAATGGGGATTCTAGGAAACCCAATAAATGGGATAAGGATTCAAGGAAGACTCTGTGATCATGAGAGTACATGTCACAAGTGATCAATAAACTAACGAAGCATAGTGATACGCCATGTAAGTGAAACACACAGAACATGAAGTACCCGATGCTCCCTGAGGATAACATCTCAAGAAGGGATCCATATAGTACCAATCCGTGTGACCAACGTGACAGTATCAAGTAAAGTAATTTAAAGCAGAAAAATAATTCTAAGCAGGAAATGAAATGATCAGAGAATGTACTCGCCTGATACCCGAAACAGCTGATATGAAAAGATGGCCAACTGGAGTCACAGAGTCCTAGTTATAGCAACATAGGTTATAAAGAGTTCAATTTATATGGTAATTGAAATTATAATACAATCTACAAGATTCTAAGTCAATCTAGGTCAAAGTCAACTTTGGTCAACTATAAAGTCAAACTAGGTCAACTCTAGTCAACTGTGGTCAAACTAGCTAGGGTTGGGTCAACAATGGTCAACTAGTCTAGTTAGTCAATTCTAGGTCTAAACAAACTAAGTATATACAAATCAAGTATCCAAGATAGCTACTAACTCATAGCCTAATTCACTTACTAGACCAAGCACAAAACTGAACCATAAGCTAATAAGGCACACAAACTTAGTCATATAATGTATATATATTATTCACATTCATATATTTATATACATAGATATATAGGAAAGCTATATATATAGGCACATACATATATATATAGAGAGAGAAATAGAGGTAAAAGAGTAAGTGAGTATGTGTGTGTTTGGCATGTGTGAAAGGATATGTATTAATGTTCTAAAATTCAGTGATAGGTAGGTGTATGTGACATGGGATACATATGTCAAATGGTGTATGAATGAATATGTGTAAAAGATTATAGGTTAACTCAGTTTATAGAAATACATACATGCATACTTACCTTGTATATATTACATTTACATGATACATACATGTATACTTGTATCATATTATACTTACATTCATGCATATTAGATACTTGTATTTATATTAACATATTGCAAACATTCATTTCATTCATGCATCTATGCATTACCTACATATTTTCTACATATGCATACATTGTATATTCATATTATTTCATACATTAACATAGAGACATACAAACATGCACACATCATATATTTTATACCTTGCATTACCATATCATGTTATATATTATCATTCATTCCTTTCATATATTACATTATCTTTAAGTTGAATACATCATATATGGATACAATACATAATCTTGCATGCTTGCATTCATATATTACATTCTATTTTACCTATATACATGTATTTTCTCTATTCATTCATGATTGCATCATATACTCTACATTACCATACATGTTATCATTATATATTGCATTACAATATTTATACATTATGCATTCATATCTATTATTACATATATATCTTGCATTCATATCTAGCATTCATTATATACTTTCATGCATACATTGTAAAATCATTCTTTCATTCATGCATTTATGCATTGCTTATATGCATTATATTAATTGCATTCCTACATGCTTGCATTCAACCATATATATACATTAATGTAAAACGAATATATATCATATATATATTATTTTATTCATCTAACATATCATGTATTATATACTCTATATTCATTTAATATCCATACTACATAGGCTCATAGGTTACACAAAATGTATATATCATATAGTCACTCTTCTACTTAAAATCAATACTGTACCAATTGGGCCTTCACTAAATTCTAGGATTAAAGTATGTTGTAGCTCTTCGTGTTAGCTTTCTGAAACTTTAAACGGATCGCATTTTCGTGTCCGGAAGCTCCCGAAATCGCGAAAATACTGAAACGCGTTCGTCTTTCATACAGCTGACACTCAAATAATTTACAGAAAGTTTTAGAACGAATTTGGTTTATTAAAATATATATTTGGAAAGCTAACTTCGATATGGTTCTTTTAAAAAAATGGGAGGTAAATCGGAGTTTTAAGCTAAAAGTTATGGTATTTCTAAGTTGCTATTGCTACTAAAAACGTGGATAAATATTATGACAAATTTAGGTAGTTTGAGACAAAAGAAACACAAGTATATAACATAATATATCAAGAACTCACTCTCTACACTAATATATATATATATATATATATATATATATATATATATATATATATATATATATATATATATATATGAGACACTATAAAACACATCTCTAATACAAAAATATGAGATTAAACATGTAATAATTCATTCATACATAACAACAACACATAGTGTGTCCAAATTTGGGATTTTCCCACATGGACACAACCACAACACAAAAGACACTCCTATGACCTCCAAATAGACACGAAATGGACACAAATGGAGATACAACCATGGGGTCATTCCTATGGGTTCAAAATATTTCTATATGCATGTAGGGATGGATTAGAGGAGAGATTATACCTTCCGGGAGAGAGATTCAAAGGAAAAGCCTTCCGATACGGCACCGACACGTAGAGATTCCAAAAGGACACGAACGAGCTCTGAATCCTTCCAAACTTGGCTAGCACCCTCTAACCATGGAGTAGAAGAGAAATAAAGAAGATTTGGTAGAAGAAGGGGTTGATTTGGAGATGAAATCAATGGAGGTTCATCTCTAAATTAATTTGGGGAAGAACAAGAGAGAGAAAGTGGATGAAAACAAATGAATGAAGGAGTGACACACTCCTTATCCCCCCTCATAAGTGGCTGCCCAAAAACGGTGAGGTGTCCCCTATTTGAATGTCCAAAATGCCCTCCACTAATCTATTTGATTTAAATTAGGAATGGGTTAAAGGTTGAGGTCAATTTAGTCTAGTTTTAAGTCTCCAATTAAGCTAAACCTATCCATAAATAATTAGTCTTAGTACTAACTAAAATTAATATCATGTGGACTAAAATTAATATCATTTGGGCTACGCCTAACTAGTGTGTGGGTCCCACTAGAGTCAAACTACCCTTCGGGTCCCCGTTTCAAGTCGGATTGAGTTGAAATTCGAACCCGACTCAAATAACCCCAAAATAATATCATAAATAATAAAATAAATTTTAACCCCAAAAATAATATCATAAATAATAAAATAAATTTCAAAAATATTCAAAAATATAAAATAACAAAAATACCCATGTTTCTGAAAACTGGGGGTGACAAATCTATCCACCTTAAAAAAAATTTGTCCTCGAAATTAAAACAAAACAATCACAGAAAACACATGCAGAAAACAATCTCATTCAAATACTTTTCAAAAAAATTCAGTAATAAAAAAAATTTCTTTGAGTCACATCAAATATTTGTAAATAAAAACTGATACGTGTCCGCTACGGACACAAAACCATCACAAAATTACACCTATCAAAGGTCAAAATCAACAATCACCAACGCAATAAATATCAAAATAATTCAAAGAGGTCAAATGCAAAATACCCTTAGGCCAGAAATGACATTAAAATATCCTAATCACATGGTTAGGCTCTAGGTCAAACAGTCTCTAGGTTTTCACTAGCAAAATATCAAAATCACAAGTCATGATTTTAAATAGTTTTAAAATGATTTAAAAATTACCAAAAATTATATCATGATTTAAATGTCAAATCAATAAATGATTAAAATTATAAAATTTTAAAATTACCCTCATTTTAGAAAACTGGGTGTTACAAGTCTACCCACCTTAGAAAAATTTCGTCCTCGAAATTAAAATGTTCATACTCCTTCTAGGTCAAACCCCCCACAATCAAAGTCTCAGAACTTAAACAATCATACAATTTAAAAAGATGTCATACAGGGTCATGGCATACGGTGGTAGTGAAAGTCTCATCTAGGTATACTAGGCATGATAAACCAAAACGGTCATAGGGTATCAAAACACACAAGCAATCTAGGGTGCTAAACTAGAAAAGATACAGAAATAACAATCATCAAGACTGTAAGGCAGTCTACCATCCTATATAAAAGCTGGTACTTATCAAACTAAAATAAAGTTAACTACCATTTATCTAATAAGGGGTACTATTCAAGAAAATCAAAATCAAAAGTTAAAGAATGAAAGTCACTTGCATGAAAATCTAATCACAATATGTGTATATATAGAGAGTGTGTTAGAGAGGAAAAAGCTAGCATTATGTAAAGGTCATGTGGTTCGTGTGTGTATTGGTGTATGTGGACATGTTCATATGGTTAGATAGTAGGCATGTGTGTATGTGAAATATACATGACAGTGTATAGGAGAATTTGGTTTCAAAACAACAGCTATCATGTTACACTACTCATGGCATATTGATTAAACAATCTACAATGCACAACCTATTTACTCATAACTTGCATGGCTAACCATATATATATCTATGTAAACAGGTAGAGATTTAGTTATGTATATATATATACATTATAACATGTATGCTTAAACTCTATATATATCTATATAGATATATGAACATAACATAGAGAGGAAGGGTTAGGTTTACATGGCAGTGTATACTAAGTTAGGGTGTGTGTGTCCTTGTACAGGGTATAGCTTAGTATTGAAAGGTTAAATCCAGTTTTAGTTCAGCATTTACATACAAAATCTGAAAATAAGCTAACATTTAAAGCAGTGTAATATTAACATAATGCAGTTTCAGATTTTAGGGGTTTGAAATATCACAACCAACACAATGCTTCCAATATATCCGAACGTGATAAAGAAGAAACCCT
Organism: Iris pallida; assembly: GCA_029216955.1. Lineage (NCBI taxonomy): Eukaryota > Viridiplantae > Streptophyta > Magnoliopsida > Asparagales > Iridaceae > Iris > Iris pallida. Next base: position 2,097,600 of record JANAVB010021999.1, on the reverse strand, counting down.
AACATACTATCAATACATTTAGCTATGCATACAGTTCAATATTACATATTAAATCTGAAATTGAACTAAACATTGGAAATCAATGTGAAAATATTAACATGTATTCAGTTTTAGGATTTTAGAGCAATTCAACATCAAACCAACCAATGTTTATCACAACCTAACATGTAAGAATATGAAACCTAAATTTATATCCCTACATACCACAATGTATATAGCTCAAAATATTACATTTGAAAAAAATAGCAAATTGAACTAAACATTTGCAATCCAGTATTAAGGGTTAATATGCACACAGTCATAGATTTGTCAAATTCAAACACAAAACTCAACCAATTCCCTTAAGAGTTGAAACCCTGTATATAACATACATGTGCAGTGATATAAACAAACTACTAACATGAAATTTATATTTGAATTACGAATTTAAACTGGAAAAAGCAAAGAACCAGAAATATTGGGATTTTGACAATTTAAACATCAACAACATATTAATATGTATTTAGATAGGTTGGAATTCAAAGTGTAGCATGCATACGTATCAGGCAAGTATCTGCTATATATATATTCATATATATTCTCATGTCCCAATATAAAAATTTAACTCTACGTTTAAGACCAACATTTAGATTCCTACCAACATTGCAAATTAGGTAATTGATGTAATCAAGACAGTTTTATTATTATTATTATTTAATACAAGAATAATAGCAAGAAAGAAATAACGATAAAATCTGTTCTGCTTATCTGTTTAAAAGAAGGAACCATTTTGAAATCCAGAGCTAAAGTATCAAATCCAAGATAAAGTCTAGCAAAATTATCGATTCATTGTATTAAGAAGAAACTCATAGCAAGAAGTTATACAAGGTTTATAAAAACAGCTAAAGCTACTCCCAAGTTAAACAATGAGAAGCGAAATAAAAAAAACAACAATAAATTTTTTTTTTGAATAACCGAAACAAAAGTAGAGAAAACATGTTCAAAAATATTCAAGGTACAATATGATAGTCATATGCGTCTATCCAAAATCATGGTACTCTAAATCCTCGTCATACTAGTAAGCAAGGCTACGATAATCACAGAGTCCTCGACTTAGGCACATACCTCTAGAATCATGGTATTTAACATTTTCGCGATGCCGCTAGCTTGGCTGCGAAAACCTTAAATTCCCACACCCGAGAAATATATCCAAAATCAGACTATATATCCTCACCATGTTGGCTAATGTGACTATAGAAGACTAGATTCCAAAACTCAGATGACCTAGCCCATATAATTTCATCTTGACAAAATTTAAATTAAATCAACAATGAATACCCAAAAATCAAATTTATCAACGAACATCAAGATTCAAAAATGAACAAAATCCATCAAATCATATAAATATAAACTCGTATGCCACAACTAACATCAAAATTCAAAATTCAACAATCATCCCCAAAATCAATAAATACAAACTCAAATTCAACAATAGAAAGTAAAGATAAATCAAATCAAGGGAATAAGAGTTTTCAAATCGAAGGTAAAATAAGATTCTCAAGGGACGTCCCAGGAATCTCTCGAGGAATCCTAACTGTGATTGAGTACCTTCAAAATATATCATAATCCTACTGCAGGCTGTAGTGGTACTCCAGTTCGAATACCACTACACAAACTCGACCTGCATGGGCCACCACTAAAAATGTGTCACGACCCGCACCCTAGAGTTAGGGCACGAGAACGTAACAACGCCCAGCCTACGCCGCAGTGTCGGCGGTAGAACGCTGTCCTAGGTCTCATGCATCTAGCAGTATAAGGATAAACAGTTTATACTTCCCGAATGGGGGTGACATAGCAGAATGTAAACTCAATCACATCTAGGATAGAGTATAATGGAAGATAGATAAAGCATAAAATCCAAAAGAAATACAGTAGATAGAAGTCTAAGTGTCTAAGATACACAACCCAGAAATACATCTCAAAACTCAAATACAGAAATCCATAAATACAACTCAAGACAACTGAAAATAAACTGAGCAAAACCCTAGCTACCTATACAACCTCTACTGTGTCTCCTCTAAGCTAGCAGGCAACCTCCATGCTATCTGTAAAATTTATCAACAGGTCCAGTCAGGACATGAGCGAGCACAATACATCTCAACAGTTCATAACAGGTTAGAAAATATAATCATGCAGTAAAGTAAGATACAGGTACTGAAAGAAATATTGTATGTAAACAGAGAGAGAGCTATAATAGAAATATCTACTATAAATAGAGAACTAACATGTGGCTAGTGAGTCAGAGTACAACATAGACATGTAAATGACATGGGATGATTCTGATGCTATACTATGGAATGATTTTGATGCTACACTACCGGTGCATTATTCACATGTCTACTTCTACTCCTCCGTACCCCCAATCAATACACAAGGATCCAACCAGGTTATGTTATGATTCCATGCAAAGGCCCCCGAAGGGTGATACATGGATGTCCCATAAATGAAGATTCTAGGAAACCCAATAAATGGGATAAGGATTCAAGGAAGACTCTGTAATCATGAGAGTACATGTCACAAGTGATCAATAAACCAACGAAGCATAGTAATACGCCATGTAAGTAAAACATACAGAACATGAAGTACCCAATGCTCCCTGAGGATAACATCTCAAGAAGGGATCCATATAGTACCAATCCGTGTGACCAATGTGACAGTATCAAGTAAAGTAATTTAAAACAGGAAAATAATTCTAAGCAGGATATGAAATGATCAGAGAATGTACTCGCCTGATACCCGGAACAGTTGATATGAAAAGATGGCCAACTGGAGTCACAGAGTCCTAGTTATAGCAACATAGGTTATAAAGAGTTCAATTTATATGGTAATTGAAATTATAATACAATCTACATGATTCTAAGTCAATCTAGGTCAAAGTCAACTTTGGTCAACTATAAAGTCAAACTAGGTCAACTCTAACTGTGGTCAAACTAGCTAGGGTTGGGTCAACAATGGTCAACTAGTCTAGTTAGTCAATTCTAGGTCTAAACAAACTAAGTATATACAAATCAAGTATCCAAGATAGCTACTAACTCATAGCCTAAGTCACTTACTAGACCAAGCACAAAACGAAACCATAAGCTAATAAGGCACACAAACTTAGTCATATAATGTATATATATTATTCACATTCACATATTTATATACATAGATATATATAGGAAAGCTATATATATAGGTACATACATATATATAGAGAGAGAGAAATAGAGGTAAAAGAGTAAGTGAGTATGTGTGTGTTTGGCATGTGTGAAAGAAGATGTATTAATGTTCTAAAATTCAGTAATAGGTAGGTGTATGTGACATGGAATACATGATGTCAAAGGGTGTATGAATGAATATGTGTAAAAGATTATAGGTTAACTCAGTTTATAGAATAAATACATACATACTTACCTTGTATACATGCATACATACATATCATATATATTACATTTACATGATACATACATGTATACTTGTATCATATTATACTTACATTCATGCATATTAGATACTTGTATTTATATTAACATATTGCAAACATTCATTTCATTCATGTATCTATGCATTACCTACATGTTTTATACATATGCATACATTGTATATTCATATTATTTCATACATTAACATAGAGACATACAAACATGCCCACATCATATATTTTATACCTTGCATTACCTTACATATCATGTTATATATTATCATTCATTACTTTCATATATTACTTTATCTTTAAGTTGAATACATCATATATGGATACAATACATAATCTTGCATGCTTGCATTCATATATTACATTCTATATTACCTATATACATGTATTTTCTCCATTCATTCATGCTTTCATCATATACTCTACATTACCATACATGTTATCATTATATATTGCATTACAATATTTATACATTATGCATTTATATCTATTATTACATATATATCTTGCATTCATATCTAGCATTCATATATACTTTCATGCATACATTGTATATCATTCTTTCATTCATGCATTTATGTATTACTTATATGCATTATATTAATTGCATTCCTACATGCTTGCATTCAACCATATATATACATTAATGTAAAACGAATATATATCATATATATATTATTTCATTCATCTAACATGTCATACATTACATACTCTATATTCATTTAATATCCATACTATATAGGCACATAGGTTACACAAAATACATATATCGTATAGTCACTCTTCTACTTAAAATCAATACTATACCAATTGGGCCTTCACTAAATTCTAGGATTAAAGTATGTTGTAGCTCTTCGTGTTAGCTTTCCGAAACTTTAAACGGATCGCATTTTTGTGTCCGGAAGTTGCCGGAATCGCGAAAACACCGAAACACGTTCATCTTTCGTACAGCTGACACTCAAATAATTTTACAGAACATTTCAGAACGAATTTGGTTTATTAAAATATATATTTGGAAAGCTAACTTTGATACGGTTCTTTTAAAAAAAAGGGAGATAATCGGAGTTTTAAGCTAAAAGTTATGGTATTTCTAAGTTGCTATTGCTACTAAAAACGTGGATAAATATTATGACGAATTTAGGTAGTTTGAGACAAAAGAACGCAAGTATATAACATAATATTTCAAGAACTCACTCTCTACACTAATATATTTTTTTTGAAGGAAAGGGTAATTTTATTGATATAAGGATGTGAACAGATTTACAATGTCACATGACCTAATCTCTCTCCAACCAATTTAGCTTATTATCCAGACAGGATCTTTACATCCTGCTGAATGCAAGCAGTAACACTAGCAATAGAGTAATATTCAACATCAAAAATCCTCCGATTCCTCTCACGCCATACATGCCAAACTGCAGACAAAAGCCGAATTCTGGCTTTGTTGTATATCTCTTGTCCCTGTGTCTTAACCTTGCTGATTTCTTCGACTATATCCTGTAACCTCCTTCCTTGCTCGTGGCTGATACCAATATCATCACACAATCTCTTCTAAATGCAGTAAGAGAAATTATATTGGAAGAAGATATGATCACACGTCTCATTCACCTGGCAGCATAAGACGCACTCCATACTTCCCACATGGACTCCGAAGCGAGCGAGTCTGTCCCGCGTAAGTAACCTGTTTTTAACAGCTTTGACCAGGCAAAGCTTCATCTTCATGGCAGCGCCTTTGAACCAAACTACTTCCGCCCATGATACAACTTCTCCACGTTGTCGCAGCTGGTCGTACGTCCAACTAGCGTTGAATCGAGACTCATTGGAGTTCTCCCAAATCCAGTAATCAATGTTGGCCGTCGCATCTCTTGGGACCTGCTCAATATTCGTGGAAAACCAGCACCCAGTAGAGCATCTCATGAAGTCCCATGCGCCATCTCTCAATAGCACGTCGACCGATTCCTATCCGCCCATCAATTCGAAAGAAGGCCAACCCAGGCGGTCGACCAAACTGGCATGTCCGATCCAGGGGTCAAGCCACAGGCTTGTGGACTTTCCGTCATGTATAACCCGTAGGATTCTCTCCTTCAACCACGTTCGCAACCGTAAGATCTGTTTAAAGGTTACCGAGAAGTTGTTATCAATGTTTTGGACCCAAAAATTGTTACCTCGCAAGTATCGATTGCTAGTCCACTTTGCCCACATGGATTTTTCTTCCAAGAATTTCCATGCTAGTCTCGTCATCGCCACTTCACGTAAGACTTGTAGAGAACGCATACCCACGCCTCCTTCTTCTTTGGTTCTGCAAAGTTCGGCCCATGCTATCTGATGCACGCCCCCACGCTAAACAAAATTGGCGCACATCATTTCAATAGTTTTAATTGTCTTTTCTGGAATATAAATAGCTTGAAGCCAATAAGTGACAATTGCCATGACCACTGAACGGATAAGTTCGAGTCTGCCTCCGAAGGACAACAGCTGAGCTTGCCACCCTTCCAGTCTGCCTTGGACGTATTGTAATAGTCCCTGGCAATCGGCGTCTCTAGCATAAGTAATGGACAATCGGCGTCTCTCTACACTAATATATATATATATATATATATATATATATATATATATATATATGAGACACTATAAAACACATCTCTAATACAAAAATATGAGATTAAACATGTAATAATTCATTCATACATAACAACAACACATAGTGTGTCCAAATTTGGGATTTTCCCACATGGACACAACCACAACACAAAGGACACTCCTATGACCTCCAAATGGACACGAAATGGACATAAATGGAGATACAACCATGGGGGTCATTCTTATGGGTTCAAAATATTTCTATATGTATGTAGGGATGGATTAGATGAGAGATTATACCTTCCGGAAGAGAGATTCAAAGGAAAAGCCTTCTGATACGACACCGACACGTAGAGATTCCAAAAGGACACGAACGAGCTCCGAATCCTCCCAAACTTGGCTAGCACCCTCTATCCATGGAGTAGAAGAGAAAAAAAGAAGATTTGGTGGAAGAAGGGGTTGATTTGGAGATGAAATCAATGGAGGTTCATCTCTAACTTAATTTGGAGAAGAACAAGAGAGAGAAAGTGGATGAAAACAAATGAATGAAGGAGTGACTCACTCCTTATCCCCCCTCATAAGTGGCTGGCCAAAAAGGGTGAGGTGTCCCCTATTTGAATGTCCAAAATGCCCTCCACTAATCTATTTGATTTAAATTAGGAATGGGTTAAAGGTTGAGGTCAATTTAGTCTAGTTTTAAGTCTCTAATTAAGCTAAACCTATACATAAATAATTAGTCTAACTACTAACTAAAATTAATATCATGTGGACTAAAATTAATATTATGTGGGCCATGCCTAACTAGTGTGTGGGTCCCACTAGAGTCAAACTACCCCCCGAGTCTCTGTTTCAAGTCGGATTGAGTTGAAATTCGAACCCGAATCAAATAACCCCAAAATAATATCGTAAATAATAAAATAAATTTTAACCCCAAAATAATATCATAAATAATAAAATAAATTTCAAAAATATTCAAAAATGTAAAATGACAAAAATACCCATGTTTCTGAAAACTAGGGGTGACACAAATAACAAAGGGTGGACAGGAAAATGCTTAGTAAAATCACTAGAAACAGGAAGCCATTTTCTGGTAAGGGATTGTTGTTATCATAGGATGGGATATAATAGAAGTAGTAGGTGGATTGGATGGAAATTAGTATATATATATATTCATCACTAAAGTCTATATACATAGGAAGGAGTACAATAGTAATAAGAACACTATCAATGTGGGGGCATGTAAGTAAGTATCGAGAGTATCATGGTGTCTCATTTTTGGAGATATTCTTCATATCCTCAAACCACATAGGATGACTGCTTGTGATGGACTATATTTAGATTGGCTTCCTTTGATGGAGGGTAAGAGTATAAATGAGCTAGTGTATCAGTATACAGGAATACAATTGGGTGACTCAAAGGCACTTGAGCACACATTAGAACAAGTGACTTCATGTGTACTGATCAAGACACCAATACACCTTGATGTATTAGTTGACACCCATAATCGGTAGTGCAACAGTACGTGTTGCCAGGAAACATAGGGTGGGTATGTGCCTACAGGTTTTAGTAGCAGTCCTTGGTGATACCAAATAGGACAGGTTGCCCAAGTTTGCTGAAATTATGTTTAATGAGACTTGTTTGTCAGAAACTCCCATGACCAGGAATTTAACATCCTAGTAAAGGTTAGTAAGGGGGATATCATGTTCTGAACAGGTTAGTAACATAGTGCATAGGCACATATGGGTACAGCTGGGTTATCTCTTACAGGCAAGTATAGTAGGTAATAGAGCTTGTGAAGTGATGTTGTAGATTGTAATTTTAATGAGAAGCTTGATACATGAACATATGAAGGAAGTGCAGAGGGGTGTCCATATAGCTTAGAGGGTTTTTCATAGAGTACCCGAAATTAGGGGAGTTGAAGATATGAAATGGTAGCAGGAAAATAAGATATGAGTTAAGATTAGTATTTAGAAGTAAGTATAAAGGGAGTAGTGGTCCCTGTCTAAAATGGATAGTACTCAATGCAATGGATAGGAATAGCCTTAATAGGAGCATGACTAGTTAAATACACAACCTACATTAAGGTCGACCTAGGAAATTAACAAATAAATTGATAGGCTACTTATTAATTCTAAATTGTGCATTGACATTATGTATATGGTATAATAGGTTACTTGGACCGAGATACGGACTTGACCCGTGCCGACAGCTCAGGACCACAGGCAAGTATACATTGCCTTTCTTATAGCTTTATATACATGCACTGTCTTTTATTATTTAGTTTTTCTCATTATTGTTAACATGTACTTTTCATATCCTGCTTGTATATTTATTATTGCTATATAGGCCATGTTCACAGTTGGTTTGGTATCTTATTGGACGTATTCACTTGTGCCTTGACTGAGTCGTGTCATGGGTCGAGAAGTCATAAACTGAACTGTTATACCTCCTTGTCTTAAAATCTGGAATCTAACCTACGATTCCATAATAGGGGTGAGGATTAGTAGTTATTTGTATTTTGATTCGTGAAGCTAACCTGCGAGTCCACACTAGGGGCGAGGTTAGTAGTTATTGGTCCACACCTGCGAGTCCACACTAGGGGCGAGGGTGATTTCTGAAGCTAACCTGCGAGTCCACACTAGGGAAGAGGGTTAGTAGTTGATCAAACTTGGGAGTCCATACTAGGGGCGAGGATTTGATTATTCGATTCGTTATCCATTGACACCTTGACATGAGTTCTTTCGTCCTCGTTCAGCAGTTCATTTATGCGTAATCAGTATACAGATTCGTGTTTTATCATTGCTTAGTGTTACTTGTTTATTCTAGATTTTTCTCCATGCATGATAAAATGTTAGAAAGGCGCATTTTTATGTATCTTGCTATTCCTCTGAGGACCTGATGATCTCTTCAGGTTTAGCTGAGTTTTGAGCCAGGAGCAGACGAGCAGTTGGGAGCCAGCGTCAGACCACGGTACATTTATAGCTGAGGTTGTCATTTGATTCACAGTTTAGACTCAGTCAGTTATTTCATGCATGTATTTTATTTCGTCTATTGGTAGTGGATTTGTGTCCACCGGACGTGACATTGATTCTTGGAAACATTAAGTTTATAGTATTCAGTTTTATTGGCATTCATTGATCTTGGTTGATTCGTTGTTATTCTGTGGATGAGATAAATAGATTGCCGTGAGTTGGGTATATTAGACAGCGTTTTACCACCGATACTGCGGAGTAGGCTGGGATTGGATACGTCTTGTATCCAAAAAGCGGGTACGGGTCGTGATAAGTTTTTTTGGTGGCCCATGCAGGTCAACGTTAATCACTTCGGTTACGTCACTATACCGTCGTGAGCCTGCGAATAGGAGTAGACACTTAGGATCTCATCCACATGTCTTGACTCATTATTGGCCTCTAGTCCTTGATTTCATTGCATCCTTGATTTACATCCTGTTTGAAAATCTCTTCAACGGCTAAAGTGATTTTCTTGTTACAGATAAGATGGACTCTGAAGACAGGAATAATGCTTCCCTGAACACTCCACCGACTGCAGGAGGCTTCTTCACATACATGACCCTACCAACACAAGGAGGCCAGCTCACTCATATGGGCAATCAGTCGCAGCTCTCGAGATTCCGCAGAGACGACATTCCACCACCTCCGCAGTTTCCTCCGCAAACTCTACCACCAGCACCCGTTCTACCACCAGCATCTATCCCACCGCCAGGGGTTCCGCGTCCAGTACCAGCCATGCACCCAGTACCAGCATTTTCTATGCACCCACCATCGACGATGTATCCATCCCCGACGATGTATCCAGTACCTGTTCTGTCTCTGCCACCAGCACTGGACAATGTCACACTCCTCGGGATCTTCCAGTAGCAAGCTAACATGTTCTGTGACACCTTGAGAGAGGCTCTTCAGATTAGAGATGCTCCCTGACAGCGCCCTGGGACGTCCAAGAACTTCATGGACCTTCGGCCCAGGAAATTCCATGGGACCGAGGGGATTCTCTATACTGATGAGTGGTTGGAGAACGTCGAACGATATCTGAAGATGGCCCGAGTCCCAAAAGATCTGAAGATCGAGTCAGCCAGTGGACAGCTTTTTGACATCGCGTGAACGTGGTACCAAGGCGAATCCCAATTTTCTGCTCCAGACGTGACTTAGAAGAAATTCAATTGACTGTTCAAGAAGAAATTCTATCCATACGTAGCACGAGAGGCGTTGGTGAGTCAGTTCGAGCACCTAGAGCAGGGCAACCATACCGTCGACGAATACACATCGAAGTTTTCTTGCCTCAGCCAATTCGCAGAGAATATGGTCAACACCCCTGAAGACAAGGCACGACAATTCAGAAAGGGACTATCTCACGAGATTCGTCTAGCCATCGCCACCAGTCGAGCCGCCACTTACGAGAAGATTCTAGAAGTCGCCCAAGCTGTAGAAGAAGAACTGAGTCACAAGCCGAAAAGGAATCGAGATGCATTCGGAGGGGGCAAAAAACCAATCAATACCGACGAAACATCCCAACATTCTAGGGAAGACCTCAGCGCAACACCATCAACAACAGCCACAAGCCGCCCCACGTCAGGTCCAAGATGTTCCCACCTGCCAGTATTGCTCGAAGAAAGGCCACACTCAAGAAAATTGTCGCGGCAGACTAGGGTTGTGTTGGACTTGTGGATCCAACCAAAATTTGTCTCAAAATTGTTCGAAGAGGAATACAAGTGCCCTACCTCTACCGACCGCAGAAGTAGGGCGAGCTTTTGCCATGATCACAGAAGATGCGGCGACACCACAAGGAGCAAATGACAGAAATTTTCAGTAGATTGTAATAGTAGCATTGTTTGACTTTGACTTACGAGTATTCACAATAATTTGATAGCAGTTGAGTTGGACTATTCATTCCAGTAGATCACGGCTCATTAAATTTCGAGGACGAAATCTGTTTAAGGGGGATAGAGTTGTCAACCCCTTGACCAAATTTTCTTCTATATTTTTTTATTTATTATTTGTCTCACATATAAAATTGTTATGCTTTATATTATTTTGTTTTACTTAAATATCCATAGAGGGTGAAAATGGGTAATAAAGGAATGGGGGTTCCATCCGACTAAGATTTCAGCTAAGGGTTTTTATGCAAAAAATCTATATTTGAATCTTCTGTTTATACGAATCAGAGCAAATCCTATACTACCACATTCAACACAGCCTCTGAGGATTAAATCCAGATTTTCCTTCCAAACTAAATCTGATTTAAATTCAGATTTGTGCTATCCCCCTTGCGTGATTCCTGTATAAAAGAAGCAGCCGACTTTTCCACAGGAAGAAACCCTGTGTATTTTACACCTGCGGTCGCCAAGAAGACGAGGAGGAACGAGGAAGCACTCGAGCATCAGGCAACAAAATCTATTAGGTACGAAACCCTTTAATTTTCGATTTCATGATTTCAGGCTATGGGT